>PVJL010001427.1:0-265117 GCA_004026885.1 Lyroderma lyra
TTATATTCCGCATATGAGTGAAGTCATACAGTTCTTTGTTTTTTCTGTCTGGCTTATTTCACTTAGCATGATGATCTCCAGGTCCATCCATTTTGTCGCAAATGGCAATATTTCATCTTTTCTTACAGCTGAGTAATATTCCATTGTGTATATGTACCACAGCTTCTTTATCCAGTCATCTGTCGCAGGGACCTTTGGTAGTTTCCATGTTTTGGCCACTGTGAACAGCGCTGCGATGAACATTGGGGTACATAAGTCTTTGTGGACAAAGGTTTTCAAGTATTTTGGGTAGATCCCCAGACGGGGGATTGCTGGATCAAATGGTAACTCCATTCCCAATTTTCTGAGGAACCTCCACACTGCCTTCCACAGTGGTTGTACCAGTTTGCACTCCCACCAGCAGTGTACCAGAGTCCCTTTCTCTCCACATCCTCTCCAGAACTTGTTATTCCTTGTCTTGTTGATAACAGCCATTCTCACAGGTGTGAGGTGGGATCTCATTGTGGTTTTGATTTGCATTTTCCTGATAGCTAATGAGGATGAGCATTTTTTCATATGTCCGCTGGCCATTTGTATTTCCTCATGGGAGAAGTGTCTGTTTAGTTCTTCTGCCTGTACCTTCTTAAGGCTTATCTTTGGAGTAGGCCAGCTCTGCCTATTGTTTCTGTGCCCCTTGGCTAAATACCTCTGTTCGTACAGAATCTTGTTAACTATCCTGTAACCCACCTTGCTTTCTCCCACCTCCTTGTAATCTTCCTTACTTAATTCCAAATGTATAAAAGAAGCTGCAAACTGCCATTCTGGGAAGCATTTCTGCAACTGTTGAGATTTTGCTTCCAGGCATATACTCTGTTTAGCTCAAATAAATTTTTATAAAAATTCTCTACAGCTTTGGACATTTCTTACCTCAACAATAAGAACAGAAATGCAGCTCTAGAAACTTGAAAGCCACCGGTCCTTTTTACCAATTCCAAAACCTCCCTAATTCATCTCAGAAGGCTTGCAGATGTAAAAGATCTGGAATTAGGAAGCAAAAACCCTTAGAGAAACTTAATATTCTTTCTCTGTGCCTTTTGGTGTAAATATTCTACTTTCATTTGGAACCTAGAGCTGTCTGTTGACATGTAAACTTTAGGGAGGTGATTCTTATCAGAAGAAGAAATGCTATTTGGAAATAGGTGAATGAAAAATCTTAAAACTCCCACAAATATTAGTAGAAAGCTTTAGCTATCTGAGCAGGTAACCTTGCCTCATTCTATCTGCCAGAACTAGTTTGGATCAACTGTTCTTATATAAACTAGTGACTTTTGTATTATTGTACATTACTGTACCTGTCTTATGGTGAAAAATTTTAAATGAAAACTATAAGGTTTCTGTGTCTGTTTGTATGAGTATGTATGTCCATAAATGTATGGCACAGATGCATGATATTTTTCTACCTCTGGATGGCATTGCCAAAATTAATTTGTCAAAAGCTGTATTTAATTGCCTTACTAAGTAAGTGTTTACAAAATTAATTATTCTCAAGAATATAAAAACCCAAAGATTTTTCAAGGTCACATGATCTAGAGTACTCTTCAATAAATAAAAACTAGTTTAAGTTGGCTGGCTTAATTAAAATAGACATGTCTTCAGAGTTATCAGCTTTTACTATAATGCAGACATTACAGCTTTTATTCTACCTGGGTGCCTAGCCATAAATTCAATTACAACAATGGTTGGCTGTTCAACGTCTCATGAAGCTAAACATAATTACTAAGAACACAAAGATATAAGTAGATATCTTAAGAACAAGTATATATAAGATATAAGTAAAAGTCTATAAATGAACTTACCAATAATATTTATGTTTTTTAGTATTTCTACTTAAAAATACTTTCAGAATCTTTTTGGTAGCTTGAAACCTAAAGTCATATGATGATATAAGCTAAATTAAGTTTAATGATGAATAGTCATTGAATATCTAGATCATTTCTAAATAAGATAACACGTTAAAACAGTAATTACTGAACAGAGGTTTATCTGCTCTCGGCAAAGCACAGCATGCTTGCTCCAGCTGTACAGGGAGGCTGGCTCCGGCTCTACAGGATGCTGGCTTCAGAGGGGACAGAGGTAAAGTCGGGAGCTGTGAGTTACCCGGAGTCTGAATCCCAACGCCAAGGTAACTAGATAAAAGACCTTAGAAAAGTTCTTAATGCTTCTTTGCTTCTGTGATAGGAATTCATCCCAGAGTTCTTTTGACTAAGTGCAATAATTCTTTGTAATACCTGTAAGGCAATTACAACACAATGTACTAAGTGTCAACTAAAATTTTGAGCAATTTTGAATTTTTCAATGGAAGTCATCAACCCATATATTTATATGAAATCCCAATGTTTGTATGTTGATAACTTAGTCAAAATATTAATTACAGCTATGCATAAACATATTAAAAACATATCCATGGCCACCAATATTCTTCAATTTTTGTGAATCGTGTACTTCACTGCCAATGTTATATAATTAGTCACTTGGCTGCAGTGAATAAAACCCAAAGCCTCTTTGCTCCCCTGGTTGGTTCATTCTCGTGGTGGTGGCAATGGGAAGTGGGAATGAGGGAGCGATGGGTAGGGTGACAGACAATAAACAAACAAGCCATGTTTGGGTGTGATAGGTTCTATGGAGAAAATTCATTTGGGTAAGGGGAGATGGAAACCTAGGGTAGGATGGGGGAAGATAGACTATTTTATATAGAATGATTAGAGAAGGACTCTGAAACAAAGAAATTAGAACAGAGAATTAAAATAAATGAGTGGACCAGTCATGAGGTCATCGAGGAGAAGAGCTTTGCAAGGAAAGGTAAATACAATGACCCAAGAGAAAAAGTTGAGCGCATAACTTGATGTTTTCAAAAAATACCTAGGAGTTCATTATGACTTGAGTCTGATGAGAAACAAGGAGATGAGGTCAGAGAGAGTGCAGGGAGCCAGAGCATTGGAACCCTTAGGTCACAGTATAGATTTTAGCTTTTATTCTGAACAAGACAGATGTCCTCAGCAGTTGGTGCTGCTGCAACAGAAAGTCATAGAGTGAGTGGTTTATAAACAACAGAAATGCATCTCTCACAGCTCTCTAGGCTGGAAATTTAAGATCAGGATGCCAGCATGGCTGGGCTCTGATGAGAGCCCCCTTCTAGATGGTGAAAGGCTACTGTCCCATTGTGTCCTCACATAGTGCAGAGCAAGAGAACAATCTAGGGTTTTCTTTTTAAGGGCATTAATCTTGTTCGTGAGGGCTGCTCCTCATGATACATTCACCTGCCAAAGGCCTACCTCCTAATACCATCACATTGGGGATTAGAATTTTAACATATGGATTTTGAGGTGACACAAAGCTTGAGTTCATAAACAATAGCAAAACCACTGAAAGGTTTTGAGCAGAAGAGTGACATGCTCGAGTTATACTTTTTACAAAAAGACTTTTTTAGCTGTTTTGTTGAGAATAAACCATAACTGGATTTTTGCATCTGTGTTCATCGGAGATAATGGTCTATAGTTTTCTTTTTTTGTGTGTTATGCATACCAGGCTTTGATGTTAGGGTAATGTTGGCCTCGTAGAATGAGTTCAGAAGTATTGTCTCATCTCCAGTTTTTTGGACAACCACTATGAAGAAGAGTGTGGAGGTTCCTCAGAAAATTAAGAGTGGAGTCACCATATGACCTGGCAATCCCCCTACTGGGTATTGACTCAAAAAAAATTGCAAACTTTAGTCGGCAAAGACTTATGTACCCCAATGTTCATCGCAGCGCTGTTCACGGTGGCCAAGTCATGGAAACAACCGAAGTGTCCTTCAGTAGGTGACTAGATAAAGAAGCTGTGGTACATATACACAATGGAATATTACTCAGCTATAAGAAAAGACAAAATAGAGCCATTTATGACAACATGGATGGACCTTGAGATCATTGTGCTAAGTGAAATAAGCCAGGCAGAAAAAAAACCAAGAACCATATGACTTCACTCTTATGTGGAATATAAAACTGAAAGCAGCAAAGAAACAAAAACTCATGGACACAGTCAATAGTTTAGTGGTTACTTGAGGGCAAGGTGGGAGGGGGTGGGCGAGGGAGGAGGGGGTGGGAGAGAAGGAAGGTGGAGTCAAATATAAGGTGATGGGATAAGAACTGACACTGGGTGGTGCACACATAATGCAACACATAGACGATGCACTATAGAATGGTACACCTGGAACCTATGTAATTCTTGTTAACCAATGTCACCCCAGTAAGTCTAACAATTTTTAAAAAAAAGTAACTAGGCAAGCAGTAGAACAGGGTGGCCAGTTAAGCAGCTGTTGCCACAATCCAAGAGAGTTCATGATAAATTTGAAAGGCCAATCAGATATCTGATCAACAAGATTGAGTCAGTAGTTGGATAGCAAAGTCTGGAGTTAAGACATTAGCTCAGGCATTGGAATATTTAGAAGTGTCAGTGGTGGAATGTAAAACCATGGTGTTGTATAAGATCACCACAGAAACGAGGGTAGATGGGAAGCTGTGAGGAGACCTGGGACACTCCACATACAGGATGATAAGAGGGAGGATCCAGCAAAGACAGGTGAAAAGAAGCAGCCACGCAGCATCTCAAGAGAGCAGATGGTCTGGAGACCAAGTAATAAATATTTTTCTAGAAGGCTCACTCGAGCAAATGCTCTTGACAAATTGAGTAAGTGAGAACTGACCATTGGGTTTGGCAACACAGTGATCATTGGTAATCTCGATAAGGGCAATTTTTGTAGATGGCTGGGGACAGAACCATTAGGGAATGAGAGGAGAGAAGTCTGAGACATGGTCTTGGCAATACCGTCAAATGTGTTGTGAAGAGAACAGAGAAATGGGGCAATAGCTTTTTGCCTGTTATTTCCTGAACATGTGCCTTTCCTACTTCTGTGCCATTTACCGTATTATTCCTCCCACACAAAATTGGTTCCCCTAATTCTCTTGTTGAAATCTTGATAGATAGTAGATAGCTAGGAAGATTGTAGCTAGTACTTTGGAAATATTGTTGATCTTGAATTTTATTTATTGGAGAAATAAAACACAGATGTTGTTATATGGATATTTGTATTTTGATTTTTGTTCTTGTTATGTCTTTTAACAACAAAACAGGATACCACAGAAATGAGGGAAGATGAGAAACTGTGAGGACAGAGGCCCACCAGGGCACTTCATATCTGGCATAAGAACAGGTACATAGGTCAATGGAACAGAATAGAGAGCCCAGAAATAAATACTGATGTTGCCAATTAATCTACAACAAAGCAGGGAAGACATACAATGGGGAAAAGACAATCTCTTCAATAAGAGGTGTTGGGAAAACTGGACAGTTACATTTTTAAAAAAACAGGACCATCTAACCGATGTCACCCCAATAAGTCTAACAATAAAAATGAATTTTAAAAAAACTGGACCATGTTCTTACCATATATAAAACCTCAAAACGGATTGAAAACTTAAATGTAAGACCTGAAACCATAAAACTCCTGGAAGAAAACAGGCAATAAACTCTCTGACATAACTCTTAGCAGTATCTTTTTGGATATGTTTCCTTGTGCAAGGGAAACAAAAGACAAAATAAACAAATGAGACTACATCAATCAAAAAGTTTTTGCACAGAAAAAGAAACCATCAACAAAATGAAAAGAGAACGTACTGAATGGGAGATAATATTCAGAAATGATAAGGGGTTATTACACAAAATATATAAGGAACTTATACAACTTGCATCAAAAAGCAAATGATCCAAATAAAAAAATGGCAGAGGACCTTAACAGACATTTCTCCAAAGAGACCATGCACGTGGCCAATGGACATACGAAAAGATGCTCAACATGACTGATCATCAAGGAAATGCAAATCAAAACCACAATGAGGAATCACCTCACACCTGTCAAAAGGCTAGCATCTATAAACCAAGTGCTGGTGAGAACGTGGAGGAAAGGCAACCCTCATACACCATGGTCGTGTCTGCAAATCGGTGCAGCTACTTCAGAAAGCAGTATGGAGAGTCCTCAAACAATTAAAAAATAGAATTGCTGCCAGAACATCCAGCAATTCCCTGAGTATTTATCCAAAGGAAAACTCACTAATGTGAAAGATATATGCACCCTTACGTTCACTACAGCATTACTAGTAATGGCCAAGCTATGGAAGCAACCTAGATGTCCATAACAGGAAAATGGATACAGAGTAAGTAATATAATGGAATATTATTCAGCAATTTAAAAAAAATGAAATCTCGCCATTTGTGACAACATGGATGGACCTAGAGGGTATTATGCAAAGTGAAAGAAGTAAGACAAAGACAAATACTGTCTAATTTCACTTATATGTAAACTCTAAAAAAAAAAAAAAACAAATGAATAAACAAAACAAAACAGAAACAGACCCATAGATAGAGAGAGCAAACCTGATGGTTGCCAAAGTAGAGGGGGTGGGGGATGGGAATATAAGAAAAAAAATGTTTACATATAATTTCTTGCTACCTTTGCCAGGGATGTCTTGGTGCTATTCTGTGTCTTACTTGATTTGGTTCTGGATGTCTGCCATGCTTTTTAAATATTTTTAAACCTTTATTTCCACGCTTTATGTAGTTTAAGGAAGATCCTATCAATTCCATTCTGTCCCTCCTCAATAAGAAAACTTAAAACTCAAGTCAGAGATCATATTTATTTCTATTCAAATTTCTATCCTTTTTATTTAAACACTAATGACATTCAATTCCAGAAGTATTTATAGTAGTGATTTACCAAAAATGTCTCTACTTTTATAGTGTATTGCATTTTTTTTTAAAAGGAGAGGATGTGAAGACACAGAATTCTGTTTCTGAGTGTCATGTAGAAGTGAGTTCTAAAGAGTCACCAAACACATATAATGAATATATAAGGATGAATTTTACAGCATATTTTTAAATAAGTGAAAATAATTATTTTTAAAAATTAAATAAAATTGAAAAGGTTTCCAAAATATTAAATATGTAAATATTAATAATAAAAAGAATTAATCTATAAGTTAGATATTATGAAATACTGTTTTTGTTATATTTTATAGAACTTAAGAAATGCATGAATATTTCCTTTATAAAGGCTTTTGCAGATGCGTAGAGCCAAGCTATTTCAGCAAACACAATATAAAACTCTAACATAATCTCAACTTTTGCCTACTTTTTAAGTGACAACTCATTTAAGCCTACTTATAGAAGCTACTGAATTCAGAACTTTCTGAGAATAAGTTTTCATTTGTCATTCAAGGACAGATTAGATAGATGATGGATAGATAGATGATCGAGATGGGTTATCTACATTAAAACTGGTATTTTAGTGCACAGTTTTCTAAGTTCCATCACCGCCCTAACTCCTTCAGGCTGTCCTTTGCATTCACACCCTCAGCCACCCCAACTCTTGGCTACAGCTGATTTTTATTTCATGGCTATACATTTTATTCAGTGATTCCCACAAGGGAAAATGCCAGAAATCTCTTACCATCTGGGTGAAGGTGCTAACATTCATCGCTTCCTTGTCGATAGATTCTGAGAGGAAATGTGTTGAAACAGATAAAGGAGTTTAAGACATGATTATGGTTCACCCTCTCTGAGCACAGCACACAAGACAAAAGGATGGGGGAAGGAATAACCAAATATTAATACGAATTTCTTCTACTTTCTCTAGGATTTCTGTTGCCATCTCTGCATCTGACCTGTATGTCAAACTGCATTAACAGATGTGAAGAAGCCTTCCATGGAGAGCAAGGGCCATCGCCTGAATTCTTTCATGCAAAGATGCCACTCATAGCACAGAACAGGACAGATTCGAAGGAGTAGAGGAAATCAAACTGATTTCCTCCCTGCCTTGGAATAATATTAAAAATTCAAGCTCTAGAGACACAGCAGACTAGGGAGTGCTGTTTCAGATGGTGGGAGACAGGGGGCGTAGGGAGAGTAGGTGAAGAAGAGAAAGACAGAAAATATAACTGGGTCCCTTGAAAAATGCAGGCTTTCTGACGGATGCAGAGACAAATCTGTCTTTTTTTGGAGAGCAGAAATCTCAGAGGTGCACCCCACACAAGTTCTGGGGAAAACAATATATTAGATCAAGAGAGGAGCCCAGACCTCCATGGCATTTCCTGTGGCTGGGAGTGGTAGGAAAGGCGTGCATACTGTCCCCATGGCTCCAGGGTAAGCTGTGGAGCTGATGGCCACCACCAAGGAACACCTGGCCAAAACAAGTCATACCGTAAAGATAAGCACATCACAGTGATGTATGTGGACCTTTGGAAGGGAGTGCATGGCCAGCAACTCCGGCACACTGTACGTGACCACTGTGTCACCTGCAGGAGCCAGTACCACAGAGCACTGGTGCCACAGAACAACGAAAAGAAAAGGAACCTCACCCTCCCTGCCGTGGGAGTGTGCATGATTATCTAAACGGACTTCTCCTTCCTAGACCTGCACCCCCTTGAGAAGAGGGGGGAGGAAACTCAGAGTTCAAGCTTGAACTTGATTGAAACTGAATTGGTAATCCTGCTAAATGACTGATGGAACTGAATTTATGCCCATGCTATTTTTCTGGAAGCAGATCAGTAGGACCTTTTCTTCTCACTCGAGCTGGTGACTCCAGAATTGAAACTTGGTACACAAATTTAGGGTCCGAAGGATTCGCTTTGGATCCCGGACACCAGCGTTGGAGACCTGACACACAGAAACCCTGCTAATGCCCAAGGAACTGTGGCCACATCATCTGTGCCATCCAAGGCTTTCTCAGTGTTTCTTCAATCACAAAACACATTCCTAAGATTTCATTTAAAAGGCAGGACCCATTTCAGCTCAGTCTTTTAAACAGAAAGTATCTATCAAATAAAGATCAATGCTTAAAGTCTTAAGGGTTAAACTGCTCATGAATTTCGTATTGCCAAGGAGTGAAAAGGCAGCGGAAAGAGCAAGGGCAAAGGGCTGACTCACAGCTCCACGTCTGCTTTTTTGTTCCAGAGGGAAAAGCTACCAAGGAGACAGAACCTTCAATGTTTAAAAATTCAGGATACACCCAGGAGCATGGCTGGCCTCCCCACCCCGGAACCCTAGCTTTGTCTGTTAAGGAGCCCCAACTTTTTTCTCTTCAGATCGCATAAATCTTTCGCCTTTTCAAGATCTTTTCTCAAACTCAAGAGGAAAGAATCACCCAGGGAGCTTGTTAAACATGAAGATTTGATTTAGCCATCCTGGGACTCTGCACTTTTTAACAAGCATGAACCACAATTTGAGTAAGGACACCATAGAGGACTTGGTTAATGAGTTCTGCGCGCACAGCTTGAACTGCCTCGGTCTGAAGCCTTCTCGGTTTGGGACCCAATTACTGTCATTGTCCCACGCTGATGCGCACTCAGTCTCGGCAGGCCCACTGCTCCCCCACTCTAGGGCTTAACCTGCACATTTAATCACTCCTAGTCTTTGCAAGTGCTCCACTCATTTGTCAGGATTCCCATGTTTTGACACCAAAGAACTAGGCCTCAGATGGCGTGGGAAACAGTTTCGCATTCTGATGCACACCTGCCATCTGGTGGTGACAGATAAACTCCAAGACACAGGGAAATTCAAGTCATCCTTCCCCTTCCGCCTTTTTGTTTTCTTCATGGTGGACAACTTGAGAGGGTTCGTCAGTGTAAATTTAAAAGGTGCTATTGCCCAGGGATGCCTTACCTGGCAGGTTTGGAGAGTGGGCTGGGCGTTTGAGAGATTCAACCCAGAGACGCCTCTGGTGCTGTTGTGGACCTGAGGTCTGCAGGAGGTTCTGTCTTCCTAATGGGTTTGGTTGTCAGCTCTTCCAGAACCGGGCTCCTGTCCGGCCGCAGGTGAGTTGGGGCATCATGGGACTGATGTGTAATTTAGAGATGATCTAAGACAAGGCTGGAGAAATCACATCCTGTCTCTGGAACACTGTGATAGGGGAAAGACCTTCTGTCAACATTACTTACTAAGTAAGTAATTAGTCCATGAATATTCTTAATCATGGGGTCTAGGATTTACCTTTTGTCTTACAAAGAAGCCACGTGAACCTTCGTTGACAAAATGGCATGACCCGATGGCATCTGGGCTTACTGTTCGCACTTGTTCATTTTCAGTGTTCACCCTTGGAGACCGAGGCAGGAAAGGAATGTGGTTGTTGGTGGAGGAGAGAAGAGAGATCAACTGCTTTTGTCAACATTGGGAACGTATCGAGCTCTCCCTACAGTCATGAGAAAGTAAAACCTAGGGCAGAAGAGTACCCGAGAGGTGTAGAAGATCTAGGTTCTCACTCCAGTTTCTATTCTCACAAGTTTTTTGATGGTCCTCAGCCTCCACCTGTTTTACACCAAAGCTCACAAGATTGTAGCGGAGATGAAATGAGATGGTGAGGGTGGAAGGGTTTTTAAATTACAAAATGCAGCAAGTAGGATTATGTCTGTCGTATTTATATCAGCCTGAGACAGCTCCAAGGGAGAAAGGATCAGGTGTGTGGGCAGCAGGTCTGGGCTTGCAGGAGAGACTGCAGCCCAGGGCAGCCACTCGGAAATCCCGAGTAACTCCAAAAATGGCCCTGAACTTCATTTATTTATTGATGACAAAAAGCAAAATAAAACTTTTAAAAATGTTTTTAGAATTAATGAAGGAGACGTATGACCCTTATATTAAAAAAGATAAAACAAGGGCAGCAGGAACAGTGAAATTATTGTCTTAACTTTTAAGTATTGATCCTAAATATATTACCCTTTAAATAATATATTTTTAGAAAGAAGCTTAGTTAACTGATATTTCATTTATAATGACTAGCTATCGTTCTATTATTCAGGTACTTACTCTAAACCATGTTTCACTTACCTTGAAGCTCATTCAAATGTGAGAGATTTTAATACTTGTTTAATAATATAATTGGGAAAACCCAGCAAGTTTAATTAAACTAAGAAGAATTCTTACTTTCTTCTTTTTTGTCAGGAACTTGAAAACAAGTATGGAATTAGAAAACATTTTTTACTAAAAAACCCAATTTCCTTATTTTAAGAGATTTTTTAATATCAAATTTTTCTTTTGAAAGAGAGCCTTTTATAATAAACACACGCATATAATTCTCTGTACACTTTATCTCTATTTATGCTGTGTCTTTTCAATGGGACCCAGGCATTGAGAGAAGAATAAAGGACCGTGAGATGCCATATATCTGAGGCAAGGAAGAAGACGAGGTGGAGGCCGGGTCAGGAGATGGGGCCACGAATGAGGCCTAACACAGGAAAAGCACAGGAGGAAGTCCTACACACATCTTAAGAAAAGAGGGCCCCAATTTGGTCCTGAATTTTTCTAGCAATCTGCACAAAGAGGGAAATTTAATCAGGTACATGAGTCATAGTGTCCAAAAAATGAGAGAAGAACAATGGTTCTGGCAGAGAGCTGTGTTCAGTTTCTGAAGCTGCTCACATCACTGAATATTCTCACCTCAAGCTGGGTAAGAGCCTGGACTAAGTGATTGTTTGGAAGGAACCAAAAGAGTTATCTTTCGTCTCAAATACAGAGTTTGTTAGACTCTGTGGGTGGGTAAGTACAACCCAGAGGCATTGAGAGTTAACGGCCCTATCTAAGGACAATTTTTTAAAAATTATTTCTTGCATATAATAAAATTACCTCTTTGACTAGAGGAATGGGAATTTAATTACTGATAATAAATAATGGGTACAGAAAAAAAGAAATTTAAAACTTATTTAAAGACACTCACAATGAAGAGCTAAAAACGTAGAAATTCAGATTATACCACATCTGAAACAAGTGAATTATTAAATCGTCCTAAAATCTTAACCAACAGGGTGAGGTTAGGAGTGGGGCTATCTCTTAGAATACTTTTAGCATGTTATGTGTAATAGAGTCAGAGTTTCTGCTAAGGGTCCCAATTTTGCCTTTGAGTGTCACTGTGACTATAGGCCAGTCATATTTCTTTTCTTGCAAATGAGAGGGTATCAAAACCACTGGGTGCCAGAGGG
Source organism: Lyroderma lyra (assembly GCA_004026885.1). Classification (NCBI taxonomy): domain Eukaryota; kingdom Metazoa; phylum Chordata; class Mammalia; order Chiroptera; family Megadermatidae; genus Lyroderma; species Lyroderma lyra. The sequence continues at coordinate 12,036 of PVJL010001427.1, forward strand.
AGGCAGTGGTTCCTGCCCACCCAATCAAAGCACTTCTAACCACAGAGACATACTTCAGTCTTCACCTGCAAATGGTCCCTTTGGGAAACCGCTTTCACAGGGCTGAGGGTGGGTACAGTAAATGTCACCACCAGATGGCAGGAGTGCACTCCGGATAAATGGATCTTTTTTTGCTCTCCACTCACTGATCTCTCCACTAGGGGACAGCAACATAAATACAATGGGAATAGCCATTAAGGGGTTATATAACAATTTTAGCTCTTCTTTTACAGATGAGAGCAGCACTCTGAAAAAGTATCCAAAGTTGGATTTTTTCTTTAGAAAATGCCATACTATTTCTTTTAGTCCTCCCACACATTAATCTAATATATAAAAACAAAACAAAACAAAAAATTGGGGGGGGGTTCACCTTCTAAAGAATCTGGGAAAGATTATTATTTGAAAACACTATTACTTAAGGATTTATGGGGCTCAGACTTTCTTACTCCAATTTACAGGGGAAAAGTGACAAAAATTGTCACTTTTAAAAAAGATAGTAATAATTATTTATTGACCACTTATTGTATCGTACCAAGGATTGCTTTTAAATGCTTTAAAAGTGTTAGTTCATTGAATCTGAATCAGAGCTTTTAAAGAAAGTCCAGCTTTTAATTTAAGCCTTTTGAGAGCCATCATTTCTCTGTTTTCCATGACCCATTCTGCTTTTTCTGCTTGAGCCATTTTCAAAGCCCATACTGTAGGAGAAATTGGAACTGCTATGATGATATAATTTTGTGTGCACACAGGGATGTATTCTATTTACAATTTTCCCTCTCATGTAGTTGCATGGCATTAATCTAGTGAGGGGCAATAATATATTTTGATTCTATAGTTACATTAAATGCTAAAAATGAAGATTGGTTTGGGAGCAATCGTGAAGTAATAGACTCATTCATGCTGAAATATAAGTGACTGATAGATGAGAGCAGAGGAGGGCTAGGCACTTCACTGGGCAGAAGAGAAGAGGGATGAGACAGTGGCCAGGGAGCCCGGAGTTCAGCCGAGAAGCTTTGCACTTCTGTGGCTGCCCCTGCTTAGTGCCTCTAGAGAGCCTTACCTGCACGTGGCCCTGGACAGCCAGAAGTAACCTGGGGCAGCACAAATGCTTACCTTGCACAGCAGAGGCCTGAACAGGTTTTGAATTCCTCTGAAGCAAATATTGAGCAGCCAAGCTTTGAACAGATAGCCCTTGAACAATACAGGTTTGAACTGCACAAGTCAGTAGATGGATTTTGTTCTCAATACAGTTGGCCCTTCCTACTCCCGGGTTTTGCATCCACAGATTCAACCAATTACAGGTGAAAACAGTATTTGCACATTCCCAACTGCAGATTCCTAACCATGCAAAATAATATTTTCAACCAGCGATTCGTTGAGTCTGCAGATGCGAAAGGCCAACTGTAGAGTAGAAAGTAATATAGCCACTCCTCTCACTTAACACAGTACTTGTTTAACGAGTGCTCGGACTTACGACCAGTTCTTCAGCCTGGAGAATCCCTTTTCTCAGTCTTGGTTTCTTTCCCTAAGTCGGTCAGTATTCACTACACGAAGCATTTGTCATCACACAAGAATACATATTTCATTTGTAAGCATGGTGTTGCATGATATCTATTGAAAAATACACATCCTATGATGACAGGACATACCACAAGATATCCATAGTCGAAGAAATGGAGCTACCTCGTCAAGTGAGTGTCTGTACATGAATTTTTCACTACAAAGGGCTCAGCAGCCCTGCCACACATTGTTCAAGGGTCAACTATAATAGCAAGTGGTTCTCTATGAGGTGTCCACAGTGAGTGTGGGCCTGTCCTCAAGAAGTCCCTGGGTCCTTCATTTCTAAATTCAGTTCTTAATTCAGTTCTAAATTGGACTAGAACCTATTATAGAAGAGAGAAGGAATAAGAGATCAAGGACTGCAAATATTCTTAAGTCAATTTTTGGGCATGATGATTTGATTGCATAGTAAAACTGCACTTTTAATGTAGTTTATTTTAAGTATCTTTAAGCGAAATACAACAACCCCAAAGGGTGAAAGCTGACTAACAAGAAGAAGGAAAGGTCCCTTTTTTATTTCATGCACCAGATAGTCTGGGGGTGGGGTGAGGGAGTCTTGAAAGAAGGTAAAGGAGTGGCCATGAGGGACTTACGGAAGGGTGGTGACTACTTTTCTTATGGGGCCAATACCATGTCCCCAGGTATTTGCAATCAATGTAAGGTGACCCTGGGGTGCCAATAGGCAAGCACATATTAGTTAACAACTGCTGTGAACCATGCAGCTACTCACTAGGAGCCAGGTACTGCTCTTATCTATGTCTCTTATTTAGTCTTTAGGCAAGCCCGACTGGGGAGGCGATATTATCTATTGTCAGGAGAGAATAATTGGTCCAGGATCCAACAGTTAGCAAAAAACACAGTTAGGATTCAAACCCTATTCTCTTAGCAGTATTCCCTCTGCTTTTCTAGGGCCTTCTTTCTAGGCTATGGCTGGTGTTTTATATGCTTAGTGATTGCCGCTAGGGGTCACACTAACCAATTTGGATCAATTAGTAAGTACAGTTGGATCTAAAGGTAATTAATTATATAACTATGGCTTGTCCAAGTTTAGGTCTACTAAAATTAAACCATGAAACTGAGGCATCATGAAGGATTACTGGGAAAAAAACAATATGTTTGAAGAAAGGCCCTCTCTTCCTCTTTTTTTCTGGTTTAAACAGGAATAAAAGAAGATAAAACAGGATGAATCCAACTCAATAGGTGGCACTACCAGAAGCTTTTATCCTGTATACCTGGCAAAAAAAATGACCTGCTTAACTTTCCTAGTGACAACAGGAGGATTGAGGTGGCAAAGTAACAGTGTTTTTAAAACAAGGTGAATACAGTTTGAGCATTAAGACAAAACTGTTGACAATTGTTGGTGCTATTTTGTTCTCCAGCAAAGTGTTTAACTTTTGGTTGCATACAGAAACTTTCCTATGGTTTTGATCCCCTCAGAATTCCTTATTCCCAAAGGACAAAGCTCAGACTGGAATTCTTACACAGGTTTCAGAGAACAAAATAGAGAAAGCCAGCAGATTTCAAGCAACTTTTGCATTCTACAAGACAATTACATTTTAACTGTACAATCAACAATACAGTCACATGGATGAGCATGTTTTTCCTGCAAAAGTTTATTTGGAACGATTTTTAAGAACTTTCAAGTGGCTGTGTCTGTGGCAGTTTCTTTAAGTGAAAAAAGTGCTAATAGTCACTATGGAAACCAAGATGCAGGCCACAAGAAGCAAAATCAGACCTATACGACAGTATTTTGAATGCTTCTCTTGTTCTTCTTCCTTTTTCAATAAGGTGTCAAAACCAGGCGTGTACATGTCTCCCAACCAAAACCGTAGGTCATTAGGGTTTTCCTAGAAGAAAATGACATGGAGAATGGGATCAATCACTGCTGCAGGCTAATTGAGATTGCAAAACAAGACACTGCCAGAGGTACTGAAGGTCCATAGTCACAGTTACCATGTCCTGGCTGAGGTTAGGTGCCATGGCTCAAATAAGAGAAGCTCGGTTTCCCTGAGTGGCACAAGCAGGTACAGCCCCTGGCCCACCAGGAGTTTCTGCAGCTCCGACCTGTAGAGGAGGCCTGGGCGAGTTACTGACTAAATTGCCCACATTGGAGGGTCAGAAACGAGAGTGTTTCTGTCACATTTTAGCCAATTTAGTGTCTTGTACGTCTCATAGACAGTGTGTGTCAATCAGGTTAGTGAGCTGAAATGAAAGTAGAATGCATTGCTTTAGATGAGCCTTAGGAGTTTGAGTTGGTCTGCTTGGTGGGTTTTCCAGTAAATGCAGAAATGAATTTCCATGGAAGGAGGAGTAAGACTAAGAGTCAAGAGTCCCTTCCGTGCTTCTCAGGCAGCTAGTCCCCCTTGTAGAGGGCTATGGTATGTTTAATGTGCAGGAACTTTGGCATTGACCTCCTAGAGAAAGGACCCACTATCTCCTTCTCCACATCAGCTCCTATTCCCCATGTCCCTGGCCTCATCTTCCTTTCACCTCTGCAGAACTGTCTTCAGCTCAACTTTATCTCCTATGTCCAATAAATCACCTGCAAACTCGACTGTTCATACATTTTTTTAAATGTTTTCTTCTATTATCTCTTGCTATGTTTTAGTGCTAAAGATTTGGTGTCCGTGCCTGGCATCTAGTAAGCATATAACAAATATATGATGGACACTGAATCTCTGTTTTCACAGACCCATTTCCGGTATCCTTATTTCTCATTTGGATTATTGCAATGGTTTGCAGCTGGGCTGCCCACCCTCCTCTGACTCTCTAGTCTCAATGGACTTGAAGTCAGCCAGTTTCTAGGGCGAGCCTCAGGGGTCAATGAACTGACTTCAGACTCACGGATGCACAGCTAGGAGAGCCATGCGCATGCATGTACAGGGCTGGGTGGGTTCTGGTCACAGCAATACAATTCTCCTATCAATTACTACTAGCTTCAATTTCCTGGTTTTTAGAAAAGCTAAAATATTAAAATAAGATTTGGATGATTTGTGCAGAAGGGTAGATGATTTAAAAATCCTTGTCTAGTCTCATCTTTCATTTTGTTTGTGTCTTCTCAGAGACCAGTACTTTGCCTGCAAGTTCAATGCCTCCATTCTTCAGTAAGAACTTCCATAAAGGAGACCGTTGGGAGTTCCCTGATGGTGTAGCAGCTTAAGGCTTCCGCATTAGCGCTGTCAGCGCTGCGGCCTGGGTTCGATTCCCAGTCAGGGAGCTACCCACATACCAAAAAGCAAAAAAAAAAAAAAAAAAAAAAAAAAAAAAAAAAAAAAAAAAAAAAAAAAAAAGGAGACTGTCCTTTCTTCCATTCTGCTTAGAACCTGTTTGTTACTAAATAGGAGGCTTCTTTTCTCCTTTCTCCTTTATAAACTCTTAGCCATTTAGAAAAATGAGGATGGCCAAAGGAACTTGGAACTTTTACAGCCCATAGTGGTGAAAAGTTTTCAGAAAATAAGTTAGGGGCTCTGTCTGCTAATTTGAGATATGGATGGGGATGGGGGTGAAAGTAGTTGAGCTACTGAGGTATAGGATGAAATAATAATGAAAACAAAAGTTACGAGTTCCAGAAGCATCCCTCAAGAAAAGTAACTGCAAAAGAATAGCACCGTGAGGTCTGTACACGGGCCTGTGACCTAAGGGGTCATTGCTTTGAGGTGAATGGGACCACGTGTGGCAAGGGGCAGACCCCGGTCTAGTAAAGCAATATACCCATCATGTTCTTGTTTGATCTTCCTAAATGTGACTCATGGAATTGCCCAGCAACAGCAAAATCACTCCTCATTGCCAGGAATGTTCCATTTCCTTAGCCTTACATTCAACCATCTTCTGTTAGCCTGCTTTTTAGACTTATTTTCCTGTTATCCCATTTCTTCATACTGTAGCTACAAGAAAACTGGACTGCTTTTTGTTGACAAACTTACTTTCTTGTATTTGTGCTTTGTCTCCTGTTACTCCTGACAGAAAAGTCTCCACACGCGTGCAAACCACCTGTATCTTTTGGAATTCTACACAGCCTTCAAGCCCAGCACACATTAACTTGTCTTGGAAGCCTGGTTTTTTTTTTTAATAATTCAGTGTGACTTTATCCTCTTCTGAATCTGTATATCACTTTCTACTATCATTACAGTTACTCTCCTCTTCCTCTACTCTATGTTGTCACTTCCTCCATCTTATTCTAGTTACTGCTGGTTACTTGGTTCAGTTAGATGAACTTTTTGAGGGCAGGGACAGTAATTACCATCTTTCTAGTCCACTTGTCATTCATGGAAACAACAAAGAGAATACAAAGGGCTCTAGCATACAGTCAAGAAATGTTTGTGAAATAAATCAATACTTGTTTCCCTATGTGTAGAAGGTGACTTCTTAGAAGTCCTGATTGTCAGACTCCTGATAAAAAAACACATGATTATTGTTGCTATGGGGGAGCATCTGCTATGGGGGAGCATCTGCTATGGGGGAGCATCTGCTATGGGGGAGTATCTGCTATGGAAACTTCTCTGGAAAAGAGGCTACATCAAGAAGGAGATACATTAAATATACCAGAAGATTAAAAAAACTTCAAAGATGCTGGGCAACAAGATATTTCAAGTATTGCCCATTTGAGATTTTTAAAGGTGTAAGAGTTTAAAGGGACATAAAGCTATCCTTTTCAGAAGAAAAAAAAGTTTCAGGTGCTTAAGGTGTGGGGCTTAGAACAGGTACGTATACACGGTTTAATGAAGGATACTTGGAAAATGTCAGGCCTTCCTGGACCTGGGGCAGCAGAGGCAAGCCGAGGCTGAGTAGGAATCCGGGGCATGCAGAAAACAAAGGGCCGCTCTGCCTGCTTTTCAGGTATTTCTGCAGCTTCCCTGTGATGGGTGACACCAAAGGGGAAAAAAGGAAAGAAAAACTTAAGTTGGGTTTAAGCTGGGTGAATGAGTTCATTGCATACTTTTCCTGTGGTGAAATGCTTTTGTTTTGTTTTGTTACTGAGACATAGGAACAAGTCCAGAATGTAAATCTGAAACCCTAAATCATTGAGTGGCTTGAAGTAAAATCATCTTTGATGAGAACTGTCTTGCACTTGCACAGTGCCGAAGACAGGACATTTATTATGAATAAATATTTTTGAATAAATGTAGACTAAGCGAGTCAGGATTATGCATGAACACAAATGGTCACAAAACAGGGGGAAAACATACATCATCTGGCAAATTCATTTTAAAAAAACATTCACCTTCTGGGTAAACCTCTCTTCTGTGCCACATCATTTCTTCCTCTCTATACTATGCTGATGCCAGTAATTGCTGAAATTGTAAAACTCAAAACAAATAAATACACACAAATAACTGACAAGGAGAGAAAGGGAAGCCAGAAGCTCAAATGACCTGAAAGCTAGAGATTTTGCACCTACATGAAGGGTGCGTGTCACCTCAATGCCCATGTCTTTTGGAATTATTTAACAGATCTCCCTCAGCAAGTGAAAGACCTGGCTCTTCGCCTTGAGTACCTTCAGATGCCCAGAAAGGTTTGTGTGCAGGGAGCGCTTGTCGTATTCCTCGATGGTCCATGAAGGATTATTTTTTCTTTCTTCCATAGCTTCCTCCAAACTTATGTCACCATAGAGTGGGTTATTCTTCATAACTGATGTCAGGGATGGTGGGGGACTATCTGCAGTGACAGCACCCTCTGCACTGGATCTCCTCATTCGCTGAGCAGTTTTATTCTTCTTTTCTCTCTGTTAGGAGGCATAGGGACAAGGCTTCTCTTACCCATGGGTCACCGATGGCAGCAAATGTAATGTGAAATAACTGTACCTGAGAATTTTTTATTCTGCCTAGAAACCCAACTGATTAGGAAAATGAATCACAAAAGGATTCTAAAGTCTAGTTTGACCTAGAATCCTATCATTAATTGAGTTCTTTCTTTGCGTGTAATCTGGTTCAGCTTCAGTAATCATTCATTAAAATGCTATTTTATAACAACAGAGAAAAAACACTGTTCTTCGATTCAAATAGTGGAATTCTGAAGAAAGCCCTTTTTGTTTCCCAGCTTTGAGATTTAATGACATTTTGCTTCATTATATTTGCGCATCCCATGACTGAGAAGAATAATATTTAACATTGCTGTAGTAATAAAGCAAAGTCAAGATTAAAAGACATTTCATAGACATGCTTTGACTTTCATGAACACTCTCTTGGGACTCCTACTTTAGATAGCTTGGAGAACTTGACTAACTTAGCATTACACTCCTATATGTGTCTACAGACCAGCTGGCTATTGGATGGCTCTAATATTGACTTTCACATTTAAAAAAATCTTTTCATTGAACCATATATTGCATATAGAAAACTGCACATATCCTAAGTGTATAGCTCAAAAAATTTTCACTAACCAAATAAAGCTAAGATTCTATCAAGAAACAGAGTATTAACAGCATACCCATATTCCTTTCCAGTCACTATCCCTCACCCTGCCCAAGGATACCCAGTACCCCTAATTTAACAGCATAGGTCCATTTAGACTCATTTTGTATTTTATATAATGGAATCATACCATGTGTGCTTTTCTGTGTCTAGTTTGACCTCAGATTTTTACTTTGCTTTGTTTTTTGTTTGCTTGTTTTTTTCTTATGACTACAAAACTATCATGAAGGTAGAAAAAGTTTTAATTAAAATTTGTTCATTGGCCAAATAAAATTGAGAAGAAGCAAAAAGCTTATAGAGTAATGTCTCATTTATCACAGGCACCAAAGGAGAGGAACTTTATAAGTTAATTTTAAGAAAACTTAGGTTTAACCCTTAAAAAACCAGTAGCAAATTTCATTAACTTACAGTAATTCTTCAATAACTGTGTTTCACACATTCCATCCTCCTTAAGCAGAGACAGTTTAGTAGCACTTAAAATTCCTCTAAGTCATATCTGTGATCCTCAGTACATTGATTCCCTTAGCATCCATTGAGGTATTTGGTCACATAAATATGCATTTACATGAGGTAATTTGTAAACTAATATTACATACATATAGTTTCCTTCTGAAATGGGTGATAAACCCCACCCCAAAAATCATCTAAATAAAACCATTCACATTCTCTTTGGCCATAGGTTTTCTTAATTTTCTTAATTCATAAATTTTTTACATAATTAGAGATCAACTTGGAGAGCCTGACTTTATTAGGATGTTGGTCTACTCAAAATCAATTTATAGTCTATAATACTGAAGTTTGCAATGAAATAAAAAATCATCTTGACTAAACATTTGTCTTTAAGATGGATGACCTCATAAAAATGTTTCTGGATTGAGAAAAAACAATTTAGATCGTGTCTGATTAGCATAACTGTGACTCAAGTTTTTCTCTTTAAGGCCACACATCTTTGATCATCTTTGAAGAAGGATAATTCTTCTGACACTGAGAAATTGATTTTGTCAGTTCTCTTGCTTGCTAGACTATTTCTTGAGCTTCTTTATTAAGAAAGCTCTATGAAGGAGGAAAATATGGTTTTGGGGGTCAAAAAAATAATGTACTCTATTACAATGTATAAGGGACTTGAAAACTAATACACAAAAGATAGCAAAATAATCAGAGCTATATTCTAAAAAGACTATTTGGGCCTTTAATTCTAAACCACATTCTTGAAAGTTTGAGGTTTCTCCTAGAACACGGTATCATTTATTTTTGGGTTACATGACAATTTCATGCCTGAAAGACAGGTGAATAGAAAATTAACATAATAACTTTATTAGGAATTTGAGGGCTGGATAAAAATACCAATGATGGTTGAGGTTCATTTGTATTTTGATAAATTTTTTCAAATAGCTTAGAAAAGGAAAAAACCATGTATTTGATTCCAACTCTTCATCCATATTTTAGATAGATTATATTTAACAAAGGAAAACTCAACAATAATTCCATTATTTTGGTTATATAGACTCTAAAATAATTTATATTTAAAATAATTACGTAAGGGAAGCAATACTTCAAAGATTACCTAGACTTTTCAGTATTAACCATTTACTCAGCTCATTTTTTTCTTTACACACTTTAATTATTATTTATATCATTTATGTGTAAGTAAACTAACATTCTATTAGAAGAGTGAAATAGAAGACATATTCAGACAAACAAAAACTGAGAGTATACAATGAATAGGCCAATAAAGAAGGAATCTCTAAAAATGTATTTCAAGCAGAAGAAAATTAATACTGGAAGAAAAGATTCAGATGCAAAAAAGGAATGATGAGCAAGAAGAAGGAAAAAAGAAAATTGATAAACGTATAAATCTAAACAAGCATTAATTTTATGGTAAAATAGAAATAATGTGTGAGTTTTAAAATAAGAGACAACTAAAATACTAAACTGTAACAATCTTAACAGATATTTTTTGATGAGGACACTAAGAAATTTCAGTGAGAGGATAGAGATATTATTTTAAAATAGAGGAAAATGTATTGTTTAATTAAGTAGAGCTGTAGAAAAAGGATAAGAGAGAGTTGAAAACAAGACAAGAAAAATGAAATAGAATACAAGAAGGAGAAAACTTCAGGAAAATAGAAAAAATTTAGAAATAACCACATTAAATGTAAATAATCTAAACCCTCTCTTTAAATGGCAGAGACTGTCAGATTGATGTAAATATTAAATCCAATCACAGAATGCCTTTCTCAGTATGTCTTGAATTTAAACGGCCTTTCCAAGCTCTATTCTAGTTGATGATATGTGGACAAAAGTAACAGAGACCACTTCTAAGCCTGAGCCTTGAAATCTCCCACAAGATTTTTGGCTCACTTTTCCTCACCTTTTTTCTCTGTCACTGTAAGCAAGGATTCTGAGATGGCAGAGCTACAAGAATGGAAAACACAAAGCCCTGGGTTATTGCTTGGAAAAGAGCTAACCCCAAACACATCTGCAATTCCTCAGATTTTTCATAAGCAAGATAGTTGCTGATATTCTGTGGAATATTTGTCATTATAGTGTAGCCTAGCCTACCCTCCCTAAAACAGAAAGTGGTATCTTGAAATTCCACAAATGTGTGGCATTGGCTTAGCAGTTAAGAAGTAGAAAGGGATAAAGTGATGTCAGAAGCTAGAGTGATGTCCATTCACATCATGAAAAACATTTGGCGTAAGTGTCATCTGTGGCTACTGGTAGCTAATCCTAGGAGAAGCACTCGTAAATGATCAAACTATTGATGTACATGTAATGATATTACAAGAACCAGCACATTGAAGTAATACAAGAAAAAGATGAGCTTAGAGAAAGAACTGGACAGTTTGCAAGAAGAAATGAAAGAAAGTAAAGAGAGTCTAGAAATTTGATGCCTTCTCTGGTTGACCCCCAAATGCTAAGATAGAGACTTATTTTAAAAAAAGAAAAGCCCATTAACATTTCTTGGCTAAATGAAGTAACCCAGGGTTAAGATCCCGTTAAGCTAGTGGTTTCATAATGATTATTCCTGACAGCCTCCATGTGGTTGCCATTGAGTCAAAAGACAGAGAAATGGAAGCAGAAAAATAAGGCATTAAAGCCTATTTGAGAACTATACCTTCCAAAACTTTAGATATATTTATGGACATACAGAATTGACTTCAAGTATATAGATAAGATTACATTAATAAATAGCTTATTATTTTTTTGCAAGATACATATTAGCAAAGAAATCTACATGCACAAGCTTTTGATAGCTTGAAATTAAAAACAAAACAACAACAATAACCCTAGGCCTTTGAAGGAATGCTAACTTCTGATATGGCAAAAGAGAGTGATGAATCAGGGGATGTCTCCTGAGGGCGAAGCCAAGAACTACAGAAAACAGTGCCTCCGGAGGGCTCCTCCAAAGCAGAATTGTGGCCTAAACAGATCTTCTCCACCTTCAAGGAAGGAGGCCACACAAACATTCCCAGTGGAATCTCAGAGTTACTTTGGAATAGTGACTGCTGTGCCTTTTATTTTCCCATTCAGAAAGGAAGAATTATATATATATATATGTAAATAATGTATGTATGTAGATATGTTGAACAGAAAGATAGACTGGCAGTGCCTGGCTAGATACTCACCAAGTCCTATTTTCTTCGTGGGCATTCATCATCCAAGTGAGGAAAGTTGATTAGGAAATAAACCCAGTAAAGCACACCATCTAGAAGTCAAGGCAAGAACAACCTCTTACCCTTGGCCTTTTGCTCCAGCTCACGGGTTTAGTATGCAATGCTCTTGGGTTCTGAAGCACATGTGATAGAAGCCAGGAAAAGATAACAAAGACATTAGTCAGAAAAGATTCTGAAGTCTAACTGCTAATCAGAAAAAAAGGGCCCACCACAATAGCTGAAAAAACATGTTTTATCATTTAAACCAAATAAAAAAAATCAGTCTTTTCCTTTCATTACCTCATTTTATAAAGGGATTGGCAGAAATATTTGGAATACAATTCCAAATGCCTTCATCAGATACATGCCCCAAATAATTTTAACAACCAGAAACATTAGAGTTTGAAGAAAGGTTGCTCATTGCACTGAGATAAAATTTATTGTGGCTTCTTTATTTCTCTAGTGGAAGAATTTAAGAAGAAGGAGTATAAATCTAGTGGAATCAAGAAATATTTGCTTGTATGCTTTCTCTGCAAATACGGGTGACCTGTGTAACTGCACAGAAAGGAGTTAACAGTGTCCAGGGTTAATGGCATGCCTGAGAACCTCAGTGCTTACTTCTCTTCATGCACTGAATTGCTTTGTTCAGTGGTGTCCAACCTTTTGGCTTCCCTGGACCACAGTGGAAGAATTGTCTTGGGTCACACCTAAAATACATTAACATTAATGATGCTGATGAGCTCAAAAAAAAAGTCACAAAAAAATTTTATAATGTTTCAAGAATTTGTGTGGGGCCACATTCAAAGCCATCCTGGGCCACCGGTTGGACATGCTTGGTTTGGTTTATGTAAAAATGGCATAGAGAATTTCCTCTGAAAGTGAAATGTCGATTTTTAAAAAGCTTAAAATATAAATCATGGATATAAATATAATATTTACACTTAAGAACTTAATTTCCTATTTGGGATCTAGAAGACCTTTGTTTCAATTGCTGAGTTACCACCAATTTTTAAAGGCAATGCTTATAGGTTAAGTCCTTTGACATTTTACAAGGTAGTTCGAGTCCCAAACTCCATGCAACTGGATGGTGTGAAACCAAAGGATAAGCTGACACAATTCTGAAGTTTGTGTAGGTTCCAGGTTAGTATAAAATCTGCATAAGTTAGCCACAATAGCTTGATAGATGTACTGAGTACATCCTCCAACACCATTATCTACACACACACACACCCACACACACACACACACACACACACACATCCTCTCATCCACAGTATAAATTTAAAAATGCAACTGATGCTCTTTGCTGTTTCCTAAATTCTAAGGAAAGGATAATTTCAACACATTTTGGAATACTGGCAAATAATAATAATATATAATCTTTTATTCTTCTAAGAAACCCTTTTCCTCAATTGTTTTTATGTCATTTTATTTGCTCTCACTTTGAAGGAAATATGTATGTAAAATAAACATCCTAATTTTGCAAGTGGAAATAGTGTGGCAAAAACTGAATAAAGGCTGTAACAGATATGTCTTCCTCTGGATTTGACACCAGAAACCAAGTTGCTAACCTTTTTATTCAATGTTCTTCCCATTCATCAATGTCTCCCCAACAGGTTTTAAATTAAGAACTATTTGGTAGCTGCCACCTTTCCTATGCCAACATCTCAACACACCTGGTATATTCAGTGCCTTCTTTCAGGTTATCATTACAGCTATTTAAATTTTTCATATATCCATTTATTTTGGATTCATTTTTATCCAATGAATACATCACTCCCAAGATCCAGCCGAGAGAATTACTTTTTGACATTGTAATCTGAAGTAGTGAATATAGTGGTTATTACTTATAATTTGTGCCACACCTATCTAATAATCTGATTTTGTAACTGATTTACTCTCCCTTTCATGCATTCTTTCAATAGCAAATTGGCCTTTATTCAGGCATTTAACATTTCTTTTTAGGATAAAATGATAACGACAGCAAGTTAATCTACAGTTTACAATTACCAATAACTCATTCAAAGACACAGGAAGCAGATTTTGGCCTCCTCGGTTTTTCCCTAAATAACGATTTCCACATATTAGAGCTTGCTGAAAACGATGTCCTTTAAAAATTTGCATTTCATTCAGGTTTAGGAACAACATTCATCAGAGCTTCCACATGAAAGAAATTGGTCAACTCCAGCACCAAACAAAGATGTTAGATCAATGTGTTCCAACCTCAAAGGAATTTATTGGATATATTTTCTTAGACTAAACCTCAGAGCATAGGAGGGCCAAGGTTTTCTGAACTGATTTTTGAATCATTTTATTTTATGATATAAATAATAAGGATTAAAAAGGAGAAATTTCATTGAGCTTAACTTAAAACTTAACAAAAAACAAAAACAATAACCACAAAGCTGAATATGGATTGGGCAAAGGATTTCGAGAATTACAAATGGGAAGGATGCAAAAATTATTAGAAAGTCAGTTGTCACAATAGGCTGCCTTACCATGGAAATAAATTAAAACCCTTATAGGTGGAGGAAACACTTATGTAATCATTCGAGTGTGCTTGATTTTGAATGATCTCATGATAAAGGTCCCAAGGAGCCCACAAAATGCACAACAGAAGAGTCACTTTGCACTAGGACTCATGAGTAGCAACTGTTTCTTAAAAGAAAACAAATTTCTGTTCAGGGAATTTGAACCCCTCCAAAGGATTTAATGACTTGCAGGGGTTTGTAGGTCAGTCACATCTGTTCTGAAATGAAATGCTTCTTCCTGTTTCTGAATAGACTAACCCTTAACCCCATTAGCCCTCACATCTTAAAACAAAGATTATTCCTGTTTCATGAGTCGTGCACCAGTTAGGGTCTTTATGTTTATTCCAGCACATGGAACTCATCACAGTTTTATTCTTCTCTTCTGGTCAACAAAAAGAAGAAAGATGCAAAAGAAGAAAGCAAGAAATAAAGTCTGCATTGGGTTTGAAGGTCTGATTGGTATGTCCTGTCCACATGGGCACCTGTGGAAAATAAGAGTATCTAAGATAGTAGTCAGCACCTTCCCAAGGTGAGAGTTCACTCTGTATTTTTTTCCTTCTGTCATTACATTTCCATAATTTTGCTGAGTCTTCTCTGCATAAAATCACAGGGAGCCCGTTTAAATGAGATGATGCTCTGTGCTTGGAATACACCACAAGATTGAGGTAGGTGCCCCCTTCCCCACATCAGGGCCTTATTTGCAAATGTTAACAATTAGTTTGGAAAATTCTGAAGGAAAAGAGTAAAATGACGGGTAGGCCAACTTGAAGATGAAAACACACTGAGAAGCTGGTGTTCTGAGGGAAATGAACAGGTGGGAGAATTCACTTATTTTATAAAGTGATCAGAGACAGTCTCCTTATGTTCGGGAAGAGAGAGAGTCCTTTTCTCCACAGCAAGAGTGAGCAACTCTTGCTCTACGTGACCGTCCTTTTGAACGAACGAGAGAGAAAGGGGCCCCCCACTGCCACACGTAGGTGCTCCCAGATCTCACCTGTGCGTAGACGAGGTTTTGCCACTGTTGTACAGCGGGATAGCTTCCACCCGGGAACCTTGCCAGGCTGGCCTGAAGCAGGGAGTTCCTCATGAAATACTTCACATCAAGCTGCAGGAATTTGTCAGGATGGTTGTTATTTGGCAAAACAGAGAGATCCATGACTCCCTTTGTCTACAGTGGGCAACAAAGGCAAGCGAGACCGTCCCTGTCAGACTCATCCATTATTCACGAGCCTGAGGACGCTCCGATTGGCATGTGAAACCGGGCCTCTCAGCTGTACTTGGATGCCACTCTCGAACTGACACATCTACACACGGAAACGGTGCAGCACCCTGCCTTCCCTCACCACACACACACATGCACACAAATGCACTTAGGGTGCTTGAATAGGAAGATGGAGGTACACTCATTAAATTTAACAAGCTGTCCAAATAAGATACGTGGTGCACTTAATGCCTCTCCACACAGAGTCAGAAATAATAGTTTAGGAAACAGGAACTAGTCTTTGGAGAAAGGCTGCTAGAATTTCAGTGTCACAGTTCCTAACTGGAGCACATGAGACAGTCACCTGTGGGGAGACATTAGCTTTTCTCTCTGAACATTACTGAGCTAGCCCAGCTGACTTGGCCCTCCACAGCCTCACATATGATACGCAGGATCTTCTTTCTTCTCATGTTTTGACTCCTAGAGTCTCAGGCTCATGTGAAATCTTATCCTGTTTGGGTTGTCAGCTTCTTTCTGAGCAGGGAAATGGCAGGAATTTGCTTTCTGGTTTGCTACAGTAATTTAGTGCCCCAACCTACTGCCTTGACCCATTCACTATCTGAGGTCCCTGTGACCCTCTTCCTAGCTGTACGAACTCCTACGGTACGTTTTGATATTCGCACAGTACATGGAACCAAAGGGGAACATGGCTGCTGGGTTTGCATGATGTGCTGACCTAAGTGAACCCATCTGCTGTTCAGGGAGCTGAGGTGGGAGTGAGGCTACAGACTGTGGATTCAGCCGGGAAGTGATGATGACTGTAATGGAGATGAGCTCTCTCATTTGAAGCCATTCTGTCTTCAGCAGCCCATACTTCCCACTGGGAAAGTAAAAAATTCAATCTAGAGAAATAGGAAACTTGCCCACTTGTGAGAAAGGCAAAGGATGGACACATCAGCAGTTTCTAAAAGACGTAAGTTGTTTGTTATGTTTGCACCTCTGTAAACCCATCTGACTCAGCAGGAAGGCTTCTCTTCCAGGGGCAGTGGGGTTACATGTGGAATGTATCAGCACCAGATTTCAGAAGAGCGCCTTGCAGGAATTGCAGCCAGGTTGTTCTCGAATCGAGCAAGGCACTAGAGAGTACTCATCTTCTTTACAGCAATAAGCATGAAGGTTGTTAAAAAGAAATCATCTGTCCAACTTTTAGTTGTCAGGCTGGATTAAACAATAAACATTTCCTGTAAGAAGTTTTTCAACCCAGCACTCTATCCCTGTCTTACAATACTTGAAGTACATTTGGGTGGTTTTATCAATACATTAGCTGGAGAAAGTCAGAGGTGCTTCATAATGACAGTTAATAACATTTAAATCACTAGTATTTCAAGAATCCAGTGGATTCTCTGTATGTGCATTTGCTTGGTACTTTCTGGATTTTTCTGGCTGCTGCCAGAATACAGCGAATGAACAAATATTTCTCAGGCTGTGTGCTTTTCCTAAAAGATTCTTTGGGGAATAACAAACATCTTCAAGAAGAATCTTACTTCTCTTTGGCTCTCTGTATTGGCAAGTGGAGACACAGAACTTAGATCCAAATATATTGATTAGGCCAGGCCTTTTCCTTAGCCAAAGTATGAGGTAGGTGAAATGAGCCTGCAGTTTCCTTTAGGTATCCTTCCTTTAGATTCCTCCTCCCTGCTCTAGATGCCCAGAGGGTTTTATACTGTCCCTTTCCATTTACAAGTTTAGGCTCAGACTCTTCATCTTCTCCCTCCATCCTTTGTCTCCACCCTCACCCCAAAAACATCAGTTCTTATTTCTCACTACTATCCCTGTAGGTAGCCTACATAACTGACAATCAGGAAACCAAGATTTCTCCTCCATCTCCTGCTACTGACTGCACTAACCCCCACCAAACTTGTGCCTCAGCTTCTGTCAGTCCTGCTTGGAAACACTTCTTCCCAATTCTGGCTGTTGACCTCCTTTTAATCACCCCTCATGGACATCACTAATACCTAACCTTTCATAAAACCTTTACATAGTTTCCTTAGTAGGAATGGTTTTTCCCTCCTTTGAAATCATGGAGTGATTGGTTTACATTCTCATCTTACTATCTCTTGTTTATGTATTTCATAATTGTCTTGAGTCCCTACAGTAGGCGATACATTATGAAGAACAGCCCTATTTTCTGCTTCATTCCCCACATAAGTCATCTCTGAAGATGCTCACGGAGGTTTTTGCTCATAATGATGGTGGTTGTCTCTTCCAGAGACCTAAGAAGGGCCCTACTGTGGTTGGAAATTAATAATCCAATTAAATTTTATTTTAAAAATGGCTTAGTGCTCCTTTTTCCAATCAACTGTGCTCAGTGAAAACGGAACCCATTTCCAACAATGTTTAGGACATACTCTATAGTCTCTTCTAGTAGTTCATAATGCACAAATGCACATTGGAGACTGAGAATTCTGCTTTGTCAACTCTAGCAGTTTCTAACTTTACTTGATCATATAACACTCATTTCATTGTTTTCCTTGTAATTCTTCAAAAGTTTATCTGAGAATAATTGGACACATATTGACTTTAGGTTCCTATTTTTCACTGTCATTAATACCTTCATTCTAGAGTGACAATGAGTATCAGTAACTATAAATAAAGAGCTATATTGCAGGGATAATCTGGTGGAAATGTGGATACCTGGGACTTCTCAACACTTAACATGCAGGTAATTATTTGTTCTTTCTTTACAACTAAATTTTATAAAAATATCATTTCCCCTTGATTTGGACCCAAAATTATTGTTTTTTGGAACTCTAAGAGTTGAAAAAAATATAATTAAATATGGTTCAATAGGCAAAACTGTCTACATGTTAATTTTATTGTTCTCTTCTTTCTTCTCATCCTCTCTTCCATTCCTTCTCTCCCTTCTTTCCTCCCTCCCTTTCTTCCTTCCTTCCTTTTTGCTTCTCTCTAGATTGTACCAAATAACCTACTGAATATCTTAAAGTAGTTTCAGCTGAAAAATCTGTAAACCATCCACATAAGCAGTTGGGACTCATCAAATTATCCGAGAGTTTCAGAATTATTTGGAGAGTTTTGATGACAAAGAAAGCCTATGATGAAGTTATAAATCCTAGTGCACCCATTATAAAACATTTTCAAAACTGGTGAACAAGGGAGGGCCATCAGGGTAATTGAATGCACTGAATTTGGAGTCCTAGTGGAGTTATTACATCCAATTAAATTGTGTTTTTGGACAAGTGACTGAAACTTTCTGAGCCTCAATTTGCTCAGCAAATAATGTAAAGATATTAATAGTATCTTACAATGTTGTTGTGAAGTTTAATAGCTATAGCGGTTAACAGAAGGCTTGGCATATATTAAGCGCTTGAAAAGGTTCGCTGTTAATAAAGACCAAGAACATATATTTGCATTTCAGTTGTCTGTGATATGAACCAATCTGAAAAACAATTGAAGTCATATTAGCCATCTGAAGCTAAAAAGCAAACTACATTTCCCAGAATCCCCTTCTTTGTATGATTCTGGGTTAGAATTGGCCAAAAGAGGAATTTACATAAGATTTAAAAGACAAAATGAAAGCAACATGTATTAACCTGAATGTTTTTTTGCAATCAGATGCTGCCACAGACAGAGGCAGAGGTGCCTGAGAGGTTCCAGACTGCCTTTGCTGTCTTGAGCTCCATACCCCTTCGTTCCAATTATTGGTCCAGTTGACCAATAGCAACCTCAGATCCACACCAGATGTTTGGCTGCGGACATACAAAGGAGGAAGCTATACAGAGGCAACAGATCCCATAGACTTGTCCGTCTTTCCAAACTAACCTCGCATGGTCGTGCTTACCTGGTTGTGTCTGACTGCTCAGAGTGGGTGGTGACTCCTCTGATCTTCCAACTCCTCCTACGGACCTTCCCCACCTCCTGCCACTGTGTGAATGCAAATCCATTACCCATTAACCCTCCGACACTGTCTTGCTGACGGAATCATGGCAATTACTGGAACAAGAACAACATTTTAAAAATGCAACCTGGGATGAGTTCTCCGATCTGACTAGACTTTAAAGGCATTAGTGAGCCTGTTTGCAGTAGCAAGTGGAACCATGGTCTTCCATAGCATACAGCAGCAACTAGATATTTAAATTCTCACCTATGGTCACCAGCAAGGCCGAGTTACCCAATATTGGCTGCACCAGAACATTTTCACAGAAATAAAGAGAATAATGACTGTGGGGTTGATTCATTGTTTCTAAATAGGCTGGAGAACTTAGAGAAAATAAAAAGTCTGGGGTTTTAAAGTCATAGCTCCAGGTCTAAGTTGGGTCCCAGAAAGCTTACATGACTATCTTAAAATAAAACCTTTATAACTCTATGGCTGATTTCCACCATCTGTCGTGTCTTCTAAATCCACATCCAGATTCACGTCCTGAAAGGTTCAAGGGGGCCAGGCAAATGGGGTGGCTTGTGAGGTGATACCATAAATGCCAGAGGAATTATAAGATTTCACTGATTCATATTTACTGAAATCCAAGGTTTATGTCTAGGGATATTTCTTAAGAGTGTTGTATTAGGATGGAAGGAATACAATGTTGAATTAGCCTAGATGTTTTTGATATGGGTTCACTAGGTAGAGATTCTGGATTATAAAAAGCATTAGTTCATGTGATTCAGAATAGTTCAACAATTCACGTGGAAACTAGACCCAATGGTGGCCCACGCTGAATAAAGCTGAGATGCCCAAACTTCCATGCTACAATGTAGTACAGAGGAAGGTATACAGATGTTTAGGGAGACTGGCTTTAATGTGACAGATGTGCCCACACACATGTTACATATGTCCCCTAAAAGCATCTACCAAGCCTTCCCCGAGGTTTTGAAAAATACACTGGGAAGGTAGCACTGGAATCTTTAAAGGACTGTATTGGCTATTCTCTGAAATCCAGGAATGATGTTAGAAAAGGCTGCCATCCAACTGGGTTTTCTTGAATTTAATGAGAATATGGCATTCCAGAAGGGCAGGAACCAAATGGCTGCATTTCACTGCCACAGACAAGACAAACATGGTCACCATAAAGGGCAGCAGAGTCATGAGGGTAAAAGGAATGGTTTGACCTGCAAAGTTTTTGGCATCGACTAAGTGAGTATGGAGTCTGAGGACTGAAATGGACAGGCCTTAAATCTCTAAACTTACTGGTTTGACTCACCACAACAGGGAACTGCATTTCTTGCTCAAGTCCCATATGAGAACAGGTCCACAGATCCAGAACTCCTTGAAGGAAGGGGAGGCTAGATTTCATTGTGGAAGGATTCTGCTACACTGGCCAAAATTTATATTGTTAATCTACTTCCTCGTCTTTTCTAAAGGAAAAGGAAATAATGAGACTCTTTGATGATTCCTCAATGGCTGGCTCTAAACTAATTCCCCGTGACCCTAAATTGCCATTATAGTCCCCACAGTTAGAGCAAGAGCTTATGGAAGTCAGAAAATTTAATCAAGCTTTGGCTTAAATTTGTCTCATAGTGGACCCAAGAGCCCCTGGACCCACCCAGTAGTAATATTCCTAATTTTGGAAGATATATTTGAAATAGACATACGCAGACGACTTTGGGCGGTGAACACATAATAGAGTAAGAATACAGATGTCTCATTATAAAAATGTACACCTGAAATTTCCATAATGTCATTAACCAATGTTATCCCAAAAAATTTAATTTAAAAAGTCCAGAATCTGGCAAAACCCATCTTCCCTCCCCTTGTTGGTTCCATGATCTGTGGAATGAGGGCTGTTAGGGCAGTCATGTCAATGGAACCCATTAGAATATGAAGAAAGCCAGATGATACCTGCACAGGTAGTGGACTGTATTATAGTTAAGGGACCCAAATTTGGGGAATCTGGAACTTTTATAATGAGAAATAAACATGTCTGCCCTTTGCTCCAAAGAAAGACATAACTTTGTCTTCCCAGGCTGTTCTCCATACAAACATTCCTTAGAAGAGATTCCAAAACAAAAGCAGACAGACAGTGCCAACCCATGTGGAAATATGAAAGGCCTATGAAGAATTGCCTCTCAACAAGAAATTTCACATATTTTATTGAAAAATCTAAGAAATCATGTGAATCATGTACAATATTTTCTCACAAGAAAAATTTTAAGCTGGTTTTTTAACGTTCCACAGAGTTGTAAAACTTCTTAATTTTTAAAAAGAAAAAAACACAATGAAAGAAACTAACACAGAATTATCAGCTTTATGTTTTTCCTTATTTCTAGGGAAAAGGCTGAGAAATGTTCAGTAAATTTTCTCAGTATGATTGAGAGACTAACTACTATACTCTTTTAAAATCTGCTAAAAAGACACAAGGAAATGGGTGGATCAATGCTTTCTTTGTTCAAAATATTTAGAAAAACTAAAATCTAATGACAACATGTTAAAATAATACACATTTTTGTAGAATGTTACTATTTCTATAATGGTTTCTCTACACTATATCAACAGTGCAATGGTGATTCAGTGTAAATCATTACAGTGTCTCATTGTTACAATACTTTTGTTCAAGTACATGTTCATGAACATGATCAAAGTCTCTATTTTGACTTTTTCCTTTCCATTATTAAAATAAGGTTATAATTACAGTAGAATTTTTCCTATGAATGTCTAAATCAGAACCAAATTAATAATATATTCTCTAAAATCCTGTTCAACACTCTGAGGTTTGATATGTTTACACATCTCCTGCAGATTACAGAAAATGGGCTAATTCTGTATCAGGACACCAAAACACAAAAATGATTTCTCTCCATGGATCACTAAACTATTACTCTAAATTAGTATACATTCTGCAGAATTCAACGGTATTGTTGGGGAAAGAGTAGCACCTTACAGACAGCCCTAACTTAAAAACAATATTTTTAAAGCCTAAGGATCTTAGTCCCCCCCACCACTTTTTCTTTTTATTCTGATAACTGTATCCAACTTATTCTTATCAAATTACTCATGAAGCCATATAGTATAAATCAAAATGTTTGTATTATCAAAACAAACACCATATTGGATGGTTGGCAGGCCCCCAAATAAATTAATTTGATTAAATTAGATGTCATCTGATAATGTTTGGTCTGAAAAACATGCTAGTGTGTGTGTTTATAAATAATGTCACTGCACAGAGCTGTGAGCCAGCCAGCCTGCTAATGGTCAGCTCTTCTGCTGCAGCTTTTGAGCGTAGAAGTCCCTGCACGTGTCGCAGCAGCGCTGATACCACCGCATGTCCTGACACAGGTTCTTCTCACGTATCACTCGGCAGTACACAGGCCACTGGTCTCCCAGGCACTTGAAAGTCAGAGCAGCTGTGAAGCAGAGCACAGGGAACTCAATACATGCAGGTATCCCAGGTGTCGTGAGTAGAAGCAGATAGCAATCATGTAAGTGGGGGTTTTGTACACTCACTTTGATACATACCACCTCCTGGAACTTAAGAAACAGAGGTACATAGACAGACAGACGAACGAACACACGAACACACACACACACACACACACACACACACACACACACCCTGTAACAAAGGAGTAAAGTGAGTGAGTGATGCTCTCACTTATGACCTTGTATAGACTTAGTAAAGATGCATTTCCTAAATTCAATGAGTTATATTGCAAATGGCTTTTGCGGTTCCATTCTACAGCTTTCACTTAAGCTTATTTTGAAGTTTTAGTTGAGAAGATTACAAAGAAAAATAAATATATGCAATGTATCTACCTTTATGGGAATAAAAATTAGTAAGGACTGTAATGGGTGAAATTGAAAAGTAATAACAAAACAAGAATATGCCCACACATTTCAGATCCCTCATTTCCTACAGAGCAGGCATGTCTAAGTGGGATATCAGGCACCTTTAAAATCAAAGCTGATTATCACAAGTGACTGAAATTTAGAGCAATAAAGTGTTTGAAAGGAGAATTTGATACAGAAGATGTGGTCATGTAAATTTAGTTTCACGTTTCTGAAGAAACAATGTGTTCTAGCATGTATAATAAAAGTCAGTCCTACTACAATTCTTTCTCTTGCTATTGTTCTAATACGATTTATTATTTCACTTTTTAAAATCTTAGATTTTCCGACCACTGTGCTTCTGTGTTTGAGGGTGCACCTTCAAGGAAAAAATAAATGTAATTTTAATTAAATTCATCTTTTAATTCATTATTTTCTGCCATATGATACTTCAAGGACTCCAAGTAATTGTTGGAGAAAGGCATTACGCTGTTTTGAATACATGGACTTAGAGCATCTGAGTACATTGCTTAAATGGGAGTTCCCTGGTGGTGTAGTGGCTAAGGCTTCGGTGCTGTCAACACTGCGGCCTGGGTTCGATTCCCAGCCAGGGAACTACCCACATTAAAAAAAAAAAAAAAGAAGTAAAATTGCTTAACTTTTTGTCTTAACTAGTCTTAATTCTACTTGAACTGATTATTTCTTAGAAATGTTAATTATTTGGCTTGCAAAACAATTTCTGTATGTCCATGAAGAACCAAAGTTTTCTATTTGATTAAATCTTATGTCTGGAAAATGATCTATAACAATTTATGATTAAAGTGTTCCCCTGGAGATTATATGCACAGATTGAAACTGAAGGTGTTAAACATAAATTAACCCAATAACAGCCAGGTAGCAGTGCTGTTAAAAGTCACTGATTTACATAGAAATAAAGGCTAATTCATTCATGAATGTTTGTTATGTAAATGCAGGCTATATTTACTTAAAGTACATATGCCACTTCTTCAGGACAGATTACACTGAATAACAGGAAATGAGAGTATAAGAGGGCTGTCCAGAAAAAATCCAGCCATTGTCAATATAAGAATGATTACATGGCTGGGTACAGCCCATACAATGTATGTTATGCATTGTTTAACATAAAAACTATGTGAATCAATATGTAACTAGTATTTATTTGTATTTAATGTTATGTCCTTGAAGATGAAAAAATAAATAATACCTCTTATTTGCTGGTGTATAGCCATGCACTCTTTTTACTGGAAAGCCATAGTTTACTCTGGGTCTCTCCAAAGGGTAATTTGTACCCAGGATCACAAGAAGGCTATAAACAATGGAGTGAGCTAAGGTATATACCACAACCTCACCTTTCTACTACAAATTATCTTGATTGATAGTTCTGCCATGGAACTGGTCAGAACCTAAAATATGGTTACAGCCTTCATCCCTTTATAAGACGACCTTGAATGGTGTGGCACTCATATCCAGGGCCTGGTTCTGAGTAGATGGTTTCAGGAGTCAAAATAGCTTAATCTGTAGTACTATATAATATTTTTACCCACCTGATCATTCAGACTAAACCATAGTTAAGCACAGCCAATTTAGGCAGAACCAAACTAATTAGTATATATTTATAACTAAGTTTTAAAGTTTCATGCAAAATAGAACACATGAGTATTTCCATATTTCTCAAAACCATGCACATTTGTGGTCTGCTTACCCAGCCTGGGTGATGTTATGGTGTTTACATTAATCTTCTCATTGCAGGGCTGGAGGTGGCATGGCCTGTATGCTGCAGGTTTTTCTGAAGAAAAACATTCATTTCCATGTCTTCCTGTGATCTTATGCATGCACTGAATAACACGGGACTGCATTCCTTTGCCACAGGTAATTGAGCACTGGGAGAGATACAAGGCTTGTTAAAAGTTCTTTTTGCCATTTCTTTTTTCTAGACTGTGAGCCATCCTCTCCTCATATTCCTTAAAATTAAACATCAGCCACAACATCCAAAACATTGGTTCTAAGCACAGATGCTTATAACTAGGGCACCGTGTTTTCTGTGTCCTCTGGCTGATCCAAGGCAGAGTTTTGAACAATGAAGGACACAGATGAGTATAAATGGATAAAAGGGGGTGAAGGAGAGTAGGACTTGGAATGAAAGAGAGTGAATGACACAGTATATGAAGCTGACAGTTTTTAAAGTTCTAATATCTAGTTTGCAACAAATATTTGATGTGCTATATTTTAATTTAGTCCTTGATTCTCAAGAGTTAGCATATGGAGCTGGATCCTTGTTAGTCCTTCAATCTATTCATTCATTCCATTTGCTTGGGCCTTAAAATATTCATCAACAATATCAACATGGTGAATCAACCTGATGTGTTATCGAAACAACTGCTATTTCTTGGCACATTACATGACATCCAATATTGTGCTAATAAAAATTATTGATAACCTGGATTTTTCTAATAAAATACCCTTTTAATGGATTCCTTGTATTTCAACTAAATGTAGTTTGTCTTCATTTGTAAGATTTTGCAAAGAAGAACATATTTGATGTACAATGGTCTGTTATTAGAGAAATCTCTTGGCTCCACATGTATGACTAGATTTAACGATTTTATAGTATCACAATTACACATAAGAGAGGTAATGTGCTTGTGTTGTTGAAAATAATGACTTATACCAGTCATATTATTTTCCATACAGTAAAGATTTAGCCATATTTGACTATTTTCTAAATTATTTAGAACTCTTTAAAGAAATGATCGCAGTGTATTCTAATTGAAAATTGGTAAATACACTGATTGTCACCTTTTAGATATAAACAGGCATTAGATTTTTAATGTGTTTTTTTTCCCTTGTGCTTTACAAGCCATTATTAGGATTGCACACTCTTTGCTATCAATTCTTTCTTTACCATTATTATGGGTCCTAGCTCTTATTTTTATTTGCACAGGAAACAAACCCCCATCATGTTAAGCCTAGTCTACTACTGTTAACTTTGTCTTTAGTCCCCAGCCTTCCAATCAACCCCACATATTAACAAGGAATACATATTCTTTCAAAATTGCTTTATATATAGAATCTCCTTGGACAAAAAAATCTTTGCTTTTGAGTCCACTGACAAGATAAAGCCCAGTATCCTAGAATCTCTGAGCAGGAATTTACCACCTCAATCTTATTTCCCACCCTTCACTTTAGGAATCATTTGCTCCATTACAAACTAATCATGCCCATGCAATTTCTATTGCCAGATCTACTACTGTGTTCATAGCATTACCCCTTTCCAAAAGATTGGCTGATTTTCAAATCACAATCTGAAGTCCACTGCCTCCATGAAGTGTTCCACAATTATCCCAACTACTTATATATAATTATGGTTTAAACCCATATATCCATATATCTAAGGCTATCCCTTAGAATCACTTGGAGAATTTTTTTTAATTACAGAGTTTAAGGCCTAGAATTTCTAAGTCAATAAACTCAGGTTATGGGAATATGCATTTTCTAAAAAAGTGTCTAGGTGGGTCTGCTACACAGCCTGAGTTTGGAAACCACTCGCCAATACTGCTCATATGTGTTCTGTATTTAACATAGACCACTTTGTATTATTTCTTATCTTTGATTAGTATCTTTCAATGCCTATAGTATGTCTCTTCAGGTAGATGATAAATATCCTGAAATTAGGCCCATTGTCACGTCACCTTCAGTAATAAAATCTACATATAAGGTATAAAACAGCTTACTAAGAATAATGGAATGTTATGTGCATGCCATTACACAACTGTACTTTACAGATAATTGATCTTTCAACATTTTATTCTATAAATATTTCTGCATAATACCCTCTTTGTATCTAATGAATTATCAGCTTTCTGCCAATAGCAGATTCAAAAACAACTAGAATGCGATATTCCTTTAGATCTTATTTTTTTCTCATTAACCTCTATATGATTTGAATGTTTCCAGTTCAGTTTAAGCTTTATTATAACTTAAAACTATTAGAGGAGTAGCTGTTTCACATGGTCTTTCTTCCTTGAAAGCATCTTAATATCATTCTATAGAACGGATGTAATTATATAAATGCTTCTTACAAAAATATTTTCAGGAAAATTCAAAATAGTTAAACTAAAAACTTTTATAATGTTAATATAGAAAATATCATTCTAGTATCTACTCCTAAAATTTCTGTAAGTCTTCAAAGCAATCACAATATTTGAAAAACTAAAAGAATAACAGAAGTTTTATAGTAGATGAATTCATTCTGATGCAGTAGCGAAGGTTCTCTTCAGTCACAGATTATTCCCCATACTTCTGATTAATCTTATATTAACTACAAAGGACATGAGCAAACCAAAGTTACATATCACTTCTCAGGACTATAAAAATTTAAGTAAAATAACTACAGACATATGATAACTCAGAATATATAATTTTAGCAGTTAATGACTGAACAGTCTTTCATAAAAACTTGGAAAACTTAAAAGAGAAAAAAAATGTTAGTTGCACTTCTTACGCAGGTTAAATTCTGCAACTTGTATTTGGAAATAACCTGGAAATAAAAATAGTATCCAGGAAATAACGGATGTTTTAGAATTCATTTAACTAAAAGAGTCTCATTTCTGCCTTTGAAACTAATAAAATAAAATTTATTATGGAATATGGAATTAAATATCATTAGAGTTTAATTTTCATTAGAATATTTTAAAAATAAAATTATCAATCTCTGACTAGTAATTATTTTCTTTCTAAGATATATTTTGGTTGAAATTGTATTACAAATGTGTGAAAAAAAGAACAGATATTTGAAATGGAACTGAAATCCCAAGGTATCTCCTCAAGTAGTTCTTACTTTGTTACAGAAGATACTACTAAATAATTGAATATTTTCTCAAATCACATCACTATGATTAAAGATAGACATTTAAAAAACTAGCTAAAATAATTCTGGCCTTGAAATAAGATGACCTGGGCTCTAATATTGTCCCTAGCAACTACTTTACTGGGACTTATTTTTTATTTTTGGTAAACAAGGCATTGCAGTAGATCATAGCTACACTTTCAGGTGTAAGTTACTATGAAAGTAAAAATTCCAAATATCTTATTAAAAGTTACTATAGTCTGGCAATTTTTAAGTGGTGAAGCTATGTAATAGTAAAGACTCTAATTTCATTATCTAATTATTTACTCTCTCACCCAACAAATGGTATGACAGAAATTCTGTTAAATGATGTCTCAAAATATAGTTTGCTTGAATGCCTCAGACTATTCAATCATTTATTGGTTTTGCAAATATTTATTGATCACCCATTATGTTCAGGATCCAGTGCAAAAAATAAAAACAGCAGAAATTATTAATAGTAAGGAGCTGGTACTTTATTCAATAAGCTTTATTGCAACACACAATGATATAAAATAGCACTATAGACTTCCACGAAAGGCCCAAATGCTAAAATGTCAACATCAATTTGTCAGCAATTGGTAAGCAGACACAGGGTGTACCAAGTAACTTGCCAATGATTGCTTTTTACAAGGAAAATTTCCTAATTAGAGTATTTTAAAAAGAGAGACTTGTACTGTATGATAAATATTCTGTTCCCAGTTTATTATTGCCCTGAAGGATCTCTGAAACAAAGTACCCCATGAATCAATTCTGTGAACTAGAAGCCTTTAATTCCAAACAGCAGATGTGATCTTAATGTCCCAGCTTTGTCAGAGTAAAAAGGAAACCGTAATTTTTAGACCAAACTTAAGCAGCTTACAAAATTGTTTATATGGTTTTGGAGTTAAAAACAGTTTTCGAGACAGACACAACATGGCATGAGGAAAACCAATGTTCATCTTTCTTTCCCACCAAAAAAAGGAGCCCCTACATCTTTTAAAATGAAATTTGTTTTGTTGACTTAGTGATATTCATCGTTTTAAGCAACTAGAGAAAAGCATGACCTTCCCTGCGCTTCAGTACACATGAGTAATACCTTTAGATAATATTGCTACAGATTTCTCTTATAAAGGACTAAATCCTTCCTTGACCTACGACATTTGTGACAATTTCCTTTTTTTCATTAGTGACAATTTCTAAGATGTATGAAATTACGTCTATGCTGTAGCTTGCATGTCAAACATTAAACGTGATAAGGGAAAATTTCTCAGTAATTCAGTTTGGACTAGTTAAATGATTAGAGAAAGGTTAGTAAATGAGAATCACGAATACAAATGATAGCAAATCAACAGGAAAAGAGGCTTTATCCTCTTTTAAAATGAGATATCCATTATAGAACCTTATAATCATTTTCATTACCTAAAACTTCATTTTTCTTCTGTTGTTACTATACCAAATTAGTAAGAGCTGACTGACTTGATTTCACCTGAGAAAATTTCATCTAAATAAACTAATTGAAAGGAAACTAGCTGGGGGAGCATAAGCAATGTCCAAGTTGGTGGAAATGTACAGCAGACTGTACATTAATTAACTCAGATGTTGGTATTTTTCTAAAAATGGCCAAGGAGATCTGATGACAGATACAAATGTGAACTCTTGGAAGGTATTATTGACTAAGTTAGATGACAGCTCCAAGTACTGGTAAAGACAGGTTAAGATGCCAGGATGACCTGGTGAATTTATGGACTGGCCTAAATGCAAACACGTAAGGAAAAAAATTTTTTTTAAATGTAGGAAAAAAAAAACCCACGAAAAATTTTTAACAAATTCTTAACTGTGGCATCATCATAGAAACAAAGGGATGAAATGAACTCTCAATGGCTATGAAGTCCATCTAATGGACAAGCCAAGGTGTGGAATACCTTCTTCCATCATAAAAGGATGAGCATTGAGGCACTGCCCTGAAAGTATAATAAATGTAGGAAGAAAGTGGCCATGGACATTTCCTTCCTGACAGTATTATCTATGACATGAATAAACAGCATTGCTACAATCTGGGTTTAATACTTTGGAAAATATGTAAACACCTGAGAAGGTGTTCAGGCAAAGGCCATTTATCCTGAGACATTTTGTTGATGTTACAATTTCAGTATGTTCAAGGACAGAGAGTGTGTGCTGTTAAATAACTGTGGCCTCATGAAATTAAGTTTTCAAGTCTAATCTGATGCATGGAGGATAATTAGGTCTAAATTAGCACAATGGTATTAAGTTTTTGATGGATCAAATACTACATATAAGATATGAGTGTACTCTGTTGCTAAATGTTCACTGTTTTATATAGAAATGTTCCTTTTATGATATCTTCAAATATGTTTACTAAGAACATGTATGTATTGCCCCCCAAAGTTTCTATGAATGCCACTATGCTTACTGACTTAAATCCACTGTATACTAGTGAATGATAGCAAGCATGCTCTGTATTATGTTGACATGAGTTAAACATGATTGATTGAAAGAAAAAGGGCTACACAGGCACCAACAGATACTCATCCACAAATTTACAAAGTGTCAAAATGAGAAAAGAGAATAGCCACCAAGATTTTTACAAAGGTCTCAAGGCTTGTCCATGGTACTATTTGACTCTGCTTTTGCAAAGTATAAAGTTACCTTTCTGTCACTGGAAATTCGTGAATCACACAGAAATTTCCATAGTGGGTCAGGGTCTAATCTACCTAGCATCATGTCTCTGTCAAATTCACCAAAGAACATTCTTGTTTTTGTCTTCTTGTCCAAGTAACCTACATACTTCTGGACAACTTAATTCCACTTAAGAACCTTTTATCAGTGGGATAGCCATAAGTATCTCTAACTACTCTCCTGTTTAGAGAAGAGACACTCATTCTTTCCACGGATCTTTGATCACAGTGCTTCTGTGCTCTATGGGTTCGGAGATCAAGTAGACTTATTCTGCATATGTGATTTTGAACATGGACCTGAAAAAAGACTTGCACATCTAGTCTTCTGTATTGGGATTCTATGGTAAAATGCCAAACTTTAAAATTAGTGGTTAAGATCTACCCAAAAAATTTGAAAACCTTTGTCTGCAAAGACTTATGTACCCCAATGTTCATCACAGCGCTGTTCACAGTGGCCAAAACATGGAACAACCAAAGTGCCCTGCGACAGATGACTGGATAAAGAAGCTGTGGTGCATATACACAATGGAATATTACTCAGCTGTAAGAAAAGATGAAATACTGCCATTTGCAACAAAATGGATGGACCTGGAGATCATCATGCTTAGTGAAATAAGCCAGACAGAAAAAAACAAAGAACTGTATGACTTCACTCATATGCGGAATATAAAACTGAAAGCAACAAAGAAAAAAAGAAATAAACAAACAAACAAATAACCCATGGACACAATCAATAGCGTAACGTTTATTTGGGGACGAGTGGGGAGGGGAGGGGAGAAAGGGGAGGGGGTGGGAGAGGAGGGGGGAAGCTAAATATAAGGTGATGGAAAGAGAAGTCACACTGGGTGGTGAACTTATTACACAACAAGTTGACAATGCACTGTAGAATTGTATGCCTGAAACCTATGTAATCCTTGCTAACAGATGTCACCCCAATAAGTCTAACAATAAAAATGAATTAAAAGAAAAAAAAATTAGTGGTTAAATGTTAGTTTCTACCTTTCTTTTCAGGACTGCAGAAGAGTCACATTGATACTTTTGGTACTACTTAGTTGTTACTCTGAATATTGAGATAACTTAGTTTGGAGAACCAATTGGGACATTATGGTATAATACATTTGCATACTTAGGTTAAATAATCAACTAGTTTGCCAGCGAATTTATGTAAGTATTCATCTGTGCAGGTCAAACTGGAAAACTCTTCAACAGTAAGTCTTGTAAAATGTCCTCTTAAACGTTACAAACCAAAGAAGCCGAAAACCCAATAGTAAAAATACATACTTAGTACAAGGTATTTCTTTGGAGTGCTGTTGGTTTACAAACATAACTAAACTAATACTGGTCTGCTTTTGAATTCCTTAAAACAACAAACTTCAGTGTATTTAAGGGTTAAAAATAATAATTCTCACACTTGGCCAGCACAGATATTACCCGAGATTCCTTCCTTCTAGACTTTGCCAAAGATATATATTTTGGAGAGAATGTGTATTCTCCAGGCCAACAGCTAAGGAAGGCTCTGTAATGCTTTACTCATTTCCAGCTGGCCTCTGTAAGAAATAGGAATTCCTAAATTAAGAGAAAATTGTCACTGGCAAACAGAGTTCCAAAAAATGTTTTTACCAATATAATAGACAACCTTACAGAACCTGATACAACCTGTGATGATAAGTGTCAATCTATACCAAGCTAACGACATTGACTTGAACAATTTGTCTTTGGGAATAAATGGATTATTCCAAAGAGGTTTTAACAAGAGTGAAGTAGCACTCACAGTGGAGAATGGACCTCATAAGGAAACTAAACGATGACTTCTACTGGAAATTATTAGCACAGCATTCCTATTCATTTATGTACATGTTTGGCAGTTCCATCTTTCAACTTTTTAATAAAGTGAGTGTGAAACAAACACACCAAGGAACAAAAAAGTTAGGTTTGTTTTTTAAGATTTGCTATTTATTTTGGTCAGTGTTTCAGTATCTTTTTAAAGTAGTCCATCTGCTTTATTTAACACATGGGTATTTGGAATTGAACCCATTCCTAGAGGTCACACATTTGAGGACTTTTTTTTTTCTTGCATATGTGTTTAATTGATTCATCGTTTGTTTCTACAGTTCAAACTATTTTTGTTTCTTTAATGAAAACATTTGCATATGGTTATAGGAAATCAAGAAAATGTGTGTGGCAAAATCAAGCAGATTGCTTATGAATGATTTAGCAGAAACTGAATATGTCATGAAAGGACTGTCAAAATAACCAAAAAACCATTTTTATATCAAAGTACACATTGATTACCACAGTGATGGAAGAAAAAAAGAGATGTTTTGCATTAAGAAGCAATTAATATACACAAGGTCTTGGGCACATGTGTGCTTAGCCTATCAATCACAGGGTGTTGGAGAGGTGAAAGAATGACCATCAAGACATCCCTGTTTTATCATCATCCTTCCAGGGAACAATTTTTCCACCACAGAGAATGGTTGGGATTGACAGTGACTGAACTGCCTTTTCAAGTAAAATACTTTCCAGGTCTATCCAACAATTCTGTGTCAAGGTGGAGCAGATCCCTCTGTGGCCATGTTGGAGAAGGGTGTGTTTTTGTTTTGTTTTAATACATAGCCTTGATTTAAAAGAGCATAGAGAGCATTACAGAGCTGTCTTCAGCTTCTTCCAACCCGACATAAAGAATGTATGTGCCAGGGCACAGAGAAAACTCGGTAAGTGTGCCTTGCTCTCACCCACTCACTGCTTTACCCCTTTCTAGGTTAGATAACGGCTGTTCAAATCGGTAGCAGGCACGCCAGCCAAACAGAGCGACGAGAATGCAGAGGAAGTCTGCTGGCTTCCTGAAGCTCAATGTTGAGCACCTTTTTGGCTTCAACAACCTATTATTCAAATAAGGGTGGACTTACTTTTTAGAAAAATCACATTTTTATGTAATTTGATTCACCATACGGGAAAATGTCAGGGGAGTCATGTGTTTACATCAAATTATATTGGCTAACTTAATGTTCCCAGAGAAAAATAAGCTAGTTACTCCTTCTTTTATAGTAAAATATAGAAAACATTGTAGTTGTTATAGAATTAGATCCAGAAAAATAAAATAGATCAGAAGAAAGGAAATACAATGCTTAGATATGTCATACCTTTTTGTTTACTTAGATTTGTGAGAAGGGTGAAGAGGATAAGCCATTCTTAATGAAACAGCAACAATATAAGGCAATAAATAATTAATTGAGAAAAAGTAATACAGTCAATAAGTACAAACAAATCTTGCCATTCACTGGGGAAGCCCTTTGAAAAATTAGATACTTAGGTTGGTCCTTAAAAACCCTGAGTTGGAGAAAGCATATTCCAGGCAAAGAGAACTGTATAATCACAGACATAAAGATTGTAGAAGCACAAACTGCTCAGGTCTGAGCTTAGTGGAGATACTAAGTGAATGAGAATAATGAGACACTACTGAATAGGTAGGTTGGGCCCACACTATGGGAAGTTATGAATGCCCCAGGTTCTGGCAGGGGATAGCAGAGCCATGGGGAACGCTCTGAAGTACTGGCAGCTATCCCTGTGAGTAGATGGATATGAAACAGGAGGACTGTGGGGGTACGAGAGCATGTTAGAAACTGTTAACTCTGCTCCTTGTGAAGACCTAAGAAGGATGGCAAACGCTACTCGTGTACAGAAGAAGGGCCAAGGGATGGCTTCTAGCCTGAGTCAATGGGAAGATGACACTGACATTTTTCCAGAGAAAGTAAACGAGGAGTGAGACATGGTTCGAGGAAATAAAATGAGGAGTTTTCTTTTAAGTATATAAGATTGGAATTCCAATGGCACAGTCCCAGGGCAGCTGAAGTTTGAGTTGAGAAGATACAGGCCCCCTCGACTTCCTTGAACTCTGTCCCTATGTCATCAAGCAGTCTTTAAAATACTTTCTTCTCCCCTTTTTCATGATTTCCCTTGGGCTTTCTTGAGAGCCTCTCTCCCTGTCACCTTGGCCAGCAGTTGCTTTTTCCCTCACATGTAAACGGAGTTCCTTAAAGCTTTTCTTCTCTACCTACACTCCCTCCTCAGGCACGCGTACACTTTAAAAATTTAAACACCACTCAAATGTTGATGACTCCAAAATTTCTATTTTCATCTCATTCCTTGCCTCTGAGCTACCTATTAGACATTAGTGTGTAACCTTTTTATGGGCCCAGGGAAACATGGTCCAATAAAGAATTCATAATCTTTCCCCTCTGACTTGATTTTTCTCTAGGGTTTCCTATCTCTATCACATAAATGGCATCCACACAGGTTGTTCAGACCAGAAAGCTAATCTGGGAGTCCTTCTTACTACTGAACACCTCCTTCTTTCTCAGCTCCCCCATAGGTAATCAATCCCAGGTCTGTTCATTTTAAGCTCATAACAATTTCACAAAGCCAACCATTTATCCCCATCTCTATCGACAAGATACAAATAACCAGCATTTATTTAATTACTACATATCTGACACTATGCCTAGAACTTTCCATGAATTATTTCATTTGTATTCATTAACATATTTGAACAGAAGAGCCAGAGTTCAAACCCAATGCTATCTGTCCCCATACACTGAGCTATCTTCCTTCTTAAAGTCCCAAATCCTCTCCCCTCCCTAGCAATTCGGTAATATTTGCTCAACACTCTATAGCCACCACATAAATCATCTTTGAAATTGTAGCCTGAAAAAAGAAATTAAGGCAGTATGAGTTTTCTTTTAATTTCAGACAGAAATTGTTAACCCGTTGATAAGATTAAAAGTAATATATGGATATGGTAGTATTGTAAGCACAGAAGGTCCTTCTCTCCAATGTTAATTCAAATAAACAGGTCTTTGTATATGGGTGAATAAAATTTTAGTGTGTATACAAATAATATACGCAAATATCTATAATTCCCACTATATAACTCCTTTTATAACATACTTACTTAATGGTAGGTGTTGGTGAAATTTTCTCATCAGGATGTATTTATAAATATATCTTTAAAACTCCAGTATCCCACCATTTAAATATCATATAATGATTTATGTAACTAGTCAATGGATATATTTCCAAATTTTTGTTCTCAAACAAGGCTGCAATGAACACCTTCATATGTGTAAATACAGTTAGCAAATGATATGAGAATGTCTGTAAGGGAAAGCTTTGGCAATAGAGATGTGGAGTTAAAGAATGTACGTTTCAAAATGAGATATTTTTTTTTTTTCTTTTTGGTATGTGGGTAGCTCCCTGGCTGGGAATCAAACCCAGGCCGCAGCGCTGACAGCGCCAGCGCCGAAGCCTTAGCCACTACACCACCAGGGAACTCCCAGAGATATTATTTTTTTTACATATCAAATTGGTAAAAAAAAAGTTTGATATTATAACATCCAATCTTAATAGTTCTATGTGAAAACAGATACATGGAAGCAACTGGCAGAACTGAGCAGAATGTGCTCCTTTTATATGGAGCTTTCTGGTTCCCCCCTGTATGCGTATCCCTCAAGCCACTTCCCTCGTGTTTCCTCTCTGAGAACTGAGTTGTGTGTGCTTCAAAACCTGCTTGTTACTTTTACTTACTACACTATGAAAGGGTACATATTCTATATAGTGTATAAGGTTAGATTTATATTTGTCTAACATTCTGCTGTTTGTGTTTCGTCTCTAAGGTAGGGCCTTAATTTTAAGTAGCTCAAAATCCTTTGCCTTGAACTATGTATATCACTGACATCGGATCATTACTCCTATTACAGCTGGAGCATTTTGAAGTTCAGCGACCTGTCACTGCTTTGGCATACTTTACAGATGTGGGGATAGAGGTTGCGGGGCTAAGAACTGGTTCTGTGCATACAAGATCGATGCTGGCTGTGCACCCTGGCTGTGCAAAAGCTGGAGTGTCACCCAGTCAACCGGCAACAGAATGTGGGACATGTTTGTTAAAATAATTTTCCCTTTTGTTACATTTTTCATCCAAAGGCCCCATATGATGCCTTTTTAACTGACTGGTCATTTGCATATATACATTTTTTTTTATTTTAAGCATGCCTTTTTCTAGGTGTCCTGGTGATCTGGTTATGTCTAACATCCTCTGGTATTCGATGAACACCAGGATTGTCCGGAAAAAATCCAGCCATTGTCAATACAATGATGACAGTTACATGGCTGGATACTTATCAGACGGTTCTTGTATACTTCACTATATCTCAGCAAAAAGCACTCAATGCTAAGATTACTGGTTTTAATTTTATAACATTCTTATCAACTTTCATTACATTTTAAAGAACATCAAGAGTAATTTCTAAGTCATTCACAGTTATTTACCGAATTACTTTCAGGTGTTCTATGGAAGATGAAATTGTAGATATCCTGGTATGCAGCATAAGAGCACTGACAGTATTATTTTAAGAGCCTAGTGATGCATCAAGGATCTATTAGGAAGAAAGTATTATTAAGCGTTGTGAATTAAAAAAAAATTCCTCTTGCTTTTTACAAGTTAAAGGATGTTAAATATATGTACTCACATCTGAATTTATAATTCTACATGTATATGAACATATAATATATACATTATATATACCTACACACACATATATATATATATATACACCCATAAAAATACATATCTATAAACAGACATTACTGCCATCTTTCTAAATTATAAATGTTTTCTAGATGGAAAATATAGTATGTGTGCTTCTTTCCTTTTAAGCTAATATTTTTCTTCTATGTTCAATCATACCAGCCAAATGCATTTAACTACACTGAGTAATTCAAACACTGAGAAAATTCTATTTTTTAAATATGTTTGGGGCAATAATATAGTAAGACTCTCAGGAGCTCTTAAAAAATAAAAATAATAGCAACACACACAAAAGAAGTCCCATTCTCTAGGAGCGCAAAGAGAGAGGGGATAAAAAATTTGATAGTCAGTAGTCTGCAAGGTTTAAGAGAGCTATATTCTCCAGATTGAATAGTGAGTAGCAAGTTGTGGAAATACTGACTGAATGAAAACAAAATAATAGAAAGTCTTTCATCGAGTAATTTCTTTAGTGTAAACAGCTTACTCACAGACAAGTGAGTTTTCAAATAAATGACCCTATAATGGAAAATATCTCTTATGTAGGATATCTTGGGATAGATTTTTTTCAATGACCAAATGTTCAAAACCATGCCTACAATCTTTGATTTATATAATCCACTGTCTGATCCAACAATTACAGAATTTCAGTGTGATACATTCATATTTATGCTGCTCAAATTTTCCTATTATGAGATTATTTATAAAGAATGATAAACAGTTATTTTTCTCAACATCAAGATTTGTAAACAAAACCAGAAAATAATTCTGAATAGAAATGATCATGCATCTCAAGAATAATTTTCTAGATTATAGATAACTTCAGTATGGCTTCAATCTATAATTTTCTCAAGTTTGAAAAAAATATTTACAAAACTTTGATAATGGAATAATCTAAACTTTCCCAAAGCTACATGCTCTGTAAAAGTGACCTTTAGTAATAGGAAAAAAGAAAGGAGAAATACTGTAGTCTTTCTTTGGGATTTACCGAGTACTGAAGAATGTTAAAGGATCTGAAAAGTCCTATAGCAAAAGTACTTGCTTATCATTGCTTAACTACAGTAGTTCTATACATAGAGACCACATCCCGAGGAATGTTTTCCCTGGAATATAATGTTGGGAATGCAAGTTTCAAGTTTTTATAAATTTTATTAATTTAGTCTTATAAAAATGACAACATTCAGGTCTTCAGTAAATGACAATTTTACTAATGTTATGTACTTGATAATATATTTTCTCCATTATAGCAAGTTTTCATTTTATTTATTCTTTTATTCTCTAGTCTCAGCTGCTACTTAACATTTTCTATTTTTATATACTACTAGGGTATTTAATTTCGTTATTTACTGTTTCTGCTAATTATCTTTAAATTTGAATGAGAAATCCTTCTAACAAATGATTGAGTTTCCCTCGCCTAACCTGTAACAACCTAGTTCGGTTTTTTTTTATTTGTATTAAAACCAGCAAGCTGTTTTTGTATCTACATCTCCTCTGTTGGATTCTGGGACCTCCTGCAAGTTGATTTTAATTGGGGTATGAGATATAACATGCCAGCATTGAGTCTGTCCAGACTTGTAGAAATTTGTAGTCCTAAAACCCTAGCCTGAGCCACGGGGCAACAAGAAATCCCTTCTCTGGGATTTTTGAATCTGGTTCTTTTTGTCCGCTTTGACTTACTGCAAAAACACTAGGCTGCAGAGATGTGTGATTAAAAACACGGTGTTATCTAGTCATTTCATTTAGGATATTCTTGACCGCATTAAGATTTGTTTCTTTAAGTCTTCTTCAATGATTCACTGAGTTTTCCTCCAGTGGAAATAAATGTCCTCTGGGATTATTCATAATTTCCTACCAACCGTGCTAAGTCCCAATTACCCCTGTCAATGTTAATTTTAAAGAGTGGCAAGCTTCTGTGTAGCAAATAGAAGGCAGATCATCAGGCCAAGAACCCTATGAGAATTGGGAGCAGAGCTTCAAATTCACATGATCTGCCTTTCTAAGAATCCAAAAAGTAAGCAATAAAAGGAATTTTTCTCAGGGATATGTGACTATGTGTAAACCAAGCCACTTATATTGACTGCTGGCCAATCTGGATAAAGGTATGACAGGGTCATAAATCTTTCCAGAGTTGTTTTAAGTATGTCAGTAAGGAATTGTTCACGGAATTGTTTCTTTGATCATGCACTTTTCTGTTGAATTGTTTTAATTTAACAATTATGCAAAATGAGAATACTTTTGCAAAGCTGCCTGAAACAGAGATCTGGAATAATTTACTTGATTAATTTGAAATTCTACTTTTGAGCTTCTTTGAAGAAATTAGAGTGCTAACTATTCAGGAAAAGGCACACGTGCTTTTCCATAGTTACTACAGAGTCCTAGGAGAATACGAGTGTAACACGCTAGGTGGATTTCGATAACAACTGTAATGTGTGT
This sequence comes from Lyroderma lyra, assembly GCA_004026885.1. NCBI lineage: Eukaryota > Metazoa > Chordata > Mammalia > Chiroptera > Megadermatidae > Lyroderma > Lyroderma lyra. The sequence continues at coordinate 51,804 of PVJL010001427.1, forward strand.
GGTAGAAAAATTAGTTTTACTAGAAATAATCCAGATACATGCAGGCCTTTCATAGTTACAAAAATATTAATAAATTATTAAGCAATATGTTTTGAGTTTCAGCAACAATATTGTTTTCAAAGAAGATGCAAAAAATTTTTGTAAAATACCATTTTGAAATTTGTGATGACACGGAACTAGAAAATCTTCTCTATGAGAATAACCTCAAAATCAGTAGAATTCCTAATAACCGAAATGCAATTTTTACAGTTAGAAAATACGTCTTTAGTCTGATATATTTCCTCTATTCATTAGGAAAATTTACCTTAGTTTTTTTATTCCTCTTCTAGTCAACTGAATACACTGACTATAAAAATGTGGTTTCCTTTTGCAGGAAAATTAAAAATGTCTTATTAAACTTCAAGCTTTATATTTACCACTTCCAAACAAATATGTCCTATACTATTTAATTAAATCATCCAAAATAATATATTGTGCTTCCAGCATTATTTTGAATTATATCATCACAAAAAGACTCAATATCTCATCCAAAAATCTATTAATTGTATCATAATTTGAAATGCAGTCAAAACTATTCATTTTCAGAATTTTAAAGGACTAAATTAAATTAAAATTATAGAGTATGAATTGATTCTAGGAATAAACCAAGAATAATTATGTCCAATTCCAAGGTGTTTTGTTTTCATTATAATTCATCTGAAAAAGTATAAACCACTTGTTCATACTGCACAGGAAAGTTAACTTTACAAGAGCTTCATGAAGGACCAAATTCTATTTAACAGGTAGGTATATAAAACAATACTCTTTTGTTTGCTCCTCTACTGGCCTCCCATAATGAAAATAAGAAGATGTAAGGGTTCAAATAAAGGTAGAAAGGCAAAATTCAGGCAGAAAATATGGTATTTCATTAAACATAAGGGACTATGTTATTTTTAAAGTCAGCGTTCTATACTTAAGACACCTTAAATGTGTAAATAGAGGTTTACACTGCCAGGAAACATACAGGCCGTACTGTGCTCTCCCAGGAAAGACCCTAACGTCACATTTGTATCAGGGATGTAGTCAGAATGGGGCATAGAATTGTGTCAACAGTTAACCCCAGCCAGAGCAAAGCAACCACAGCATTTGCATTATATTTTTGCCAACTTTCCCATCTCAATGAAATACAAATGAGCATTGTTAAACACAAGCTGTATTACATCTACTTAGAAATCAAAGGCAATAACTTTATGTCAGGAGATTGTTCTCTTTGAGTATACCTGGAGCTGTATTTTTCCCTCTCAACAGTAAGACTTCCACTGTTTACACAAAACCGCCAAAACATAATGGTAGAAATCACATAGGCTGAGACAAATGCAGTAAACACAGTTTGAGGCATAAGCCATATTCTTAGTAAACCTCTTTAGCCAATAGTACCTTGGCGCAATGACTTTTAGGCAGTGGAAGAACCTGAGTATATTTTTCTTTCAACTGATTCTCTAGTAACTCACCCATATTATCAAAGAAGCAGCAGATTTCAGAACTAGATAGTTTATTGATAGTCCATTGACTAGTCCAGATTAAAGAATCCAAGGTTTAATTTTAAGTGCTCTCAGGTTTATCAATGGTTTAAAAATATTAGTAGAATTTGAGTGAAACTAACAGACTAATTGACTGCAGAGCAACACAGAAATCCACCCTTTTTCACACCGTTATGCTCCAGCTGGGTAGCAATATGTAGCACAACAAAATCATTTTAAAGCACTTCTATCCAGGTATTGAAAAATTTAAAAATTACATCATACATGTAATTGTGGTAAAATTTTTAAGTATGTTTTTTCAGGCTTAGCATGAAAAACCAAAGTTAACATTTTCTATGATCTCCCCAGTTAATTTTGATTTTGCTTAAGATTTAACCAGAGGCTACACAATAGGCACATTTTAATCAATAGTAATAGTATTTATCATGCAGAGAGAATCTGCTAGCCTCATTTCTATATGCTGCAATGTAGGAGCTTATAGTTCTGTGTCATAAATTACAATAAAACCTGGATCTTTTGTTTTATTGCAGTTATAATTTTTGTTTTTTGTAGTTAACTGGAGGTTAACATTTATCACTCAAAAATTTTCTATTAATTAATAAAGTTGGAAAAATATAGCTCATATATTCTATGGTTTTTAAACTTTTTCCTTAGAGCAGAATCATTTCATTCAAGGAAAGCACTCAGAATTTCACTAGCTAAAATAAACAAATGCAGAGTTCTTACAATTGCAATTGAGCAATACACAAACACCCTTCCAACTAGTACTTTATTTTTTCATCCTATTTTATACCTTCAGTGCTGAATAAAGAGTTCATATATATGTACAGCTTGAAAATAATAGTGATGGCTATTTTCATTATTTTACTCATATGGAAAAAAAGATACAAAGGTATTCAATGACTTAACCATGTTCGCTTCAGCAGCACATATACTAAAATTGGAACAATGACTTAAGCAATGTGGCCATCGGCACAATGGAGTCCAAAATGTCCCCGCGTCTCTTGACTTCCAAACCATTGTCTTTCCCTATCATCCTTCCTCCTCCCTCTCCCTCTCCCTCCTCCTCCCCCTCCCCCACTCCCTCCCCCTCTCTCTCCCCCTCCCTCTCCCTCTCTCTCTCTCCCTCCCTCCCTCCCTCCCCCCTCCCCATCTCAGAATGAGAGAAACATACTCTGAACATAAAACAAAATCATTTGTGGTTAATCCGGAATTCTCTTTCAACTAAAAGTTGTTTACTCTGAAGGGAGAAGTTTCCTTATACATGTCACCAGTTAAAAGCTGCATGGTTTGGGCTGAACATTTCCTAATTCTGTGGACAGGGATTAACTTAACATTGTTTACAAATACATCCTTTAAGAGTCCTCTTGAGTGTTGTAAATATTGGAAAGAGTATAGTTTACTGAAAACTCAGATGCCATGTTAATATGCAAATACTTGTTAGGGAGGAAAGGCCTGAATCATCACAAGAACACACATTTTAAATGTCATGGATTTGGGCGGGGGCAACATGGGGTAAACTGGCTAAATACAGTAAAAACATTTCTTTCAGAATGTTCTTTAGTGTTATTAATGAGTAACTAGCACACTGCCTACCATGCCCCAGCAGCCACCACTCTTCTTTTCCACTTAAACAATAAAAGGGAAGGAGAAAGGATTTATTATGTCTCTTCTAGACCCTAGCACGGGTATGTCCATCCTGCGGCCCAGGACAGCTCTGAATGCACCCAACACAAATTCTTAAAACATGAGATACTTTTGTGACCTTTTTTTTAGCTCATTAGCTATTGTTAGTGTTAGGGTATTTCATGTGTGGCCCAAAACAAGTCTTCTAATGTGGCCCAGGGAAAGCAAAAGGTTGGATACTGCTGCCATAGAATTTTATGATCCCATGACAACAGGTATATCACAGATAAATGTACCAAGGCACAGGGGACCATTTGAATACTTACATTTCTGAAAACTAGCATTTGAGAGCTGTTTTTAACTCAATATAATCAGAATTTTATCTTAAACCCTGGGATTTGTTAATATTTTGAGGAGTGAACATGTGCCCTATTTTCTACAGCGCATTTGTATATAAGGCTCTACTTTATTCATAAGTTTAAGTAAGTATTACTATTATCATGGTGTTAAACTTATTGTTCAACTGCCAAGTGAATTGTGTCCCCTTGATTTGACCAAAAGGCTTTGAGAATTCTGCTCCTTCCCATCTCTTCATATACAAACCCAAATATTGGTGGGAAAAAGAATGTCTTTTACCTATTATGACAGCAATTCCTTTGCTTGGTTCTGTCAATACTTTCCTTAATTATATTTTGAATTGACTTACCTGATAGTATTCTACTTAAGTTTTACCAGGTCTGACCATTAAGTTCGCGAACTCATCCTAGAAAAAGTGCTACATGCCTCATTACTAAATACCATTACATTCACCTTCAAAGTACTCCCCTTGAGAAGCTATGCACTGATGTAACGCCTAGTCCATCCTTCAAAGCAATTTTGGAACTCTTTTTCAGGAATGGCCATCAGAGCCATCGTTGTATGACCCTCGATGTCCTGAATATCATTAAAATGTCTTCTTTTCAATATTTCTTTTATCTTTGGGTAAAGAAATATGTCATTGGGGGCCAGATCAGGTGAGTAGGGAGGCCTTTCAAAACTTGTTTACTGGCTAAAAACTCCCTCACAGACAGTGCCGTGTGAGCTGTGCATTGCTCTGGTGCAAAAGCCATGAGTTGCTGGTGAAAAGTTCAGGTCGTTTTTATCCAACTTTTTCATGCAGCCTTTTCAGCACTTCTAAATAGTAAACCTGGTTGATTGTTTGTTCAGTTGGTACAAATTCATAATGAACAATCTCTCTGATATCAAAAAAGGTTAGCAATATTGTTTTGACTCTTGATTTGGACTGATGGAACTTTTTGGTTGTGGAAAATTGGCTGCTTCCGTTCTGTACTTTGACACTTGGTTTCATGATTGTATTGGTACGCCCACGTTTCATCACCAGTGCTAACATGGCCCAAAACATTGTCTTGCCTCTCCAAAAGGTCTTGGAAAACTTCTACTCTCCTTTGTTTTTGTACATTGGTGAGCTCCTTCAGCACCATTTTTGCACACATCTTTCTCATGCCAAGATTTTCAGTTAAGATTTTCCTGTTTCTCTATTGATGTTTACTTAGTCTGCTATGCTTCTCACAGTCAGCTGATGATTTTGATGCACAATTTCACAAATTTTTGCAATGTTTTCATCAGTTCTGCTTGTTACTGGCCACCCTGACCTCTCTTAATTAGTGAGGCTTTCTCTCCACTCAGAAAAACGTTTAATCCATTTGTACACTGCCATTTTCTTCGTGGCATTATTCCCATAAACTTGAGTAACATGTCCCTGATTTCACTTCCACTCTTGCCAAGTTGAATAAGAAATTTTATGTTTGTTCATTGCTCTATTTCAGGCTCCGACATGATCTCGATGGCACACAAACACACACAATAATAATGAACGCCACTCAGCCAGACACTGCCACACACTGACATGAACACAGTTGTGAGACACAGATACACCAAGGTTATAAAACTTTACCAAGTTATTTGTACTGTGCTGCCGAGGTTAAGTGCATGGTGGCAAACTCCTGAACTTAATTGTCAGACACAAAAATATTTTGACAAACAACTATATCACTAAAATTAATCACAGAACAATAGTATTTCTGAAAGCTTCCTTTGTGTCATAAATGGCGTTAAGTGCTTTGTACACCTTACTTAATCTTTGAAGCAGTCTTATAGAGATCATGATCATGAACAGATGGGCAGGATTTGAACCTGGGAATATAATACTCCATATCTCATGATCTCCACCTCCACTCTGTATCCTCCTAAACTCCATACTGTATGGTTATGGTACCCACGGTGATGCTGACATTATTGAAACCTAAGAGCAACACTGTACGGAATGATTCTCACCTTAGACCAGTCACCCATTCGCCACACATAGCATTTGGAGTAGTCCTCACAGTCCTCAGCCTCTCTGGGTCTAGTGGAGAGGACGCACTTCTTTCTAGGGTTGGTGCATCTCACGGTCCGGTGACGGACACCTTTGCCACATTTGACTGAGCACTGGAAGAGAACATCAGAGAGTCTGGATAAAGTCAATAATTAGGAAATAAAGATGAATGATTATATTATGTTAAGTATTGGTTCTAATAATCTCTCCTAAGCCTATAACTCACTTAAAGTCCAGAAAAAAAGAAGTAAGAAATAAAGAAGGAGAACAGGCTATGTGCTAGTACTGGAGGCCAGATGGAGCTTAGAGCACCATGCTGGAGGTCACAGGGTTTCAGGGACACAGGACTATTATTACAGAGAGTAATATAACATGGGGATTATTTATGAAAGACAAACAATATACAATGATCAAATGTAAATATTAAATTTGGTTGACATAAAATTTTTACATACACTTATGTAAAAAATTTATTTTATTTTTGCTAAGATTTGCTCTGTTTTAGCCTTAAGAACTGTCTGTGGAAAATGATAATTTCTTATAGAATGTCATTTTTCACAAACAGTTCTTAAAGCTAAAACAGAGCAAATCTTAGCAAAAATAAACCAAAGAATTTCTTTACATAATTATATAGAAATCATCATTCTAAATGGTTGCATGGATTGAAATATAACTGGGTTCAAAAACAGTTTCATTTACTTCATAAATAACTGATAGTGATTGACAATGATGACATAACAGATATGAAGCACAAAGGTATTATTATTGCACCAATCTTTTAGTGGCAACTTACCTATCATTTACATTTGTGCCTCCTGTTATGGAGTAAGGACAAAGCTCCCACTTTTACAAAGGTATGCATCACTGACTATACGGACACAGGAACCAAAACGGCATTGGGTGACATAGGGGAGGGTGGGGGGAATGAAAGTTATGACAAAACTTGAAAATCCAATTTATATTTGTGTCTCCAAAAGGTCTAAAGAAAAAGGTGCAGGTAAATATTCAGCAATGATGTAGTATCAGAATAACTACACGGATTGCAATGGTTGTGCTCCGGAAAACTTAAGCATGGAATTAATGATATTTTCAATGTACTAAATCTTAGACAAATAGGTAATTACCTCATAATCTATGGCCAGTGTTTGAATATGTTGAGCTTTAATATTTATATTTTTTGCAATTGAAAATAACCTTGATCCATAAATCAATTTTAAATCAAAACAGGTGAGCCATTTTTTAATGGGCACATTGCATTGAGGCATATTGTTTCTCCCAGCTGGTGCCAAAATCTGTATAGTGGAGTATTTCTGACCTATTGCCTCCTGAACAGTTTGCTGAAGCATTATGTTAGGCTGGAGATTGGATATTTTTGTTACTCTGATATTTATGCGATTCTTCTCTCCAGACTGAACTGATTCAAATTGATGTAAAATTAAATATTGCATTCACTCTCAAAAGTACACATTTCATGTGAAGAAGAATCTATTACACAGCAAGATACAGCTCAGGAAAGTAAGACAACAGAAAGTCACACTCTTTGCTAATGTCCTTTTTGGGGAGTTGGGTTCATGAAAGAATATTCGCAAATCTTATCATCTAAGCTATTTTATCATCATTTCCAAAAGAATGGCTTTTCTACAATCTAGGATTTTCTATTTGTCATTTTTATATCCTATCTAATATTCTGAAATTAAGTGCACGGATGATTTTGTTCTGGATATGTGTGTGTATTGGTCTTTGCACATGTGTATGGGCATATAAATGTGTGTGTGCGTGTGTGTGTGTGCATGCACGCATGCACGTGTGCACATAATGCATGCACCCACATACTCATCTAATATGCTTCAGAGCAGCCAGGAAACACAATGACTGATGTTTATTATTAGTAAAGATATGCATCATGAAAGCACAAAATAAAGTGTGCAGTTTGGCATGGAACACACCTATATGCTACACGCTACAAGCTAGTCAGTGTGGTATACTCTGTTAGACTGCAGTGGGGTCAAATCCCAGCTCCCACTTAGGTAAGACTTTGGGTAAACTCCTTAATTCCTCTAAGCTATATTATAAAATGGTAAAATACTTACCTTTCTTGTATTGGTGATTAAATATAAACAATATACTAATAAATGTTCAGGGATAGCTAATGAGTCAAATGTGTATGTTAATATGTGCCTACTTAAGAGTGTACTCATGACATATAAATGAAAAAGCAGGATTCTAAAATGTATATAAAATATGCTCTTTACAATACGGTCCTGTTACAATAATTACAGACTAAAGAGTAAATGTCTTGTTTTTCCTGTTTTCAAAATTATTTAAATGAGCATATACGTACTTTTTATTATCAGCAAAATCAGCAGATGGTATTGAAAACTATCAACTGCATGCAGAGAGATTCTGAACATGATACCACACAACCTTACACAAGCAAAGAGACAAAAAAGAGAAAGGAAGGGAAACGGGGCACTCCCTCACCTCTGACCAGACCCCCGCCTCCCACACGGTCATGCAGTCCTGGCCCTCGCAGCGCTGGGCAGAGGCAGGCTTAGGCCCGGCGCAGTCTCTCTCCCGGGCTCTGATCAGAGTGCCGTTGCTCAGCTGTTGCGTACAGGCCACTTGTCTGCTCTGCATCCCTTTTCCACAAGTTCGTGAACATGGAGTCCATTCTGTCATCATCCACCTACAAGTAAAGCAAGAGCCACTGAAACACATTTAAAGATATCTGCCATTTGTAATTGCCTGGGATCTTCCCTAAGGACCAGTACATTAAACAGCACTCCACATTTATGTCTAGAAGGAAGCAAGGCCTATGCCAGAAAAGTGATTCATGAAATTTGGTATCTCTATGATTCCTGTCAGTAAAATGCTCTCTGCATTTCCCATTATTTGGACAAACTTCTGGGGGATCTGAAAATCCTACTAAAATAGCTGCCTATCCTAATTTAGCACAGAGCAGGGCAGTCAGAAGGTAGAGCTCAGTTCTGGGCTCCTTACTAGCTGTGCTCATTCTTAAAACAATACATAACAGCTGCTAGATCCTACTTTCTCTTGTGTAAAAGTGTTTGTTAGCATATTATCTGACATACAATAGGCATTGATTATATAGTATATACTGTATATATTACAGTATATTTATAAATGACCTATACTTATTCAAAGATTTGTCTAGCTTCATCACCCACTTGTTCAGAGAACAAACCATATGCTCAGCTTGCTCCCCAAACACTTCCTGTTTTCACCTCATGGCACTTGCTTCCTAACAGCCAACTCCAAGTCCCTTCTCCTAGAAAGATCTTTTCCATCCAACCCACAGGGATTGTGTTCTTCTCTGCCCTCCGGCACCTGGCTTGTGGCACTCACATGAAGCTTACTAAATATTTTCTAGAACAGGAATCCCTAACCCTCAGGTCTGTGGCCTGTTAGGAACCGGGCTGCACAGCAGGAGGTGAGTGGCCAGCAAGTTAGTGAAGAAGCTTCATGTGTATTTACAGCCGCTCCTCAGCACACACATCACCGCCTGAGTGCCACGTCCGGTCAGATCAGCAGCAGCATTCGATTCTCATTGGAGCGAAACCTTGTTGAGAACTGAAAATGCCTATTCGCCCAACCCCTAGCAGCCCCCGCCATCCCAGGCTGTGGAAAAACTGTCTTCCACAAAACCGGTCCCTGGTGCCAAATAGATTGGGGATGGCTGCCTAGGGAAGCAGAGGGGCTCAAAGGCTACCTACAGAATTTGACTTTTTCTTGATTAGTATATAAGCTCTACAAAGGCAGAGATCAATGGCTTATTCTTCTTTGCATCCAGAATACTTTTCATACAATCAGTTTGCACTAACATTTCTTGGCATAGGATTTATATTTCTCTCTGTTTTCTAGAAATAGCTTCAATTCTTCCAAATTTACTTGGGCCCCTATGTTCTTGGCAATGAGCCCAAGTTTGAGATGCTATATCCTCTCACAGTCTAGTTTCCTTGTCTGTACAATGGTTTAATTCTAAGTGATTCTACACTTCTGTTTCTGAAAATAAAAAAAGAGGGGGTCCCCTGGTGGTGTAGTGGCTAGGCTTTGGCGCTGTCAATGCTGCGGCATGGGTTCAATTCCCAGCCAGGGAACCACCAAAAAAAAAAAAAAAAGATTCATGATAATATCTGTACTCCAGAAATGTACTCACCTTTTAAATATTCATTTTACCAAGTCATTATCGAGGCATTTTCCCCCAAGATAGTTGAGGTCAGTGAATGAACAGCAAATGGCATGCACTGTGCACATCAATCCTGCACTGGCCAAGTTAGGAAGCAACAAATACACTCTGGTCCTTCAATCCAGCTTATTCAAGATTTCTGATATATCAGAAAAAGCCATTGCTCTTTCTTCAATATGGAAAAGTTACGGTATCTAAATGGTATTTTCAAATAGTTTAACAAATGACTAAATGCAAGATAAATTCGCATTTTAATATTTAAAAAATAAAGAAAAAGAAGAGAATTCTTAGGAATAATAATTACAAAAATGGTCCAGGTTCTTTAGCTGACAGGGCAAAGGCCACAAACTCTGTTTCTTTATCTGTCCAGCACTGAATGCAAAGGACCCAAGGACATGACTGGGTAATCGTAATTCCTTAGGTCATCCTTCCTGTTGATTACTATATGGCCTAATTAAAATGCTTAATTAGTTGACCTATTTACAGAGTTAGACTGAAAAGCATATAGCCAGGCAGGTGCATAACATTATTGAAAGTATTATAATATACTTGAATCTTTTGCACATTCTTTTACACATCCTTCTTTTGTCCCATTCTTTAAAAGCATATTTTTGCCTGGGGCAGGGTAGGATTGTTAAAGCAGGAATGTTTTTGACACTCTAAATACACTGAGTCTACAGAACAGCAAGTCTCGAAATTTCAGCTTTGTAGAGAAAGAAAGGATTTTCCAAATTCTTTTAAGCTCTCATTAACCCAGCATGAGCCAGATTTCTGCTTATTGCAGAACTTCATAACTGAGTTTTCAGTAAGAAGAAACCAAAGGAAGTTGGGGTGCAGTGCACTTCAGAAGCGGGGAAGACATGGGGATAAGGAAACCAGATCTGAGCACTAGCCTGGATGACAGTAACTTGCAAGGAGATTACTAAAGACAGAAAGGCCTAATCATTAATAGGCAACTGGGTTCCTCCTCCCCCTTTCACTGCGCAGACTTATCCACTGTGGTGGAGGGTCATGAAGATTGTATTTCTTACAGATCACTACAAACTCTTGAGCTGCAGAAACTATTACAAGGGGAGATAAATTCTGTATGACTCCCCAAGAACTCATAACTACCCTCAACTCATTGAGCTCCTACAAACCTCTGAGTGTCAGGATAGAAATGTCCCTGTCCTCGTATTTTAAAGGAATCAATCCAGCTTCACACTTTTTGTCATTCCATCCCTCAAAGTTTTCAGGACTCTTGACAGTAGGGCTTACTCCCACTCAAGTCCAATATCAAGTTTTATATTAAATCTTGTGGATTTTCAGGAGCCCTGTGATGGGAACCATACCAAATAGCCTTGCTGCTAGCCTGCTCCAAAATTATACTAAGGTTCCACTCATTCATCTCTGCAGGCTACTAAGGCATGGCTTCTTTCTAAACCACGTTCAGCTGCTCAGCATTGCTGGTTTTGTCTCCTACTCATGACTTCTTTCTTGCTGTGTTGCCTAAAACTCATTGCGGATGACCCAAGGGACCCAAAGCAACTAACTGTCCAGTAACTAGGACCTCAGGAATCTGATGATCAGAGATCAGGAGTCCGGCCAATGTGCCTTGGGAATTCTGGGAGAGGAAGTTAGGGTCCCCCTGGGAACCAGGAGAACCACACTGCCTCCCAGGGGCCAAGCAGGAGACAGAGTCCTGGCCATTCCTGTTTCAGTTTGTATTACCTTTGGCAAGTTCTAACACAACATTTCGAAGAATTTAGGAATGAATAGCCACATTCAACCCAATGATCAGATTCTTTAAGAGGTGACTAGTGGGTTACCCAGTAATGGTAATGACTTCTCCCCACTCCCCCAGCCCAGTTAGTGGTTGTTTTTACACTGTGGAGAGTTCAGTTAAAGTCAAGGTAAACCCTAGCCTCGATGTTCCTATATTCATTCCATCACTTATCTTTCTTTCTTAGACCTTGCTAATTGAAAATTTTGCATTTTGGTGCCGATCCCTTGCATTGTTTCTAAGAAAATGTCATTTTATTAGTATTTTGAGTGTTTTAAAGACCAGCAATTTAATAGTCAAACAATGTGAGCGGTGGGACAGGCTTACCTAGTTTGGCAAGCTTGCTCATTGCACTTGCGAATCTGTGGCTCTGGCTTGGTTAAGTATTTGCATTTCTTGTTGTCCACGATGCTGATATTTTTGTTCATGATTTTTGTACAAGACACTGTTGTCTTCCTTTCTCCTGAAAAGACCAAATAAACATATAAAGAAATGTTATTATAGGCCTTTATTTAATGGATTTAGGAGGTAGTCACAGGCTTGTCATTTTCATAGATATTTTAAACAAATTTTAGGTTAGATCAGTGAAGATGATATTATTTACATAACAAAATGTAACTCTAGGCTTAAAGAAGATGAATGGTAATTTTTTCCTTGTTAGAAATTAAATGATGTTTTATAAGAGAAAGGGGCTGTGGCAGCATAAGTTAACAAGCTATTAATTAAAGATTTGTTTTAAAGCGCGTTGCTAGTGGTGATGTCAAATTCCATCAAGTGGTGGAAAATGTATGTGCATAACACCTATGCACATAAACACATGTGCTTCATGGAAGCACATAAACATGCATATAGACACAATTTACCTATTTCATCCAGTCATACATCATCAGTGTTCTGTGGTAAATTATGGGAAGCAAGCTTACTTTGAGTATGACTGACTCACACCTTTGTTCTTATCGCCTCTGGTATATATTAGAAATCCTCATTCCCTAATGACTAACACGTTCTCTAAGAAAAGCCAATGGACTCTTACCCTTTTTCACCAGATTTCAAGAGAACTGGCTTTTCTACTTTCTCTGGTATGAAAAATTTTGATTATAGGAGGTAAAAAGGACCATTTGTATTCTGTGTTCATTTTTCATAGAGCTCTATACACACACTTAACATTTTATCATTTTATCTTACTCTTAAAAACCCTATCAAATATGTGCTAACTCTGTTTCTCTACAAAAGTCTAAATGTCTATGTAAGACTTAGTAATCTAATTTAGCTAATTATTTGACATTATAAAATAATTAAATCAGCCAACAATTTTAAAACCAGATAGATTATGAAGGATTAAGGAAAAACAATCACAAGTCTAGGTCACTAATGGAGGCCCATTAGTTAGGGTCCTATGACTGCCTTGCAGTGATAATTAGGAAGCTCAGAGCATTCCTGCTGGTCATGCCAAAAAAAGACAGCCTGGGCTGGTGGCAGAGAGGTCACTATGCCACTTAATTAACAAAGAAAAGACTGGTCTCAAGGAAGGAAAAAAGAAGAGATGGAGAGAGAGAGAGAGATACTTTATTAATTTCTGAGTATCTTTTACTTTTCCTTGAATGGTGGTTGGGGAGAGAAGTAAAAGGCAAAAGCCCTTAGGATTGTCCTTTGATTTCCCTCTCAACAACACTGAGCATAGTCCCATGATAATTTGTAGTTGAAAAACATGACTACATCTGTATATACATGTGGATTAACTAACAATATATCTGTGGTTATTGCATATCATGCAATTGAAACCATTTAGGTCTTCAATCATATCTTCAATAGCACAGGCAGTACAATGGTGGCCAAATCATTCCCTATCTGGAGAACCCCAGGGTTCTGGTGTAATTTGATTACTCTTTGGAATCTCAATACAGACAACCGAGTGCCAGGCAGGTAAAAGGCGCTTCCCCTTGAGTGGTAGGTGTGCCTCCAACCAGGAGCCAATAGCACTCTATGAAGTGTGCACTAGTGGGCCAATGATAGAGAGGGCTTTGAGAGGGCCATCCAATCACGGATTAGCAAAAGGTGCCTCTCAGGGCATACAGATTAGGAAAAAGTCACGCACTCTGGCAGATGAATTAAAAAAAACAGAGCGCCTTTCTCCACACAGAAGCTGTCCCATCACAAGGTGCAGTTTGGCAAGAGGAGCATGCCATGGCCCAAGGACTTTAGGGAGGGTACCTGCTATGCCTCAAAGGTTCTGACCCATGCAGCTCACACAGCCAGGCCACCCAATGCTAACTTGTAGAGAAGAGGCAACTTCTCATGCCCCAAGTAAACTTGTAGGGCTGTCCAGGAGATACTTCCTTGGGAGATCAAAAAGGGTGGGGTGTGATATTAGACTTAATCACAGTAGTGTTCAATACCTACAGACTACACATAACTTTTTAAATATACTGCCAGAGAAAGAGAAATGACTATTATGTTCTTTTTTTTTTTTTCACAGAGAAAATTGGGCCCACAAGGGAGGAATTATCTAAATGTAAGAATCTGGGACACATTTGTGGTCAAGTTCCTCCTAGTTTTCAATTCTCATGTCGTCCTTTATGACCTGATACAGATACTAGAAAGATATTATGGCAATTTTGTATAATGCTAGTATATATAAGTATTATTTCTACATTATAATGATGCCAATCTAGAGTAGGATTAAAATATGTTACTTTTATGAAATATAAATGTTAGTTTTAAAATCTAATTTAAAGTTTTCTTTCGCAGAATAGATGTAGTTGCCTAAACTAATTTAAATAATGGCTTTTGCCAAATACAATATAAAAAGATGACAAACAGAAATTATCCAGAAGGCTTTTGCTAAACATATACGAGGGCTGTCTGGAGAAAATCCAGCCATAAATGCCTCTATTTTTCATATTACATGGCTGGATACTTTCCAGACAGCCCTTGTACGTAGTCACGAAATAAATAATTCAGGACTAATTTAATGCATTTTTTTTCCTTTCCTCAGAAAATATCTAGCCTTAGTTATGTTAGCCCAGAGCAAACATATTGAGCTATTGAAAAAAGAATCTTTTAAGTATTGATATATCAAAAGGGATAAAACTATCAACACCAGTTTAGGGAGCACCTAAGTGGTGCTCTAAGAAAGCTTGAAGGCATGTGAGTAAGAATTAGGACATTTTCACAATGTAGCAAGGAAGCTCACAACGTAAGTGTTTTGGCAGATAGGAGAAGCACAGCCCTAATTTTTATTTTCTTTTATTGAACAAAAACAATAGAATAAGGAGGAAAAATATCTATTCCTGAGCTACAGACAGTTCATGACTATGAAAATACAACTCAGATCATAAAGCCATATGGAAATGTTACTGTTTGATTTTTTTCTTTTATATATTTTTATGTCCCAGCCAACACAGGAAATTTCCATGCTAGCATTTAATAACAGTATTTATAATGCATTCAGTACTGTGGCACCTAGGGACACACAGAAAATGATGAAGTAACTGGACTTCTGCCTGAACCGTGCGTAGCTGCAGGCTGTTGACAGTGTATTTCTTGCTTTATGGCAATGAGCTTCACCTCTGGGTCACTCCCATTAAATCAGTCCTGGGGAAATCTGATTCGATGTCTTTAATACAATTGTGAATAAAATAAAAAATCCATTATGCATTTGTCTCATTACCAAATTTGCACAAAATCTGAAAATGTAAGAATTTTTATTTATTGACTCATTCTCTGTTCTCTGAAGATATTTAACAAAGACTAGATATTACATGGTGCTCCTTTTTTCCCAGGCTCAGAGATAAGTTGACACTTTTTTCTATGCTGTGTATTAAATCCCCAAAATGAATATTTTTAATAAAACTATATTCTAGCCAGGTAGATCACATTTCTACAACTTGCAATCATAAATGCAGAAACACATTCTTGAGAGTGGGTTTAATGTTTCAGTATGCATAACTGAAATTCTCTATATGTTACTAAACATTTCAAACTTTTAAATAAAATTGTGGAATGCTGTCAAACAGAGGCTACATATAGTCATTTGTCTTCATAATTTCCCATAATTAATTAATTTGTTTGTTTATTTTCTGTTGAATTAACAATGGGCAGCAAGTAAGTGAACCAAAATTAAATATATTTTAATGAGGATAAAGGACTTTTCTCTGAGCATTTCTTAGAGACATTATATGCTGGTTATTTATATAATCCAAACTGATCTGGTCATTTCCAGACACAAATGTTTTAATTGGATCTCAAAACTTTGAAGTTCAATGTAACTTGAGTGCTAGCATGACACAAAAGGATATTCATGAACCAGCTTCCTTCTACTGTTCTCTCAAATCCTTTCCTACAGCTTGACCCTCATATTTTGTACCCTAGTAATAACCGTTCTTGCTAACCTCAGTGCCTTTGCACCTTTGTTTACCCCTGGAAGGCTTTTTACATCTCCCCATATCACTCTGTATAGTGATTTTCAAATTATATGGGCCCTCCTACATGGACAGTGAATTCTCTAAAAGCAGAAAGCACTCATCTTTGCACCCAGCAACAGTAAGTGCACAGTCAGTACTGGTAAAGGAACCAAAGAGGGAAATAGGAGTCCAAAGTGCTTTCCATATGAAGGGTTCATCTCAATACTGCGTTTCCCATAATGGTGAAAAATCACCCGCAAACTAAATGACTAGTTATGAGGAATGGTTATCTATAACAAATTCAGTTCCTAGGTTATCATTTAAGTATTAAACTTCAAGTTTATAAAGAGTTTATGTTAATACAAAAATGTTCCTATTAAAGTAAAGAAAGTAGGATACAAAATTGTATTAAATATTATCAAAATAAAGTGATAAAAAGAAAAAATATATTTTGCTGTATTTTCTTCAGCTAATAACATTTATTTTAGCACATGCAAGGTGCTTTTAAAATGGAAAAACAGAAACAAAGTGCACCCTTGAAAAGATGTATATGGAGATGCTACCTCAGCTTCATTCCAAAGGTTTGGACACCTCAACACTGCAGCCTGGGTTCGATTCCCAGCTGGGAACTACCCACATACAAAAAAAAAAAAAAAAGAGCAATTTGGGGAGTTCCCTGGTGGTATAGTGGCTCAAGTCTTTGGTTCTGTCAAAGGTTTGGACATCTCCTTAGAACCTGGTCATGAGCAAGGAAAGCCGTGTCTAGGATATCACAATACAAGGCTAATACCATGAGAGTCATAGCTGGCAGAATTTGGATCAATTTGAAGAACAGGAAATGTTGGCTTATTTTTTCCCTTGTTAAATTATTATCTATTTAGATTTCCTAAAAACATATTCAATTCTTCACTTATTTCAAAAGAGGTTACTGAATTTTGAGTCCTCATTCCAGTGTTATTTCATTAATTCATCCACAGGATCACAGTAAATCCTAGCATAATGCAGTTACTATGTGTGGAATGCTGATTCCTCATACAACCCTCAGGTATCAAGGCCTGATAGCACCTCCAATGCCTCTGAAGACCAAGATAACTTAAAACAGGTCTTCTATGTAAAAAAGAACTTTATCCACTGACCCAAACTTCTCAGGGGCGAAAATAAACTTGAAACATTCCTTCAAAGATTTTTTAGATGTTTTAGAACACCAAGGCAAAGAAAACATTTATTTCACAAATACATTTTCAGATGTTTGAAAATAAAAGAACTGAATACAATGGCCAATGCTAAAATTAAATATATATATATATATATATATATATATATATATATATATATACATACATACATACACACACACACACACACACATATATATACACATTTAATTTTTTCTAGAATTTTCATTAGAATTTGAAAAGATGGTGATCACAAGTGTATCTGTTAAACTTTGAAAATATTTACTTGAAATCACCAGCATCCATTATTTTTTTAAAATAACATTCCTCCAAAATGAAGGGATTTTTGTATCTTAGGATTTTCATATAATAATTGGCGTTAGTAAATAGAAATGCATAATAAATTAACTTTGAGTTATTTTAAAACTTATTCGGAGATACTGATTTAAGATTATTACAATAAAAATTTAGCTACATGACACTAGGCAGTTTTTTAATACTTCTTTTTCCCATTTATGGCTGGCAACCTAGTGCCTGACAATAGAACTAAAAAAAAAAAAACTTATGTTAGACAATAAAATTTTATACTGCCTTGTGATAGTTTATTTGCTCTTGCTTAATAGTTTTCTGTGAAGTAGAATAGTGATATTATTCCTCCTTTCTACTGAAGATAAATTTTGCATAAATCTGTTTCCAATGTTCTGTGCTTTGAACTTACTCTCATTTAATTCATGAATATGCTGAAAGATTACAAAGCTCTTTCTGGCTATAAAATCAACAGTGCAAAGTCAGAAATGATGAGATTCCTGAAATCCTGTCCATCTACTTTATTTATGAACTGCAAAGGAAAATAATATCCAAAAGCCCAGAAATAGTTTGGCATTGAAATGAATATGCACCCTATTAACACAGTCAGAGATAATTGAAAACCGTTGACTGAACACAATAAGACAGCTTTGAGAAGGAAGCTCTATTCAAGCACGAATCATATAGAGGCTGTGTATAATTAAAAGGACTATTTTACAAAATGAACCATTTGACATAAAAATCAGAACATATCTAAATTCTTCTTTTAATTTTATTTTTAAATTCAATTTGTTGGGGTGACATTGGTTAATAAGAATACCTAAGTTTCCAGTGTACAGTTCTATAATCTATCGTGTGTGTAGATAGCATTGTGTGTTCACCACCCAAAGTCACGTCTCTTTCTGTCATCATATGTTTGACCCCTTTACTCTCTTCTACCTTCCCCCTCTCCCCTTTCCCTCTAGTAACCACTAAACGGGTGTCTGTGTCTGTGAGTTTTTGTTCGTTTGTTTCTTTCAGTTTTATATCCCACATGAGGGAAATTATATGGTTCTTGTATTCTTCCATCTAACTTGAAAAGATTATAATAAAATACTTCTTCCAATCCAAAGAAAACCTATATCATCTCTAAGGCACATGCTCTATTTTTTGGGAATGACACTGTGCCTCCTTAGCTCCTTTAGAAGAAAGTGTACGATGAGGAGGGAAGGAGACTTGACCTGAGGAACCCTGGACTCTAATCCTGGCTCCACCCCCAATGGACACACGACCTCAGGAAGTTAATCGCTGCCCTTCTATTTTCTCAGGTTAACAATTAAGTTATGCTTATGAATAGCAAAGAGCCCTCTGACTCTGAAACTAAAAGAATTTATCTATTCCTTAAGGTTTAGCAACTGGCAAAACATATTCTAGGTTGTTACTAAGTTGATTTGGAGAAGAAAATTTCACCCTAATGATTTGCTTATTCAAACTGAAGACTGACAAGTTCTGAATGTTTACTTCTGATGCAGCTTTTATTAGACCATAATTATAGAAGAAAGAAAAGAATGAGGATAATCAAATTCACTGGGCAAACATTTTCGTGTCTAGAGTTTCAAATGTAAACAGATCTTAAGGACTGCCTGTCAGTGCTCTAACAGAAACCATCAAACTTGTCATCACTCCACTCCCCCACAGCCACCATTGGAGGGGGCTGGTCATTCTCATCTGAGTTACATTATGGAGAACATTCTAACCATATAGATTTCTATTTCAAATATATTTGTTTCTCTTTGTGTTTGTGTTTTTGTTTGGGTAAAGGATGTGAAGCAGAACTCCTTAAGTATATGGGCCCAAGGGCTCAGTGAAGAGTGGGTGGGGCAGAGGAACAGGACTTTGGGGGTACATGGGAGCATCAGCAGGACAGGAGGGTAGAGGACCCCAAGTTACATGGCAATCGTGGGGCCCTGGGAGAAACATGGCCAATGAACACTTCACTGTGGCAAGCATGCCCGATAAAATTCTTTACATTGTGGGAATGATTTGAAATCCCTCTGTTGTAATTACTTTATATCCTCGGGGGCAAAGTGTGTTCTGTATCATCTCCTTCTGGTGGCCCCCCACATGCCAGGTGCTCCAGGAGTCAGACAAGAACCCCAGAGCTCTGAGCTCTGACAAAAGCTGCTCCCTCCGCCCCGCACACTTGCAGACGCCCCTGGTACCTTTTGCTCTTTCTTGAGGACACTTTCTTGCTTTCCCCCAAGCCTCCACAGGACGGTCGTTTTCTTGCTTACTCCCTGGTACCTCTGGACCCAGAAGCAGCGTGGCTGCCCATGCCTCTCCGCACCAGCCCATGCTCCCTTTCTTCCTCCTAAACATCCAGCTTTGTTTCCCACTCTGCCACCCATTCCCCTTCCTGCTCTAGTCCAACACCAACATAAGGGCAACTCCCTCTCTTTACTCTAAGATTTTCAGCTGCTGCATTATTATCAAATTTTCTAACACTGCTGCCAGCACAATGTCTATTTCAGTGATTCTTCTGACACTGGGACCTCTCCGTTCCTGGCTCTCTCCTCTTCCCAGAGATCTTGCCTTTCACTTTATTTAAGCCGCCAACTCCCCTGGTCTTGTTATTACCAATAACTAGAACCTTTCATAATCCCAGCTCTATTTTCTGTCACCATCTCCTGGATTTCCAGTCCTCTCCCTTTGGTACCCAGAGTCTAAAAGTTCTCTGAGTCTACCAGGCCCTGTAAGCTATCAATCCTACCACCTTTTCACTGTCTTTCAAGCCCCTCATGCCTTTACTTTCCTCCTTATACAACTGAGTCCCATGGCCAACCATTTTCCACTTCTTACAAACAACCTCAGGTCACTCTCGTTCTCCTTTCATTTTATTACATTGACCTGGCATATTCCCAAACTTACTGCACATGCCTGGAGGGTAACATACATTATAATGATTGCTGTAAGACGAAATTCATGCCAGTAACTTTGAATGGACCTTCGGTGCTACCATACAATTAAAGTCCACATACCTGTGTCATTCATTCTCTCGTTCTCTTAAGTGACCTCTTTGCAAAATTCCAGTATCTCCTTTTCCACCTCCCCTCTCAGGAAGACGGCCTTTATTGATAAGATAGATGCAATCAGAAGACCACCACCGTGGGTTCACAGAAACCGCCTTTCTCCTGTTTCTAGGGATGGGCTGTCCATATCTTTACGGAAAGCCAACTACTCCACTCCATCTCATTTTGTCTAGTCTAGGATATCACTCCAGCCACTGTTTGCTCTCTTCTTTGCATCACTTGTTCTGTTCTATTCTAGAAAATGCAGACTGGCAAATAATCATGTATTATTTCCCCTCTTAAAAACAACAACAAACTCTTTGACTCATAGTCTCCTTCAATTACTGCCACATTTCTGCTTTCTTCTTTCAGCAACTTTTCCTGAGTTACCTTGAGTCCTTTCCCCAATTCATTACATGCTTTTCCCCTTGAATCCACTCCACTCAGTCTTTTGAACCAAATACTGCATTAAAATTAATTCTGACAGGGCCACCACTGACATCCTTGTTTTTAAAATATATTTAGATATCACAAGCAATTCTTGGTTCACATTATTTTTTACTTATTAGCAGCTTTGATCGTTAATCATTCTCTTCCTGTAATACTTTCTCACTTAGTTTGTAAGACAGCATTCTCATCTGCCCATTTTTTCTCCTATCTTGTTGGCTACTCATTTTAATCCACTTCACTGTTTCCCTCTCATCTCTCTGAACTCAAAATGATATAGGTGTCCCAAGGGTCAATCCTCCAACAGCTTCTCTCCGTTTTCAAAAACTCACTCCTGTGTGACTTCTTAGCATTTAAAATATCATCCACATAATGTATATCTCTAGCCTAATCTTCTCTCCTGACACAAGACTTACATGCCCAACTGCGTACTTGCCATCATATTTAGATATCCAACAGGCATCTCAAGTCCATGCTGAACATCACACTCTCTCCACTCCAGCTATGCCACAGGCTTTCCTGTGTAAGTCAGCGGTAATTTCATGGCCAAAACCATCACAAGTCATCCTTGTCATCTCTCTTTCTCTCATACTTCACATCTAGTCTATCAACACATTTTATTAGTTTCACTTGCAAAATATATACAGGACCTGACCACTTCCCCTACCTCCACTGCTACCACCATGGTGAAACCACTATCATCTCTTTCTTGCATTATTGCAGTAACCCCCTGACAAATCTCTCTGCTTCCACCCTTCCCTTTATTCCATCCACTCTCAATTCAGAAACAGAAATCACTGTTAAAAACATAAGCCAGAATAAGTCACTCCTCTGTCCAAACCCTCCATTGGCATCTCCCATCACTCCAAGGAAAGGAAGAAAATTCTAGCATTCCTGCTACTCCTTGAGCATGCCAGCTCTGCTCATGCCTCAGAGCCCTTGCTTGGGACTCTGTGCCCCTCAGACACCCTCATAGGTGGTGCTTGTTCATATCTACTCGAGAATTTTTTAATCAGTGTGAGCTTCCCATTGAGGCCTTTTCTGACTTTTATATTCTGTGCCTGCCCCATCCCACCTCCAAATCCTCTACTTATTTCCCTCTCTTGTTTCATTTTTATCCAGAGTATTTATCCAAATTTGATACTATCATATATGACTTATTTCTGTGATTTTTTTTCTGTTTCCCTTTTCCCTAAACACTCTCTTTCATGTGTCAGTCTCTCCGTGTACTTTCACCAACTCCTCCAGCAGCAACTTTAGACTAGTGTAGCAATAGTTTCTTTGCCTAGAATATAAAACTGATGTTCTGCTTCTTTGCACAAGTCAGTTTATGTTATACAGATAATACAGGCATGTACTGCAGTTCCCTATCATTGAATAAAATATTTCCTTGTAGGCTCAGAAGGCATCTGTTACCATGAAGCAGTGGGAAATTTGTGAGAACTGAAATACTGTGGTGCTGATATACAGGATACAAATGGAGGCTGGCAGTCTCAAGCTGGGAATCTTGCCTTGGCCTTAGTACTGACTGTTCTGCAACAAACAGTCCCATTAATCTGTGGAACTCAGCCGTCTTATCATGAAAATTATGTGATTTCCTAGTTTCACATGAAGTCATTTTATTCTTTTGTCTCAACTTCTTATATGAAAAAGAAAAAAAATATTTGAATGAAATTTCAGGATACTTCTGTATTTACTGAAAATAGTGGCATACCCTAAAACAAATCAAAATAAAGGAACTGAGGAAATTAAATTATTTTCTTCATATGCTTTATACACAGTTAATTTAAATAGGCAGACGACACAGAAGCAAACTCAATCTTGCTCTTTCCTGGCACCTTGATATTCACTTCAGGTCTGCAAGTCTTATAGGCAGATGGACGCTGGAATTTAGAACTTTTAAGATTTTACAACAATAAAAAAGTAAAATATAAAAAGTAAACATAAAAGTAAATATCTCTGACATGACAACAAGCATGTTAACTAGGAAATGCCCTGTAAGCAAATACATCAATATTTATGCAAAGCAATATTAAGTGAGACAGGTAACAATTCTCAATAGCCTTTGTTCAACTCACATCAGATTTGGCCACAAAATTATTCAGGTATTTAGCCACTAAACATGTCACTAAATACTTTCACTTTCCAATCCTTTAAGGATTTTGGAATTTCAGATAAGGGGTTGTGGATCTGTCTTAATTATCAATGGTTAATCAGACGACAGCTACTCTTTTGAAAAGATAAATATTAGAAAGTCCATTACCTCCTCCACACGTGGCATCACAATCTTCCCAGCCTGTGTGTGTCCACATGAAAAGGGGCTCAGGGGCTTTAGAGCTCTGATTCTCTGGAGGAGGGTCTGATGGAATAGTATACTCATAGTGAAGACCATAATTCTGGTCTTGAAACAGTAGCACCTACAATATAATACATAACAGTGATCAAGGCAGGTGGTCAAAGTAGAGGGTGTTCAGTGTGAAGCATAAAACTAAGGATATTGGTACCCTAAAATGCTTATTGCATGGTATGCATGCTTCCTTAATACATAGTAGAAATGTGACACTATTATCCAAATATTTACACTGTCATACTGCTGAAAAGACTGATGTTCCACACTTACCTCTGAAGTAAATATATCATGAAGAAAAGCCCACTGGAATGAGGTCAGAGATACCAGATCATTTTCTTTTAAGTCTATGGACCAGATAGTTTCCCAAAGTGTGACACATGTATGAGATGACTTACGTAGTGCAGACAATATATGTCCTATCTAACATTAAGATATAACCTACAATACAATGTCAACAGTATCCTTTCCATTCATATAAAACAGGAAGATGTGGATAGTAAGTCCCTAGACCGAAAGAGGAAGAGGATAGAAGACTTTGGGACTCATTTTGCTCCATCAGGGCAGAGAACCTCCAAGCCACTGGACATAAGCAGGGATCCTGTCCATTTTGTGCTCCCTTGGTACACTGTGCCAAAGTTAAAGCTAGTCATCATGGGCAGTCATGCACATTTTAAATGAAAGAAACCTACCTGAAATATACTCATTTTTAAATAAAAAATAAAAATATATGTTTCTTTAGAAATATATTTGCACAAAATACATCAAACAACTCCAAGGGATATACAGTACTTCTATGAGTCTGAGGATTTATAAAAGCAATCTATATCACACAATGTGATGCATAAAAATGTGTATATCTAAACTTCAAATTATGGTAAATTATTAGGGAACTTTGATCACTATATAAACTGTATTGAGGTAGCTGTAATGATAGGTAATTCAGAGTTAACACCCCGTGGGGAAAAATTTAAAGGAGCTCAAGGTTAATGTTACTTCTTTTTTCAAATTCTGTTCAATACATCAACAGAAATATTTTAATATGTGGGTTGGGAACCAGCATGATAACATTATAAGTCAACTATATCATCAATAAAAAGAATAGTTTTTAAATTCACATATACATAACATACCGGGTACTAATTCTTTTTTTTTTTTTTTCTTTTTGGTATGCGGGTATCTCCCTGACTGGGAATCGAACCCAGGCCGCAGCACTGACAGCGCCAGCGCCGAAGCCTTAAGCCACTACACCATCAGGGAACTCGCCCGGGTACTAATTCTAAGTACATCACAGTGCTTATTCTAACTTGAAATATCTCATTTGATCTTGTCAGTAATATGTGACTTTCAACTAAATTACCTGAGGTGGGGAGTGGTAGGCTTATCTTGTTTATGGACATCATCAGATTATAACATAGCTTTTAAATTGATGAAATGAACATATAAATAAAAGCTATTTGCCAATTTATTTAATTAAATGAAAATATGTCTATTTTTTCTAAAAAAACCAATAGTACATTGTCATTGATAGAACTTTAGACTGTCCCTGAGTAAATAATGCCATTCAAAACAGAGACCTTGGCTGCAAAACCATTAGCTCTTTCTGAAACCATCTGAAGCTGGCAGCATGCTTTTGCAAGAAGGAAAGTGTGACCATGTGACAGCTGAGGGGCACAGACTGAAGCATGGCAGCAGAAGGTATTGCCTTCCAAAATGCAGTGCTGGCTTTCAATCTGTAATAGTCATTAAAGAAAAATATCTTAGAAGTGCAGTTTCCCTTGGATTACTGAATAAATCCAGGTCACATAGATGCCTTCTTTTAGACATAGTTCACTGACTTTAATTATGTTTCATGCTTCCAGGAAAAACCTTGGTAATTACCAGTCAGATTAAGGATCCTGCAGCAAGGAAACTCCCTCTGCCCAACACTGAGGTCTCACATAAACTGTTTTAAGATTTTGAATTAGAGGCTCAGTAAAAGACCTTTGGCTGTTCCATAAAAATAAAAAAAAAATGTAGGTTACATTCATATAAGTCAGGCAACTTGCTGGCATTTCCTGCAATCTAATAGTTAAAAATGTTTGTTGTTGGGAATGTTGTTGTCCCAAGTGACCCCAGGGTGAGCACTTCATACGGTACGTAAATGTTCAATCTCTACGTTGTATACCTGCAACTAATATAATACTGTATCTCATTTGTAATTGAAAAATACATTTAAAAAAACAAGTGAGCCAATCATGGAAAGAGCCAGATACTGGTCATACAATGTTTGATTAGTCATATTTTCCCCTCTCTCCAGAGAGCACGGGGCACAGAGTGGAGTTTCCAATTCAAATGAAATAATAGGATCCAAAAGAATTGTGGGAAGATGAACAAATAATTATTCAAAGTATACATACATTTATGGTCCAAGGCTATCTGGTATAAATAGCTTAGATCTACATTTGATATCAGGAGAGGCAGCACAAAATATTGATTAATAACTGGTTTACTCACAGCTAAGTAACTTATTGAGAGACACTGTGCACGTTACTTAACCTTCCTCATGTTTAGTTGTCTTTTCAATTAGTGAAATGGAGTAATAATAATACATATTACACAGGGTTATCCTGAGGATTAAATGCTGCAATGGACATAAAGCACTTCTGGACAGTGTCTGACTCAGTGTTCAATGAATGGTGGTTGTTATTACTATCATCGGCATCACCCTCTTCATCAAGATTTGAATAGAAGGTCCCCATGCAGCTCTCCTTGCTTCTCTTAACCGTGTTAGTGAACCCTACCGATTGCAGTTCTAGAAAACATTATTGCTTGAAATGTGGTCTGTGGACCAGCAATGATGGCATCTCCTAGGAGTTGGTTAGAAATGCAGATCTCAGGTCCCATCTTCATTTTAATAAGAACCCTGGGTGCTTTGCAGGCCCATTAAAGTAGGAAGAGCAAATGGGCCAACATGGGATTTGAACCTCTGGCTCCTAGACTAGCAGCACAGATGTCTCCAATCGAAGACAAGTTCAACTTAAATTGTGTGCAGATACTAAATAATGTGGCATACCACATTCCAAATAAAGAGTCAGTTGATTGTGTTTTAGAGTTGTTTTTATGTGTGGACTTAAAGAGGTGTTGAAATGTCTGAATTTCAGACTGTCGCTAAGCTGAAAACCACACCAGCCATGCAGTCAGTCTTCTGGCTCCTGGGCCGTTTGTGTTGACTGCAATGATCAAGGTCAAAAAGGGCATTTGAACCCACCATCAGCTTGGGTTCAACACTCTGTCCTGCCTCACACCTCGTCTTTTATGACATGGTAAAGAAACTTATCCCAAACATTCTACTTTTCATAAGTCTTTTTAAAAATCAATTAACCTAGTCAAGAACACAGAACAGGGTCATTGGAAGCACTGTTAGATATATGTACCAAATCTTTTCCCTAAAAACTATTTTATCAAAGCCATTTTATACAGACAGTGCCCACTTACTTCATGGATATATAAAATGCTGTGACTGACCATAGCACCCTCTTCACAGACACCCCATGCAGGTTACTATAATAAATGTAAGCTGTTAGAAGAAAGAGGCTCCCTATTGCCTGTAATTCACCTCTACTTAGAGACCGTGAGTCCCTACAATATTTTGTTCCTCTTGTATTAATTTCCATTTTTTTATATTGTGATTTAGAACACACTTTAAAAATCCCTAAAAACCCACCGCTTAAATAATTTTAGATGTCTAGCCGACAATTCAGAGTTGGAAAAGAGATGGGAGCAGGCACAGTGGGAATGTCCTGTGCCATAGGGAGCTGATTAGGCAATGTTATCAACTCTCCCCCTCATACCAGGAGGTGTAAAGGTGATGTAGTAGGACCTTTGGCAGAGATCTTCTCCCAGAGGCCTCGTCTTACATAATGAACAGTAGTCCCCGCTAGGTTGAATGCTCCAGAATGCTCGATCTTCCAGTCACTATTGATAGACTGTTTTCCAGTGTCTCGGAGAGCTACAAGGAGGTTCAAAAATATTATGAGAATTAACAAGTAGGCAGCACTAATCCATATCCTTTTCCCATGACTTCACTAAAAGGATTTCATTCATTTCTAAATCAATGGGTCAACTCCCTGACTTAAAACATGAGGCATGTCCTCGTTGGGGAAGTCTGCAATCATAGCCAATGCCACAAGCCCTCCTTCTCTCCTGTAACTGTCCGCACCATGTGGCCACATTTATCTTGGCCCCCTCCCACCTCCTTTGGACACTCGATGTCTGTAACCTATATTTTAGTCCTTACTTATCTATTGCTTAACATATTCTTACTTTAAGGCTCTGTATGTCTGTGTTGTCATTGAAATGATCCTACAAACACTGTGAGGACTGGCATGACACCTTTTATAGACTCTGGATCTCCTATGTCACCCAGGAAAGTGTCATTAAAGAAAGGTCATTAAATAGCATGCTAACGGACAGATCAAAATGGCACCGTTATCATTACCAAAACTTTCAAAAACAATGTGTCGGTTTTCAAAACAGAACTCAGGAACTTTTCACATACCTAGTTTGTGATACAAAAATGGAAAATAAATGCTAATTCCCACCCATAAACAGCTATCATTTATATAAGATTTGACAGAATAACATTGTTTATGAATATTTTTTCTCTATTTCCTTTTTGAACTTATCTCTGCTACTATTTAAATAAGATTCATGACATGGAAGTGAGATGGTTATAATTATCAATTTAAAGATTCCTTCTTATTTATTTCCAAGTTATTTAATTGGTTTTAAATTTAAGCTTTTAGGCTCTCCCATACAATCGAATTCTTTTTCCCCAAAAAATACCTACATGTTCATTAATGGCTTTTAAATGTCATAATTCTATGAAAATATTTTAAGCCAATAAATCTTCCTAAAAATTAAGCTAATCCCTATTTATTGAATGTTTGAGGGTTTCCAAGTTTTTTTATATCGTACATAATGCTCAAATATACTATACACTAATTATGTGTATATTTGAATATTTCCCTTGGATAGAGTCCCAGCTTTGGGATTACAGAGCCAAAGAAATTGAACACTTATAGATTTTGAAAAACAATTTCAAATTGATTTTTGTAAAGGTTGCATCAATTTATGCTTATATAGCAGTGACTACAGTGCCCATTTCTGCACACCTTCTTGGAAGCATTTTTCTCTTGTATAATATTTAATCAAGACTAAGTAAATATGTATCAAGTATCAGCTATAAGTCTTGGGACTTCCCAAAATGAATGATGTAAACATATTCTCTGACTTCATGGAACTTACAGTGTAGCTGGTAGATGAGAAATTAAATTATATAAGCAAGTAACTACTAATTACGTGGAAGCTTGTATGGGAGGAGTCAGGAAAGGCTTGTCTAAAGGATATCATTTACTGAAGATGTTAGCCAGGAGGGAAGAAAAGCAGAGAGAGAGAGAGCATCCAAGATTGAGGAACCTACAAATAGAAAGGTCTTAAAACCAATACAGCTGGGTGAGCTTCCAGAGGTGTGTGCGTGACCCCAAATGCACTGAAGTGAACCACGAAGAGATGAGGCTGAAGAAAGTAATGAACAGCCAGACCTGATAGGTCTTGTTAACATTCTGAGGGTTTTTTCTGAGAAAAAAAATGTAAAGCTATAAAGGATTTTCAACACTATTGTCCAGAAAAAGGTCTGAGGTAGGGCAAATTTGGATAGAGAAGACAAAATAGGGTATTAACATAGTAGCCCGACTGAAAATAATGGTGGCTTGGATTAGGGTACTGGAGAAAAATATCAAGAGGAATTTAGGAGTGAAATTGATAAAATAGAATGACTTGGTTGTCATGGGTGAAAGAAAGTGTCCCATATGACTTCAAGTTTCTAGGATGAGAAACTGGGCGGATTTTGATGGCAAATGACGAGATGGGAAAGACCAGCAAGAGAAATAGGTGAGAACAAACATCAGGAGTTAAATTTTGAACACTCTTAGGTGTTTTTTTTTTTTTTTATAAAAATCTCATTTTACTGCTATGAAAGTTAAAGATATTTTTCATTTGTTTATTTATAATTTGCATTTTTATTTAAATTAATTAAATAAGTTGTAGATTATCTGTTAAGATTTTTCTGATCAACTGAGGGGTTTATTTGGTTCTTGCATTTACATTACTACAAGCAATGTGTTAATACATTTTTAATTTTATTTTTATTCATTTATTTGTTGTTAAATTTATTGAGGTGACATAGGTCAGCAAAAATCACACAGGTTCCAGGTGTACAATTCTATAGGGTACTGTCCATGTGTTCAATTCTATAGGGCACTGTCCATGTGTTGCATTATGTGTTGAAATTTTATCTCATCAATCTTAATTTTTTATCATATCTTTATCATGTACTGCACATAAAGTATGTTTTAGATAAATGTTAAGCATACATGTTTTCAGATTTATGAAAAATATATAAATATTAATTTTTACCTTGAATTTTAAACTTGAAAAGAAGTGCGCTGACAGAAAACTCTCAATGCTTTGCAAATAGCTATTACCATCTACAAATGGATATACTTGAAATAATCCTAAATTGATTTAAAAATAAATCAATTTTGCCTAAAAAGTAAAGTATTTCTTTGTATTTCTTTTAAAGTTATTAAGTATTTTGAGAAATCATTTGGTCTAGATTTGTACAATGGCCAGTATAATTTCATTTTTTTCCCTGTATTTCAATATATATTCAGGGTACAATTGTAAAGGAATATTTTGTGAAAAGTCTCTAATAAAAATGCCTAAAAAAAAAACTTCCTAAAAATTACCATATACCTAAATTATTTTTAAAATTCAGTCTTATAAGTTTTGTCTTTTAACTAGAGATTTAAACTTTTAAATGTTTATTAAGAATGCTGACCTGTTTTGGGTTGTTTATAATATTTATTTTTTTTTCCTATTTGCTGTGTTTTTCTGTTATTTTTCTATCTTGTTTTCTCTTGATTGAGCTTTTTAAATTTCATTTTAAAAATTTTACTTGGCTCTCTAAATGTGTGTTTAGTCGATCTTTATTTATTCTTATTGGTAAATTCCCCTTTTATATATTTAAACATATTGACCATTATGTTGCTCTATTTCTGCATATGATACAAATACACACATCTGATTCTGCTCTCCCTTATTTTTACTGTGTTTTGTTTACACTATTTCCTTTTGTGTTTTCTGAACTTTTTTTACTATAAAATTTTATTTGTTAAACTTTATAAAATCCCTTTGAGTCCTGCTCTGAAGGTGTATTACTTCAAAAAAATTTTGCATTTGCATATGCCAACCACCTTGGTAATCTCATTAAAATAAACATCTTAAGGGTTCTGGACCTCACAGTTAGGGTAATTAGTGATACAAATCTGTATAAACATTTGCTTTTGGTTACAAATATCAATGTTAATATACACACATTTCCTTTCTTTCTCTTTTAGGTGCAAATGCATTTCTATCTCTCCTTCACACTGAGTTTGTAGCCCCTTGGGGTCCTGCTTCATGCAGGGGTCTCTTATTAGAGTCTCTTTTGCAAAGATCTCAGGCTTTGTTTTCTGTTCACAGTATGCGTTGGCTCTCGAAGTCTAAAGGGGTCACCAGGATTAAGCATAAGTGGTGCTTCAGGCAGTCGCATACTCTGGCTTCCTGTTCTCATTTTGCTTTTGGCATGTGAGAATTCCTTTATTTCTTTCCAGTTCGGAGGTAATTTTTAAAAATGCTCTCTTTTACCTCATTTTGTGCTTTGCTCAACACTGTTAATTGTTTTTACTGAAAAGCTTTTCCACAGTGGTTTATATGTAAAACTTCAAGCAACGTAAGCTGACCCATACGATCATTTTTAGATTTTTAAAAATGATAAGCTGGAACGATTTTTTGTAAAGATGTATCTATCTACCTGAACTACTTTATTGTACTTTTTAGGCTATTTGATAAATTATTAAATTATTAACCAAATAATAAAGCCTCAATCTTTAGAAAGCAGATAATAATTGCATATGGGAATACAATTCAGAGAGAGATAATGAAAAAGAACAACTGTATTGGGGGAATTAAATGTCTCCTATGAGATAACATATAGTTTGATATAGACAAGTTAATCTGTTACAGAATGATCAGTTTACCAGGATAGGGTCTATTTTCCTTTCTGTTTGCTAATGCTTTTTCAGATAAAGAGTTTCAATAACTTCCTTCCGATGCCCGAAGGAGCCTTTAAGAAATGTGATTTATGATATGTATTTTCTGCCACATTACAGGCTTGAAATCAAGAATTTCAATACTTGGTGAACTTATTATACAACAAGTTGACAATGTAGAATTGTATCCCTGAAACCTTTGTAATTCTTGCTAACCAATGTCACCCCAATAAGTCTAACAATAAAAAAAGGGAAAAAAAGAATTTTAATACTGTATCATTTTTTTCCCCAACCTTGCCCCTCATCCATCTCAGCAAATGCCACCATTTACTTGCCTAGTTGTTTAAGCCAGGAAGCTAGAAGTCATCCTTGAATCTTCATCTTCTATCCATAGTCACATGCATTTTTGAGGTTTTAACAGCTCAACTGCAATGTCTCCAGAAGCCATTCATTTTTCGCCTTCCTCTTGCACAGACTACACAACTGGTCTCTCTGGCTTCATTCTTGCACCCTCCCACTAGTTAATCAGACTAATTGTTTTTTTCCCTGACTTAAGCAATTAAGGAAACTTAGTGGGTTCTCGAATAAACATGGCAACATACAGTAATTGCAACCTTGATTTAATCTTCAGATTAGTACTCAGGATGTTTAGGGGCACTGATATTATTTCCTTATACAAAACAAAGATCCTGGTAACTTAAGCCTAAGCCTAACACTAAGGACAAGGAAAACTGACATTAATAAAGGCCAGAGACTTAATACAGATATGTGATTCCATTTTTAAGTTGAATGGTCTCTTCATAACAAGAAGTGACTGGAGATTTGAGTTGCATCAGGGAAAGTAGATGGGATCTGGCAGACTTGGAGGTAGTGACCAGAGAAGAAAATTGTCACTTCATGATTTATATTCTGCTTAACTAATTCTATACAACAATTGATCACATTAATTAAGAGAAGGGAAAAAAAGGGAATTTGGGAGAAGTTCAAGGAAAACGTGTTCATATATGACATGTACTTTAAAATCACAAGTGTTGCATGGAAGGCATGATTTTTAAAAAAAGGTAAAAAGGAGACATTAGGACCCAGAAACTATGGCCAAACTGCTTGGGTTTAAATCCAGAATCATAGCTTTTCAGGTGAACTTGGAAAAGAAATTTAAACTCTCCAAACCTTTTCCATCTAATTTTAAAAATTAGATGGAAATTAGTGGCATATACTTCACAGAGATGTGAGGATTTATTTAATGGATATATTTAATGTGCTGGCTCATACCAATCACTATACAACCATCTTTTCTTAATTAAAATTCACTCAGAAAGTCTTTATTATTTCCGGTGTGCCAGACTCGGTTTTAGTTACTGCAGATACAGCTCTGTGTGAGATGAGCCCTGCCTACAGGAATTAACAATGTAGACAGACAATGTAAAAGCATGCATGTAAACAAATAAGAAAATTCAGACAATGATAAGTGCTAGATGGGCTAAGAAAGAAAAAAGACACAAGTGAAAAAATCAGAAATGAAAGTGGGAACATTATAACCAATGCTACACAAATAAAAAGGATTATAAGAAAGTACTACGAACAATTGCATGCTAACAACTTGGATAACCTAACTGAATGAATTCCTATAAACCGACCAATACTGAATCACAAAGAAACAGAAATCCTAAATATACCTATACCTAGTAAGCAGACTGAATCAGTAATCGAAAATATCCCAACAATGAAAAGCCCTGGTCTTCATGGCTTCACTGGTAAAGTCTATCCAATATTTAAAGAACTAATATCAATCTTCAAATGTTCCAAATAGTCATAATTAAAGTCAAAGAAAGACTTCTTAACTTATTCTATGATGCCAGCATTTTCCTCTTACCAAAGCTAGACAAAACACTACAAGAAACAAAACAAACAAAACAATAAAACAAAGCTACAGACTAATATCCCTTATGAACAATGATGTAAAATTACTCAACAAAATACTAGCAAATTAAATTCAGGGGCACAAAAGGAATCCAAATGAGAAGGAAGAAATCAATTTATTTCTCTTCACAGATGATATGATCTTATATGTAGAAACTCTCACGATTCTAAGAAAAAAAAAAAGAACTGTTAGAACTAATAAATGGATTCAGCAAGTAAGAAAGTCACACAAATAGCAGTTGCTTTTCTATACACTAACACTGAACAATCAGAAAATGACATTAAGAAAACAAATCTATTTATAATAGCATCAAAAAGAATAAAATACTTGTGAATTAACCAAGGAGAAGAAAGACATACAATGAAAACTAAAAAAATTGTTGAAAGAAATTTAGAAAGACATAAATGGAAACACATTCCAGGTTGATGGGCTAGAAGACATGATATTGTTAAGTTGTCAGTATTTTCCAAAATAACCTACAAATTCAATGCAATCTCTATCAAATCCCAATGGCCCTTATTCTGCAGAAATAAAAAACCTATCCTAAAATTTATATGGAATCTCAAGTGACCCAAAGCAGCCAAAATAATCTTGTAAAAGAGGAACAAAGCTGGACACTCACACTTCCTGATTTCAAAACTTACTAGAAAGCTACAGTAATCAAAACAGTGTGCTACTGGCATAAAAACAGACACGTAGACCCATGGAATAGAATACAGATCCCAGAAATAAACTTTCTCATCTATGGCCAAGTGATTTCTGACAAGGGTGCCAAGATCATATTCAGGGGAGAAAGGACAGTCTTTCACCCTATGGTGAAGACAAACTGAGTAACCAACATGCAGGAAAATGAAGTTGAACCCTTACCTAACACGATATACAAAAATTAACTCAAAATGGATCAAAGGTCTAAACATAAGACCTGAAATTATAAAACCCTTAGAAGAAAACATAAGGCCTTTACGGCACTAAATCTGGCAGTGATTTCTTGAATGTGGCACCAAAGGCACAGGTAATGAAAGAACAGACTAATTGAATTTCATGAAAATTAAAAATAATTATACATAACATGAATTCTTATGCATCAAAAGACACTATTAACAGAATAAAAATCCACAGAATGGGAGAAAATATTTGTAAATCATATATTTAATAAGGGATTAATATCCAAAATACAGAGAGAACTCCTAAAACTCATCAATAAAAAAACAATTAACCTAATTAAAAAATGGGCAATGGACTAGAATAGACACTTTTCCAAAAAAGATATACAAATGGCCAATGAATGTATGAGAAGATGGTCAACATCCATAATCATTAGGAAAATGCAAATCAAAACCACATTGAGATATCACCTCAACCCATTAGGGTGGCTGCTGTTAAAATAAACAGAAACCAACAAGCATTGGTGAGGATACAGAGAAACTGGAACCCTTGCATACTGTTGATGAGAATGGAAAATGGTGTGTGGCAGTTTCTCAAAAAAATTAAAAATAGAATTACTACATGATTCAGCAATTCTACCTCCAGGTATATGCTCAAAAGAATGAAAAGCAGAGTCTTTAAGAAATATCTGTACACTCATGTTCACAGAAGCATTGCTCACAACAGCTAAAGCACAGAAGCAAGCCAAGTGTCCATGGATAAAGGAATGGAGAGCAAAATGTGATATGTACAAACAATAAAGTATTATTCAGCCTTAAAAAGCCAGGAAATTCTGACACTGTTATAGCATGAATAAACATTAGGACAATGTTCTAAGTGATATAAGTCAGTCCCAAAAGGACAGTTACTGTATGATTCCACATATGTGAGGTATGTAGAGTAGTGAAATCCATGGAGATGGAAAGCATAATAGTGGTTACCAAGGAGATGATGGGTGGAGGGGGCAGTGGGGAGTTAATTCTTTAATGGGTACAGTTTCAGTATTGCAAGATGAAAAGACTTCTGGAAACGATGGTGGTGGCAGCTGCACAACAAGGTCAATGTACTCAGCACCACTGAATTGGACAATTAACATAGTTAAGATGGTAAATTTTAAGGGTATTTTACCACAGTTTTTCTAGTTATTAAGGAAGAAAGAAAGATATCCATGTGTGAATCCCTGGAACCTAGAATGCTACCTTAGATGGCAAACCAACAAACAAATAAATAACTTTGCAGATATGATTAATTTAAGGATCTTGAGATGGAGGGATTATCCTGGATTATCCAAGTGGGCCTAAAATGGTATCAACATGAACTCTTACAAGAGGTAGGGAAAGAGAGGTTTGAACACGGAAAAAGAGGAGAGGGCAATGACACTAGGGAGGCAGATATTGGAATGATGTGTCACAAGCAAAAGAAAGCTGGTAGCCATCAGAAGCTGGAAGAGGCCAGGAATGAATATTCCCGTCATCTCCAGAGAGAGCTCATGGCCTTGCAGACACCTTGATTTTTGGTTCACTGAAACCCATATGACCTCCAGAACTGTGAGAGAATACCTTTCTGCTCTAATAAACCACCAAGTTTGTGGTAACTGTTACAGCAGTCATAGGACACTAATATGATGGCATTTACTATAGTGGGGACTCTAAAGGAGGACAAGGTTTCAGCATGGGATGAAAATAAAAGTTTTAATTAGACTTATTATTTCTGAGGTGCAAATGAGACATTTGTTAATATGCATAAAACAAACAGGGAAAACTAATGGAGCTAGAAGTGCTTCTCTAGGGAAACAGTGCAGCAGGGAGGAGAGCAGGGACCAGCTTGAGCCAACAGTATGGGAATATTTGGAAATGATACAGAGGTTGAGAACCCTACAAAAGTGAGCAGTAAGGGGCATCCAATGAGGTAGGGGGCCTCAGGTCTTAGAAGTCAAAAGAAAAACGTATTTAATGAACTAAGGAAAGGTCAACAGTTTTGAGTACTGTTTATAGGTCAAATAACATGTGACCATTGAATTGTCAACATGGAAGGCATTTGCTGACCTTGACAAAGGCAGTTACTATAGACAAGAGACAGAAACAGGAATGGATTTTGATTGAAGAGCCTGGGAATTAGAGAGAGCATGGAGACTTTCCATTTGTACAACTGACTTGTTTATTTAGCCACATTTTTAGGTTACTAAACATCATAGTACAATGTAGAGTTTTGAGGAATTTGAGAAAATTCCACTTGAGACATCTATATTCCTTTCCAACTTGGAAAAAAAGGAAACATATTCCCCAGTGTAATCGCCAAATGTCTGCTAGTGAATGAATGTACTAAAATTGTCTGGAGTTTGCACAGTGTCTCCAAAAACTGGGTATTAGAGCTTTAATCTGAATTTGGACATCTGGGATGATTTACTCCCACTAAAACCATAGTAGGTGAAAACAGAGAAAATTTAAGTATTAGCAATAACAAATTAATGAATGTGGCACAGGACAAAAGATTTCTTTACTGTCCCCTTTCCTCAAATTTTCCTACTCCTAGAAAGCAAAACCCTAATGAGAAAAATAATCTGATCCCAGTGAAGACTATTTTCAATAACACAGAGTAGAAACAATTACGTAATAATGGACTTTTTACCACATATACAGTGTTTCCCTATTGGCACATTATTTCTCATATGAGAAAGAATAATGAGGATATTATTTTTGTTAAGAAAAGAAAAGACATGAAGGATTTCTCTAAAGATATTATAAATATAATGTTTAAATTCTGGGAAAATGTTAAATCTTTTGTCAGACCTAATCACACTAGATCCCTCTCTGTCTGTGACTATAAAAGATGATTTCCTATGACTTAATTAGTTTGAAAGTTTAATATATAAAGTATCATGTATTTTGACAACTTAATATTTTATATATTTAAACATCATTAACTGGCCTAATTAAAATAGCTGATGCAATTCTTTCTATAGCACTAATTAAAAATTTAAAATACTCTCTTCATAGGTGAGTGCAGCTATAGTGAGACAAAAAAGAACACTATGTCCCACTAAAAGATTAAATCCCTTTAGTACATAAAAATTTTTTTAAGAATCCCATAAGTTTTCCTAATTCTAAAGTAATCACTTTATATACATACACCTATGTATATGCATTTACATATGCAATAAATAGAAATACATGTATATGTGTATATATGATATAAATATATTTATGAAATATATTTTCTATAAATGCATATATATTAAATAAAACATACCCAAATCCTCCAATGAGTCCTTTTGTTTAACTGTACTAACATGTGGAAGCAATTTATACCCCCCCAAAAAACACACAGCCAGATTGCTTTTGCTCCTGGGAAGTCCCTGAGAGAAAAGGAAAGAAATTTCTATTTGATATGACAAGAGGTGCTTCCTGGGAAATTCAAACATGTAACTAGAAACAGGCTGCCATCTCAGTCACCACAGCACACTCAGGGCAGGGAGTTGGGCTCGTACTTGGATTGGGTCTGTGTCTGTAACACAGGTTACCTAAATAGCTATGTGCCGGCTTTTCCTCCACGACTTTGATTCTTCTTGCGCCCGTAGGTATCACCAGAACTTCCACATAACCTGTAAGAGTCATAAAACATGAAATAAATCTTGAATTCTTACACAATCTCTTTTTTTAATTGATTTGCCCTTTCTTCTTTTGGTTTTTGGTTTTTGCTATGATATTTCCATACCTATGGGGGGAAAATTCTATGTATAAAAGCTGTCATAATTTCAGGTGGAGAAGTTGTTACATCCATAACATTCTCAAGGGAAAACAGGCAATTGCATTTTATGCAAAAAGCTCACGGATACCTTATGAACTATGAGTTGAGAAAAAGCACAACGGGACAGCCTGGTTAGATACACAGTGGATCTTGGAACAGAGCAAATAACCTCACATTTAATTCATGGAACTCCTTTAAGTTTGAAAGTGTGCATAAGAAGGTAATTCTGGAGTTCCCTGATGGTGTAGTGGCTTAAGGCTTCAGCGTTGGCGCTGTCAGCGCTGCGGCCTGGGTTCGATTCCCAGCCAGGGAGCTACCCACATACCAAAAAGAAAAAAAAAAAAAGAAGAAGAAGGAAATTCAGCTGGAGAGAAAACAGCCAGAAGGGATCAGGTCCCTGGAGTAGCTGAGCATAGGACAAAAGAGACCAAGCCCACCCCCACACCCCCGCCCCAGGAGACTAACCAAGGGCTTTGAAACTGGGGCTGGAGACAATTAAGTGAAGGACATACACCTTCCTAGTGTCACCTATAAAACTGTCAGATGGCTAGAAGCAAAGTATAATTAGTTATTGCTCAGCAAAGTTTTTTCCTAAGGAAGTGAGGTTTAGAAATGTAATGCTTGAAGTAAGATAAAGTGGGATAGAAGAGAGAATGTGCAGAAAAAGTCAAAATCAAGGCTTCATTTAGTGCATAATAGTATAGAGTAGATGACTACTTTTGTACTTGATCTAAGCCAAAAGGCCAAGGAGTGATAGATAGATGCCTATTTTTAGCTCAATAGTTACACTTTAAAATTATATTGAAATATTTAATACTCTTCTTAGTATATTTGTGTAGCTGCATATATCTGATAAAAGCCTAATTTCTAAATTACTTTTAAAAAGGCACAACCGCTAATCCCAGAGTTGTCTGTTATCAATTATGCAGATTCCTGAAACTGTTTCAATCATTTGGTGTATACCAAAAGGTAGCATATACCCCACCTGGTGGCAGTGGATAGAATTCGAGGCATGTGCTTTGTGAATCACAATTTCCGTTAACAAAAACTGCTTATTCAGTTTAACCATTCTAAGTAATACCAAGCCATACAAGCACTATCATTTTGCAACATGAACAAACAGGCAACAATGAAAATAGAAACAACTCCTTACTGCCTATTTGTAAACAGAAGCACGGTAAGAAGGTCTCTGCACTCAATGAGCTCATATCAAATTACAAGAACAAGGCAGAAATATTTTATATAAGTATGAGTTAAATAAAACTTCAAAAGTTATGTTTAAAAGATCATATGCAAAATGATATGGTTACCTCTAGCTGAAGAATATAAACCTTGTTTTTTAAACTGCCCACCCTTCTCTGATCATATCACCACTCAAAAGGTTTGTTGCTATTTTTAACTCACAGAAGTGGAATTTATTTTTCCTTTTTCCCCTGTAAATGGTTATATACATTACTCATGTTTGAGAAACAATGACATCAGCTGGAACCACTATGATTCACAGGAGAGAACATTTATTATAGTCAAGGAAAGCTTCACAAAGAAGTGTGGATAGGATATGGATATATGAGTGTATGTGTGTGTGGTGTGTGTGTGTGTGTGTGTGTGTGTATGCTGTCCAGAAAGTATCCAACCATGTAACATGAAAAACAGAGGCATTTATGGCTGGATTTTTTCCAGACAGCCCACACACACACATACACACACACACACACATAATTTTCAATATATGTACCAGGAATACCAAAAAATTGTATACACATTTTAAGAGATGTTATCTTTGTATCACATAAATACTGATGGTAACAACTTGGGGGGACCTCTTATTGCAGAAGTCAAATATGACTTGTATTCATCTTTCATTCTCGGTATATACTGAGTACGAATTTAATACAGTTTTTTTCCTTTATCAAATGTGTATATATTTTTTGGCACCCTCTGTATATAAAAGTAAGGAAGTAAGTGGTATCCTTAGTAGCACAAGAATAAAATAATTCTGACAGAATAAGAAGATGACTGAAGAGAATTTAAACATAAGCCCAGGACACTGAATTTGTCCATTTGCCCCTACTGGACATTCTATAGCAAGGGACTCGGTAATCAGACATGAGTATGAGAGGCTTTATCTGGCAATAGGATGCAGGGTGAAATCCAACAGGCTAAGGTAGAAAATCCAGAAGATACTGTGAAGGAAAAAAAATTCTGAACTTGAGAACCAAGAGAAAGTGGGAAAATAAACATTCAACACATGATTCATTATTCTTTATGTGAGAGCAGGGGCACTGTTTACAGGAACGTGGGAGTCAAGCTGTAATACTAATCTAATAAACAGAGTTCTGGAATTTGTATTTAATAAAATAATGTTAATGAACTAGTAAAACTGTCTAGTAACACCTCTGGAACTCCAGAGCAAGGTCAGACTATTCCTTTCAGAGGAATCTTTGCAGAGACAGTCATTTTAAGTCATAGAAGTCAGTGACAAAAAGTCATCTTCACTGACTTCTATGGCTTAAATGGCTAAGAGAGCAGAGAAGTTATGGACTCTATCCTGGTGACAGTCATTAACAGAGAGATTGAAAATCAATCAGGAAAGAATACAGAGAAGAAATAATCCTGAGAAGGCAGAGCTCTGGCTATTTTGGTACAGTGAAATCCTATGGATTAGAATATCTCAAGAAGACTTCTTGGTCAACTGTGTCATAAGCCATAGACACATTAAAGAGAAAGGAGATTGTGACTGGATGTCACATTCAAGAGATGACTATTAATCTCTGAGCAAATAAATTCAGCAAAGTGCCTGGAGATGTTAAATTTCAGGATGTTAAAAAAGAAGGAAAAACTAGAAGAAGTAACTGCAAATTCCTGTTTGACTTTAGCAATAAACTCAGAAGGATGTTGTACATCAGGACAATAGTTATGTCTATTATATATAAATATCCCTATTTATATATAAATAAGTATTATATATAAATAGTTATAGCTAGAGCAATTTTCCATCATTCAATTGTAATGGCTTGGAGGAGAAGTGAGTTAAACTGAAGATGGAAGGGAAAGAAAAATACTAAGCAGAAACATTTGAAGAGAGACAGCCAATGACTGGGGGCCTAGATATTTTTCATTAAATAAACCAGTTAGCACAATTGAGAATGTATATTTTTTAAAACAAGTGAATACAAAAGTGCCTGCTGCTGAGTTTAGAGGTTGGAATGAAGCCTGTGAGGTCAATGTTGTAAATTTTATCCCCACGTTACGACTGTTTGCTTTGTGCATAGGAACATCCTATTTTATTTTATAACCAGAGATCCCATTATTAATCAACCATCTTAAAATGCCAATAACAATCATTTTCTTGGTAGTTATAATGAAAAATGCCTCATTTGAAACAACTGCTATGTGTTAAGTTACAATTATAGATAATTTATACAAATTATTACATTTGATCATAATGCTAACATCCAAAGTAGATATTACATTTCTCATGTGATAGATGAGAAAATACAGGTAGAAAAAAATACCTATTTTATGACTATATTGTCAGTAATTAGCTGACCCAAGCTTTGAACTCACATCTGAGTATACTATGTGCTTCCAGCTATGACCCACTGCTACTATTTTATTTTTATTTTTTTACTTTTTAAAATAATTTTTAATTATTATTTATAAAACAGAATACATGACACTATGACTCTCCTACTGTTGTGCCAAGCATACAAACAGAAAGTCTAAGAGTTATGTTCCTTACAAGAATCAGTCTGAGTATCTCTTATACTATGAATAACACATTTTATGCCCATTTTCTGCTTATGGCTATATAGTTCCACAACTGGCTGCATACACAATTTACCTTTAAAAATTCCTTTAAAAAATTATCACCTATGTAACTATGCAAATTACAATGCACTGTAGAATTGTATGCCTGAAACCTATGTAATCCTTGCTAACAGATGTCACCCCAATAAGTCTAACAATAAAAATGAATTAAAAAAAAAAGAAAAGAAAAAGAAAAAACAAACTCCTCTTAAGTTTATTTTCTAGCTTCAACAAAAATGATTTAGCAAACTCTAACTAGAGCACAGGGACTGAAAACACCCACATGTGTCTGCACATGTGTTACTCTTACAATATATAGAGCATGCACAGCCAACTAGATCAAACAAGGCTACAATTCCTTCAAGAAATTCTAGGAAATCCATACTATAAGGATGAAAAGTGTCTCAAGAGAAATGAATACAACACCCCTAAAGTTACAAGTAGATGAAGTCCATGATATACTTAAGGACTCAAGACGACTTTTGTTTTTTAAAGTTCTTAACAATGTAATGTTTCATTATTAATTGAATTAACAAATATTAATGGATCACA
Source organism: Lyroderma lyra (assembly GCA_004026885.1). NCBI lineage: Eukaryota > Metazoa > Chordata > Mammalia > Chiroptera > Megadermatidae > Lyroderma > Lyroderma lyra. The sequence continues at coordinate 94,107 of PVJL010001427.1, forward strand.
CACTATGGTGATCATTGAGAATATGATACTGAACAAAAATCGCCATATATTTCCTTATTGATCTTCAAGTCTAGTGGGGAAGTACAGACCAATGATCGTTCAATTACAAACGTGACTGGGGCTACATTGTATGGACACAAACATGGTAAGCATCACTAAATAGTTGTTAATGATAGGAAGTGTCGATTGTTCAGGGAACACTGCACTGAATAAGTGACATATGAACCTCTTGAGACCTAAGTGATGTCTAGTACTTAACCAGGCAAAACTAAGGAAAAGCTAACCAGACATATTTTTAAATGCAAGGTGCTAGAGGGAGTACAGTCCCTTGGAGCATCTGTAAGAAACCTGGTAGCTGCAGCTTGGAGCAGGAAAGGGACATAGGTGTGAGATGACTGCCAGAGAAACAGGTAGAAACAACATCACGTATGACACTTTTTATGGTCAAAGTTAAGAATTTCCCCTCTTCCCCGTGAGCAATGTGAAACTAGCATTGACTTTAAGGAAGAAAGGAATGTTATTAGTCTCTGATATTCCCAATATCTTAGGCAACAAAGACATTTTCCAAATACAGATGCCATTAATATAATTTACCTATAGGAAACAAATAAATGAACAGAAGTAGAAATTAAGGTGCAATCAAGACAAAAAAGGTTTGAGGTAAGAATCTGGGAAAAACGTATCCATGTAACTGCACACAGAATGACAAGCATCACTGGTTTGTTAACTGGTTATTTCTGTTTTCTATGCTTGGCGGGAAAAAAATCACATGTCATTACAATTAAATAAAGATGTTAGTGCTGAATACTCGTTCACATCAGTATTCTTCAATGAACTGTTTCCATGCATACTCAATAACTAGGCAAGAATACTCCTCAAAAATTCTAGTCTTTCAGTCTTTATTTGAACTTACACATTACAAATACTTCTCTCATCACAACAAGGCTGAAAATTGCACTATAATTGCATTATAATTGCACTTCTTAGTAGAAAGTCTGAAAGTATGTTATAGCCACATGTGTGTTTTCTAAATGAGTTCTGGCAGATTTTGACTTGTAGGACCTGTCACCTTTTCACAGCTTTGGAGACGGAGACTTTGATCTGCAATTTACCCTGGGCCTTCCTTACTTTTAGGCTTCACAATCTTTGAGCTTGCTTATCTTTTAGTCTGCTGTGGCCTTCAAAAGGTTATATTCAACTTTAGAGGGCTGTGTCTAATCTTCTTTTTTAAAGGACTCTTCTCATCTAGAATGAACTACGTTTTCTTAATTATTCAAACATGCATGGCTTGCTCTTTGGAATTAATTAATACATATTTTAGTCTCTGGTTTTTTTGGTATTGAACAAGAAAGGAATTTTAAATAGGAAAAAGTTGATATATGGAATATAAGTATACTAAAGATGATGAAAGGATAATCACAAATACTAATATAGTTCATTTAGATAGATGTCCAGGGGAGACACTAATGTAAACACCAAAATGTCTGCTTCCTCCTAGTAAACTTGAAGACCTGAGTATAAAGCATTTTCTGTGTATAAAGTATATTTGTGGGTCATTAGATTTCAGATAATATTACATTTTGTTGTGGATCATTTTAAAACTCACATTATATAGATCATTCATAATCATTTTCTCCTCATATACCCCGAGGAGTAGTACTTATAAAGGAGGAAACAGGAGAATAGAGGATGACTTGCCACTATTAATATACCAGGAACATCATGCCACATCTTCTGATTCCCATTATGGTTCCCACCATGCTACACAGCTACAGACTAGACTCTCCGTTTCCAAAATAATTTATTCCCTTCAAATTTAAAAAAACCAAAGACAATGGAAAGCTGCAAACCTGAAAACTAATGCTCTCAATATTTGCTTCAGGCTGTTACAAATCATTATTCTCTGTCAGACATCACGCTTTGCATTGGAGAATAAGGTCTGTCGAAACCTGATAACATTTGCCAATGCAAATTAGATTATTCCCTTGCTGCGAAATGCACAACAGATGACTTCATATTTTCATTACTGGAAAATGGGCTTGTTAGAATTTCTGGCTCATATCACATGTCTTGTGTATCATCATGACAAATCATTCAATACCCATTACAAAGTCTTCAACAGAATCAGAACTGTGATTTGTAAGTCAAGTTCTATGTAAGCTCTGTCTCCAACGATTGTTTGAATTATTAATTTTGAAAAAAATAAAATAATAATTACCTGCTCCTCTGGTGTGATTAAAATCCCCTTTAATGATTTTGCATGATTTTCCATTGCCATTGCATACACCACAATGATCTTCTCTTGCAAGAGATCCTAATAAACCGTCACAGCCCACTTTCTGTAACAAGGGAATAATACATCAGAGAGCGAGATTTTTCTTTTCTTTTTTAACCACTGATTTAGGACAAACCAAGTCACTACAAATGAGACATATTTAGTTGACAACTTAGTAAAATGTCATATTCTGTGGTGCAAACCAATACAGCAAGCTCATGTCAAATAACATTATCTGTAAAGTAGCCAAATAGCACGATAGTGATGAGAATATTTTTCTTATATTAAAATTAAATGATACACTAAAGCACTTTGGAAAAATATTATTGAGACAAATGCAATTTACACAAATCCCAAACGAAATCACATTTTTATGAAGTATAACACATTAATCTTATTCATTCTACTCAACATACAACAGATAACATTCATTATATGAATGGCTTCACTTCTAAAGTGGTTGTAAAGCGAATGTTGAATATTAAGTATTAATTTTGTGAAAACAAAATGTAAACATTTATTGTCATTGCAGTTCATGAATAAACGTCTATGCCTATCTTCTTTGGCATCCAAAACACAAATGAGAATAAAAACTGCTCACAACACATGGTTGCTATAGGAAAATACATACAGTGGGAGAATTCATTTTTATATGCTCCCAGAAGAGTTATGTTAGTAAGAATTTTCTGAGATTAAAGCACTGAAAATAGACAGGTCTCTCCTGGTGACCCAATTTGACTCTGTGATGTTTCCATCATGGAAAAGGATAGAGAAAGCTCTACTCCCTATTAGCACGTTATCTTCCCATCTCCAGCATGCCTATGGTATGTCAGACAACCCCCCACCAGTTAAACTGTATTGCCTTTTCAAAGTCATACATCCTCAACTTCTTAGTTCACCCTTTCCTAGTGAATAATGTTGGTCTATCATCGATGTTCAGTAAATATGATCATATTTTGCCAAGTTATGTATATTCACAGGGCAGAATGTCATATGTCACTATCATCATAAATAAATGGTAGGATTAAACAATTATCTCTAAATAGAAGGAGTTGTGAGAAAGACTGGTAATATCCATTTATATCAAGTTAAAATTATTTTAGAGGAAATTAAAAACTATTAAATAAAACAGGGTCTTTTTCTGTGGTTGGTGCTGGTGTTGTGATGGGAGAAGTAGGCGGATGATAAAATGCAGCTGCAGGATAAATATCCCGAGAGAGCAAAAATCACATGACACCTGCATAAAATAGTATCCTTTCCTTTTGTCAAGCGGGGTATAGCAGTGTCAAGAGGTATAAAGCAATGCCTGAGTGGAGAGCTCAGATCAGCAAATCAAAGCTTACATGGGGAGAAATAAAGAGAATATCACTGGGTGAAAGAGGTAACCACCACAGGAAATTCACAAAATAAAACAAAGGTAGGAGAAGAGTTCACTAAACAGGAGCCATGAAAAGACCTGGGAATCCTGGGTGGGGGGAAAAGATCTCTCCTTCATGTTCAAATAAAGAAAAAAACTTTAGAATACAGTCTAGAGTGGTTTTGAAATAATAAAAGCAACTTTTTTGCTCTATCCCTGGCATCCAGTTTGTTGCTTGGCAAACAGAATAAATCCAACAAAGAGTAGTTAAATGGTTCAATAAATTAGTACCTAGTAGAGTCTCAGGTTTTTCTAATCCTTGCAACGGGATATTACGTGTCAGTAAACCCCAAATATAAGTCAGGGGTAGTCATAATGCCAGGGCTCCATAATCGTGTACTTTTAATATAACAATCAAAGATTTTGTATTTTGTAATTGGTAGTCTCAAATATCCACACTTATCAAAATATGCTCACATAACTGCACAAGTTGAGGATGAACAACTTTGAAAAGGTAATACTGTTTAACTGGTAGGAGGTACCTGACATACCATAGGCATGCTGGAGATGGGAAGATAATGGGCTAATACAGAGTACAGATTTCTCTATCCTTTTTCATGATGGAAATATCACAGAGTCAAACTGAGTCACCAAGAGAGAACTATCTATTTTTAACTGCCCTTCTTAGTCCACTCACCAAGTTTAGAATTCTACGTTCAGCTTCAGTGCTATGTGCTTTGTGATAAAACAAAACACTCAAGCCAAACCCAATATATAGAAAGTTGTCAGAAAAAAAGAAGCATGTTTTTAATTATGTTGAAAGACTGAATGAAGCATTTTAGTTAAAAAGCCAAACTCTTGAAGCATTCCAATGTTGTCAGAGGTCACAGTCCATTCAAAGAACTTTAATAATAATAATCAGATTTATGTAGCACTTATGCATAATTTTTTGCTGTTGCTGTAATTTTAATGTCTAGCTAGGGATCTTCTTACACAATATTGTTAAATGAAAGCATAGCAATTTAGGCTATGTATGTGGCATAAACAGTTGGAAAAATAATTTTTTGGAAAAATAATTTTTTTGAAAAATAAATTAGGACATTCATTAATCTGACAGATATACATAAAATGACAAAATAAAAGTTAAAACACATAGTTCTGCAAAAAAAATGTAGAGGTAAATACCTGCAATTTTGTTTTGTTTTGTTTTATTGCAGACAAATGAAAAATTACATTTCAGGTTCCTGCTATATTCTGTTAATAATATGTAATTATAAGACTGTTTCATGATTCTGTATTTTAAACTTTAAAGCATATTGGAAAAATATAGAACCTTAGAGCTGGTGAGGTATTTAAGTTTCATGTTGTTTTCAAGTTTTTACCCAGAAGTTCACAGACTTGTATTGGGCGACAGAATGATCCATTCATAGCTTACAACTGTTTTCAAATCTTGAGTGTGTGTGTGTGTGTGTGTGTGTGTGTGTACTCAGGTGTGCATTTCTCTGGGGGCGGGGAAACAAATGTTTCATCAAATTCTCAAAGGAGTGTATTGCACAAGAAAGTCAATGACCATTGGTCCAACAACTTCATTTTACAGATTAGTTAATGGCTGCATACATATTTTAAGTGGTTTCTCCAAGAACAGTTTCCTAGCAGCCGCCATGGAGTCAGTGCTGCTCCACTCAGATAACTCTTTTTTAACTAATGGATTTATTTCCCTTCCAAGCCCAGGAAGTTTATCAGCTGATGGCTCTCAGCCATCAACCCTTTTCAGAAATTGCCTAGCCTGAAGAAAATTGCCTTCGCAAGGTCGTATCTCCTTCCTGGGCAGCTTGCATCCAAATGCTTGGAGATGCTGGGGATAGAAAGAGCTGTTTATCTCACCCCAAATGGGCACAACTCTAAAGAGCCACCCAAGGTTCAATGCTCCCTACAGGGTCAGCTGAGGTCTGGTGACTTCACTACAGCCCCATTCCTCTTGTGCCCAATCCTGACTCCTTCCCCTCCCCACACCAATGCTGATCATGAAAACCCTTGGCATCAAATTTCATGCATATTAATCTTCCAGGAAAGCCAACCCGAGACAGTCACAGAGCTATAGCTAACAACTTCTAAGGTCTAGCCTTTGCTCTTTCCATTCTGCTCTTCATCCTGGCTCTAACAGAATTTCTACCTTTCTAATGACAAATGAAAGTGTACACAAATGCATGTAGTAGATGAAGATTACTTTTTAAAAGGAAGAAAAAGGAAAATGAAATTCTAAGAACTATAAGAAAATTGAATATCCATTTAAAAATCAGTTAATTCAAGTATATTGAAAATGCTTTAAGGTTAAGTGAGTAATAGGACTGATTTGATAGTTTTTTACCACATGGCTCAGTCTTAGACATAAGACATGGAGAGAGAACTGGAGTGCTTGCATTTTTGGAAGTTTTTGACATAAAAGGCCTGAAGTGTCACAATTTTAGACCTATAATGTGTACATGACAGAATTAAAATCTCAGATTCTTTCAGCTAGTAATAGATATTATACATGATGCAGTCCAAACCCTCCATTATACAAAGTAGATCAGACTTGGTCAAGGTCACAGCTGAGTCAGAAATACATTTTCATCGTTTGAATCTTGATGCAAAACTTGCCACCATACTGTGCAGCTGCTTGGTGGTGCCCCAGGCCTCCCTGGGCATACATAGTCTCCCTTTTAGAATGTCTTACCTGACACCTGCCATTCGCACAGATATCCAATCCCTGATAGCCACAGGAAGTTCCATCCATCACTTTTTCTGACAGAAGAATAGGCTGTTCTTTTCCAACAGGAGAGCAAAACAAGGCACATGGTTTTTCTACATACAGAGTGGATAAAAAGAAACAAGCATAAGTAACTCCATAAATATCTTATCTCAAGCTTTCTTTTACACAACAGTTATTAAGTAAAACATATAGTTTAATGTGAATTGGGTAACCTAATACTAGAGTAAATAATATTGGAGGGTTATTCTATCTCACTTTTAAACTCCAATAGCTAATTTTCAATCCTATATACTTAACAACTACTAAAGGAAGAAAGAAGGATTTCTAAGATGAGCAATTCTCATAAGACTTTCCATCACAAGGATATTTAGAAATGCAATACAATCCCATAAGAATATCCACTGGTATGCACAACTGCTGAGTCCTGGCTAGGACTCCACTCCCTTTACTGCTTAGTTAAAAAGCATGTCAGGACATAGGGCTTCTAGGTTGAGAATGACTGTACTAGGTAAAGAATTCTTGAATGGCTGACCACCTCCTTGAGTGCTTCATTAAATAATATGGTAGGATTGTTAGAGTTAAAACACTTGCTTATTGGGCTCAGTCAAAGAATGCCAAAATATTTTTAAAGTACTGTTTCTATTTCTAAGCATCCAAAAAGGAGCTGTAGTATTTGGTAACACCAGTAGTAGGACTGTCCAAATCTGAAACTTCAGAGCAATTTCCATGCTACATTACTACTCTATTGGCTTGACACCAGTCAGGCTCTTTACTGTTTATTAAGCTCACATAAATAGAATGGAAAATAGTTTACAGTCTTTGACACTGATCTTCGCTTATGTCTTCAGTAAAGTTCCACGTATGCTGATGGGGTTCTATAAATACCAAATAACAGCCAGAGGCGTGGAATAGGGTATCACTTTGCAAAGAGAAGACAGACAGTTAAATGAGTCTTCAGAATTGAACATTTCAAACAGTTTTCACATGTGGCTTCTGAATACTGCTCTGAACAATTTTGAGGAGTTGGAACAAGGCCTTCAATGTGCATGGTTTTGAAATTTTCCTTTAAGATGCCATTATAAGCTGCAATAAAGCATTTCAGTGTGCTCTCACACCTCAAAGTAGGTTATGTTTATTCAATGACTGCTTGCTGTGTCATATCTTTGGACTTAAAAACAGCTGCTATAATTGTAACACTTCAAAAGTGGTATATATTTATATATAATTCTCTTTCTGGAGTTTTCATTGAAAAGAGGAGCAAACCAGCTCTATGAATAATGTTGACAGGAGTTAGTCTAGAAAATTCCACTCACATTCCAAGCAAGACTGCAGATAAAAATCTTTGTATTTCTCCTTTTACAACATACTGTCAATTCACTGTGCTTACTTTAGCTTTACAGATGACATAAACATTTGATACCAATCTTCCTTCCTGGAGTGTACCCTCGAGACTGTGACATTATAGTGATCCATTTAACATGCCTGTACTTGGCAGGCAGGCTCTATCTTGATTTAAGAGACCAAACCTTTCCAAGATATGCATTAAACATGGATTTCAGCCAAATTTCAGCAGAGAGTATGCAAAATACCTGAATGGTAAAGCTATGCATCTTTTTTCTCTAATAACAAATGTTCACTATTGCATTGATACCCTACATTTAATTCTCTTAGCCATAGATCCATGCATTGCATAAAAATAACAGAAAGAGCCACTTACATTTTAAGGTGTCATATGTTATTAAGACTTGGGATTTTTAAAAGAATTGTATATTTTAATTTCTTCCATAGTGCTGCAATATATGAAGACTATTGTGTATTTTGTTTATCATACACACTGATAAATTGATGTGTTGAAAAAATGTATTACCAAAAATACTAACTTGTTAATTATACAACTATCTATTATGGATTATTCTGGTGATAAATGTCACTTTATAAGAGTTAGGAACTTATTTAATTATGATTTCCAATGTCTTTAATATTTTAAATTGACTACCATCCAATCCTGATATTTTTCAACCTGAAGGGAACCTATTTCCTGTCTCTGATTTCACATTTGGGTAAGCAGATTTCAAATGAAATTAATATTATCGAATTGCACAGCCATCATCTTGATTATATTTTTAAAATGCAAAGATATTGCTTATATACTTCAAATTTATGCAACAAATATTCATTAAAAGCTTAAATGCCACACAGACACAGACAATAGAGAGCACGGAGACACATCAAAATCTGCTGTAACAAGGTGCTTGTGGGGTACTTGGGAGAGTCACATCCCCAGTTTGAAAGACCAGAGGGATTGTTTTTTCCTAGAGGAGCTGAAATGTATTGAGTCCAAAAAAATCAGTGTAAGTTTTCAAGGTAAATAAATGGGGGAGAGAGAGAGATCAAAGCTTGAGAAAGAAAAGGTATTATGCCAAGAAACTAGCATGCTTGCAGGCCCAGAAATGAGAGAGCATGGTGTGTATGAGGGAGTGGCGTTTGGCCTGCCTGTGCCGGAGACTCTGGAAGTGAATGAGAGAAGTTAGGGGAGGGCCACAAAGATGGCCTTATAAGCCAGGTAGTAAAGTTTGAGATTGGTCCTGAGAGCAACGGCACTCAGAGAAGGCAGAGTGATGGACAGATCTGACCTTTACAAAGGCCGACCTGGCTGAAATGAGGAGTAGGGGCTGAAGGAGGGTGAGATTACCCCACAAAGAAGCCACTTTCTGTGAGAGAGCACAGGAAGAGAAGTGGAAGGTGGGAGCAAGAGAGAGGACAGGAGCAGAAGGTGTGTTCAACTTGAGCATGCTGAGTTAGGGATCGATGGAATACTGCGTGGATATGTCCCTACAACAAAGGGGAGGCAGCTAAGGAGCTCAGGACAGAGTCATCTGGGCTGGAGATAAACCTGTGTGTTCCTTTAGCATACAGATGATAAACAAACCCCAGCAAATCAGTAAGATTATCACAAGGAGAATGTTTAGTGAGAAGATAAGAGGGGCCAAGACAGATCACTGGAAAATTCCCATTAGACACATCATTCATTCGCCTAATATGTATGAAGTGCCTGATCTATTTAGGTACTGTTTTATGGTGCTAAAGATACAGCAATGCACAAAATATGACAACAAGCCTGGCTCTTACGCTATTACTGTGGGGCACACAACAAACAAATAAGACAGAAAACCATGATGGCAGATGAGAAAGAATATGGAACAGAAAAGAAAGTCTTCGAGTTAATATTTAAGAAAAGACCTGAAGGAGGTGAGAGCATGGATCATACTGATTGTCTGGGGCAAGTGTTACAGCAGGGAAAACAAGAACTTCCAAGAAAGCTGACTTAGTCTAGGAAGGACTTGGGAGCCAGTGTGGGTGGCAGGGTGTGATGAGACAAGAGCAGAGATGAAGTTAGAGGGTAACAGGAAGCCAGGCAGTGGAGGTCCTTAGGGGCCATGAGAAGGACTTTGGACTTTAACTCTTAGTGAGTTGTGAAGACATTAAAGTTTTGAATGAAAAAAAAATAACATGGCATGACATTTTAACTGTATCACTCTAGATGTCACTTTGAGAAAGAAATCAGGGTAAGGACAGAGGCATAAAGACCAGTTAGAAGGCTACTACAGTCATCTTGGTGAGAGAGAGTGGCTTGTACCAGGTGGCGGTTCAGGACATGTTGGGAAATGATCAGATTCTGGATGTATTTTAAAGATAGGCCTAATGTGACCTCACTGGTGTTTTAAATGTGTAGTAAAAGAGAAAGAAAAATAAAATGATGGCTACAAGGTGTTTGGTCTAAGTATCTGGAAAGATGGAATGACCAGCTAAGAGGATTGTTTAAACAGAAGATTGTGTTATCACTTCTTCTCAGTGGGGGAAACAGTATGTTTGGAGATCTGTGGGGGAAGAGAACATGACACCTTCAAGGCAGTAAAACAAGACCAATATCTCGAGTGCAGAGAAAGGAAGCAAGGTTTCAGATGTAGGAAGAGAAAACAGAAGGGAGCAGCTTAGGAAGGTCATGTTGTGTAATTTGATCTTTACCTGAAGAGTTATGGGAAGTTTCTGAAATGCTTTAGGTGAGAGATTGAAATGATCAGGTTTGTATTTTACACAAAGATCTCTCTAGGCTGCTCTGAGAAGCGTGAATTGATGCAGGAGTCAAGTGAAAGCAAAACAGACTACTTTGAAGCCACTACAGTAGCCCAAGTAAGAGATTCTGAAAACTGAAGTTCAGAACAGTGAGAGTAGAGATGGAGTGGACAGACATTCAGGAAGTAAAATAATTTCAGAGAATGTTGTACATACAAGTTTGGGGCTCAAGGAAAAACCTAGCTTAAGATATCATTTCATGAGTTACTCTCCATATTTGAAGCCATGAGAATAGATGAGATCACCTAAGGAGAAAGTGTAGCATGAAAACAAAATAGAATCTGAGATAGAAGAATACACCAGACATCGAGTAGGAAAGTTAGGACACTGTTGTGTCATGCAAATAAAGGCACATCAGTGTTTCCAGAACCGAGGGGTGGCCAACCACTTGAATGTATTTGAGAGGTCAAGTACAAAAAGGACCCGAAATCATTCGTTAGGATTAGTTCCTTTGATGGTCCTCGATGACATTACTGAGAATTGTGCTCCTGAAATCCAGATGAAAGTAAGGAAACAGAGGGCAGGAAGATGGACAGCTCTTCTGAGAAGTGTATCTATGAGGGGGGAGAGTTTAAGTGCACCATCAGAGATGGTTACGAGCTTGAAGGAAGATTCGTAGTTTTTTGAGGAGGAGCCCTAAATATGTCTAAACACCATGTGAAAAACCACACAGAGCAGATTAAGTACGTAAGAGCAAGTCAGGGGCACCAAAAAGCGAGCTGGAAAGGGAAGATGGAGATGACATCCAGTGGGAGTGAGCAGCTTTGGAGAGGAGGAATGAAAATTTTGCTACTAGTATGTACTAAAAGCAGATGGAATGTCTGCAGATACAGTTAGGCTTATGTGCTTGATAGCAAGAAGATGGAGAGGTAATCATCTGATGGCTGCTTTCCCCTCATTAAGTAGTAGAATAATTTGTTTGGCTCTCCCCATTAATGCTTTGCATGCTCCAATGCTTACATGGACAGAATAGCTTTATCAGGTGGGTGCACTGGAACTGGCTAACAGTGGAATTCAGGCTATTAACAGGAGCACCACTGAAATTTCGGAAAGCACAGCCCAAGCTGACTGAGAGAGGAAATAACGAAAGGAGGGACTTAAGGGTATGGTGGTCCATGCAAACAGAGAATTCACCACCACTTTTGGGAAGTGCAACTCAAACCCACAGCACACTGACCATGGGCAAGAATGATCATTCTCAAGTAATAAAGCAACCTATACTTTTTCTTAACATTCTTATTCTGATTAAAGATTTACAGGAAGTTCCAAAAAATAGTACAGCGAGGTCCCATCTACCTTCCATCCAGTTTCCCACCATGGTTACACGTTGTAGCTATAGTCCAAGCACCAACCCAGGAAGCTGACACAGGTACATGTAAGTGTCCACTTCTATGCCACTTTATCACATGTGGGGATTTTACAATCAACACCACACTCAATATACTGAATTGTTTTATCACATCCCTCTCCCCACCACCATCCCTAACTCTTGGCAACCACTCATCTACCTGTTTTCCATAGTTGTGTCCGTTCAAAAACGTACATAAATGGGACCGTACAGTATGTGCGTGGCCTTTTGAGAGTGGCTTTTTTCAATCAGTATAATGCTCTGAAATGAAAAAGTCACTGTGCATATCAATAGCCTGTTCCTCTTATTGCTGCATAATATCTCGTGGTCTGAATGTACTTCGCTTTCTTCACCACTCAACTACTCAGAACCTTTCAGTTGTTTCCAGTTTTTGGCTACTGAAGACAAAGCTACTATGAACATGTGTTTTAAAGGACTTTTTATGATTGTAAACTTTCACTTTCGGGGGCTAAAGGCCCGGGACTGTATTTTCTAAATTATATGATAAGTGTATCTTTAGTTATTTAAGGACCTGCCTGACTTTTTTTGAGTTGCCATACATACCATTTTACCTTCCTACTAGCAATATATGAGAAATCCAGTGTCTCCTCATCCTCAAAAGCATCTGATGTCACTCTTTATTTTAGTTCATCTAATCGGTGCGTAGTAACATCTATTTTTAAATATATTTTTAGTGACTCCCTGTAGTTATTACATATCAGTGAAAGCAAGAAAAACAAAGCTCTGAAATGCCTAGAATATAACCTGTAAAGTACCATTCACTATTGTGGTAAAACACTTGGCAAAGCTATAAATCTATTTCATTGGATGGAGGTGCTCTGGCTGGTCATACCTTCATCCATGACACCTTCCCACTGAAGAACATGCTTTGGGTACGAAGTTCTAACACTATAGGCCTGACATTGCCAGTCTCTGAATCCAGGCAAACCTGCAGGACAAGGTGGATTCTCACATATTCTGTATTGTGTTCTGGGACCATTACAATCCCTTGCTTCAGAACCTAGCCTAGAAAAGACAGTACAAATAATCAATTTTATCTTTCTTTATGTTAGCTACTCATTGTTTTAAAAAAAATCAAAATAAAAAATTAAGGTATACGGCTTTACATTAAATCGACTTTTAAAAATGTGGACTCCCCAAATAATTGGTAATGCTATGTGCATTGTTTAAAACTACATTTTTTTCCAATCCTCGATCAAGGTCACTTCCAAAATACAGGGCTCGGCAAAAGTAACACTCAATCTTGAGTTAGGATTTTATTATAAAATCATAACCATACATGCTTGTGATTTCATAATAAAAGATTTGGTATGGATTACCAGCTCAAGGACACTATCTGACATTTTAGGTGAAATGTTCAAATTTCTGTCCCTTTTGTGCAAGACATTCCCATATATCATCCGGCGTTACTTCTGCTGGACCCTGTATGTGAGAAATAAAAGCCAACTTGCCATGGAAATCAAAGAGAAGCATAAAGGGCAGAGGCTGGGGGCAAAAATATTAATAGAAAGCCTGAAATTCCCATAAAAGAGTTTGGTTTTAAGAATTGTTAAGAAGTTTTCTATCTTTTCTGATATTTTCTAACGTTTTCATCTCAATTCTTTCAAATCGCTTGTGAAGGACCTAGGCCACCCAGGCGACACTAAGCATTAAAGCATAAAGCCGAAATGACTTCCACACCCTTTCCTAGGACCACTCCTGAATGATGGGGATGGGCAAGGGGATCTTGTCCTGCTTTGTACACGTGCTTAGTTAGCATCTTTTCATTTCTCATCAGTTTTTGCTTCTTTGACATTAATTTGGTTCTCATTCCCTCCCTTCCTGAAGTCCTACCACCTTCCTGCTCCTCTTATAGTTCTTTTAAATGTTGGCTTACTTTTTCTAATTCATGGCTCCCTGTGTATTCAAACCCAATATTTTATTTAATTTAATCAAGAAACCACCCCATGTAGCATTTATTTGTTCTCAGAAGGATGGCTCTTATCTTTTTTCTTAAAGGGAATTATTATATAAATTAAATTGAGGGGCTTCTCTGTTTCCCAAGTGCAGTGGGGTTTGAGGGGCTCCTTTTGCTTTGCAACATGGTTTATCAGTAAAAGGTCTGCATTTCAAATGTGAAGACAAAAGCCTCCCTCCCCCAATTCAGAAACCGTGCGTTTACCCAGGACACTCGCGCTCTCGACTGCTGATCCCAGAACTGCAGGTCCGGCTACAGGGACTCCAGACGCTCCATTCTCCGGTCGTGTGTTCTGGTGCTGAGGTCCTGCTGGTACATTCTCCAGCCTTACACCACTATTCCAAAAGTTATGTCTTAGGTGAACAAATCAGGGCACAACGGAAAATCACTCACTGGCCTACAGAGTCACTGGAATTGCGATTACATCAGGTCTACTAGAGCCCCAAACATGTGGAACTGAAAAAGACCACCGATAAATTGGCATTTGCTTATTGTCATGGTAATATAATAGTACTGTTTTCCCAGTTGTCATGTCAGATCATACAGTCATGTCAGGAAAAATATTCATACCATAGCCCTGAGAATTTAGTACTGTGACAGGGATAAGGTGAAGAGGGAATGTGGGGATTGCACAGGCCAGGAAAGAAATAGGAATATACTCTGAGAAACAAAACAATTTAAAAGAGGTGAACAAAAATTGCACAGATCCGTATATAAGAATGGAAAAACAGATATAAATGTCCTTCTATAACTAGGGTGATGCAGGCATGTAGCAAATTTAGCACTTTTGATTTGAATTTTCAGTGATACAAGGTACTCTCCTTATAATTAAAAATTAAGTAATTTTAGTACTTTCAATTATGCTTTTTCTTTTTTTTTGAAAGGGTCCCCAGTCAAATTCAAACTGTAACATTATATAGCAAGTTTTCCTTTGAAAGCCATTTATTTGAAAGACTTGGGCAATTTGGTTCTGTGAATGAAATTCTGTCATTTCATTGCAATTATTCTATAGCTTATTCACTGAGCAAGGTAACTGTGAAAGAAGAGAAAGGAGTGTGCTCCTTCTCTTTTTTTATATTTACTTTTTCATTAAACAAAAGCAGTGAAAGGGGCTGTTTCTGGGATCACTGAGGACTTGATGGGCAAATTATTATCATTTCTCTTTACTCCTGGAAAACCAGATTTGTGATGGTCATGGCAAACATGTTCAAGGTAAAAATTAATTGAACAAAAGTATGTTGAGAATAACAAGTAAAGATTAGAAAAATTTAGATTAATAATTGTATAATGACAAGGGTTGAGCAAGCTGATCCTTCCACTGCTAAACAATTTTCTGCACCTAAGGGCGACTTGATTTATAAGGAAATTATAGAAACATTCTAGTCCTCAGTTGTCTCATTTCAAAATGTGAATGATAATCATATTTACCTAAGAGACTTTTTGCAGGGTTTGAATGAAGCACTAAGCAGGCCACACTAAGGATTTACGAAAGCTTAGCAATAGTAGAAAATTATATGTATTACTATCCTAATGTTATTAATGTTTCCAGAAATCTAACCACAATTCTATTCATTCTGATCTTTATCAACCTATGTTTCTTTAAAAATTTATTTTGAGAATAGGTTTATAAATGCTGTTTTTAGAAGAGAAAGCTTAGAAACTACGTTACATAGTTCTTTTTTATTTTTTGAGCCCAGTTAATATTAGTTCCTGCAGATATTCTCTAATCAAGTCAATTTTTAAATTCAATCTCTTAGATGCAAGAAGTTTTAAATCCAGGCTTAAAAAAAAATAAACCTCAATGACTCAGGATGTATTGAAATGCTAAGTCTGCCATTAAATAAATTAGAATTTTTGGATGAAGATTCAATCTAAAAGTTTCAAAAGCCAGGAAAACAGACCCTGTAAAAACTTTCAAATGATTTACTGGTTTTACGAATTTAATGATGTTGTGCCATTCATGGGGAAGAAAATCCAAGGTGAAAGCTGTCAAACTTCAATTGGTCAGATTGTTTTAGCCTACATGAAGGGTGTTTATTTTTTCCAGAGAGAATGTCATAGCTTTTTGCCACTTAGCAGCAAACTGGCATTAAAAGCTTGGGCTAGAGTTCACAGAGGACTAAAAATAATCTGGGAAAGATTGGGATCTAGACGTACACATCACTTGAACTAGACCATATCTGGCAGAAATGGAAACAAATATGCAAGCCAAATTTGCATACACAAGTCAGTTGCAATTTAAAGAAGGCACAGTGTAACATTTAAAATTCATCACCTTGTCAATAAGCAGATCTCTGGATGAAACAATGGAGAACCTGTTTTTATGTCTTCTAGGTGGTGCTGTGCTTCAACATTGAGGCAAGTGTTAAATGTTTTCTTTAAATTATTATGCCACATATTTTATTAGGTTTGTATATAAAATTATCTTAATGATGTTTTTCATAAATTTTCTAGTGGCATGTTTTGTTTCACTTGTATGTTTTAGCCTCAAAAAGTTATTCCATATGGTTTTTAAAAAGTCAAAATTTGTCATATCAACTAATCCAGTTTGATTTATGAAAATGCTAAGACAATCTATAATACAGACTATTTCTGGGACAGTCAATGACTTAAAAAATGAATTATATTTCTAGTCTCCCAAATTTCTATACAGGTATGTCTAGGAAGTTCATGAAAACATCAGATTGGAAGAGGTTCACGAAGATGTCAAAGGAAATATTATTTTTCTAATCAAATCTTCTCGTACCTACATTGTTGGGTGAGAGAACAGGCGAGGAGGAAAGAACACAACAAACCTCGTACATACACAGATTTGTAATTGTAAGGATATTTCAGTCTTCAGTCTTTAAGTTACCAATGATCATGGTAAATAACTAAAATATATTTAATAAGATCCTTCAAAACAGTCCCAAATTCTAGTAAATGATGTAATACTTTCCTTTCTCCTCCCTCATTCCCTAGCAAATATTATCAGTAAAAAACATATATTTCTTAAGTTTTACCAAATCATTTATCAGCTCTTTAACCTCTGTTCAATATAAACATAAACACAGATGACAGTGTGACAAAGAGAAAAGAAAGAAACAGAGTGCTTTAAATTTGGGAAAATGCTGTGTATAAATAGTAAATAAATCCCTATCTTCACAATCATTTCGAATCATAAAACTCTGGAGGCACTTTCTCAGACTTAATTATGTACTCCTAGGTAAATTAGTTACACAGCTAGATCAACATCATTAGAGTGTAACACATAACAAAATCCCCAACTTTGTTTCTTGCTTTGCAGCGTATCGAGCTAGCAGTGTTTAGTGCAAGCATTCAAATATTTCAACACCATAGCACTCAAGTGCAGGGCTGGAAGCTATTTTCATGATGGCTCCTACAACAGCTGAAACAGATGGCTACATGAAGAAGCCCACATGGCCTGAGGAACTGAGAAGTTCATTAGTTATTTGAATACACAAAGCATGACAAAACTGCTAAAAGAATATCATTAAGACAGTTACAGAGAAATAAAACATTTTTTTATTTGATGAGTAATTTCAGTTTTGATTGCTGAAAGAATAAGTTTATTTTAGATACCTCGAGAATGCAAATTATTCTCATAAAATCAGAATAAAAAATAATAATAGAAAACTACTTAGACAGCAGATTATAAAAAGGAAGAGATTTTATTTTGCCGAAGAAGAACTAAGTAAGGCGAATAGGTTGTGTGATGTTTGAAGAAATATGGCTCCATATTTGGTTATCTTTGTTTATTAGTTCTTTCTTGTTTCAGGGATAATGAAAATTATTACTGGTACAGAGTTTTATGATTCAAGCAATAAATTACTCAGCACTATACCATAAGACTTGCCCAATTCACATATTATGGTACTTTTGTGCATAATTTTAAAAATAAGGCAAACCCAAATTCTGACTCTCCATATAAACTCATAGAAAATCATTTAGCTCAGTAGGTGAATTGACTGATATTTCCCAGAAATTCCCCTTCAAGGAATCATTTTCTTATTGATTGTTTCTAGTAATAAAACGTTTCTAGTCTTTTTAAAAATATTTTGGGCTTAAAGAATTTGTATATTGTTTTCTTTTTAATTAAAGAAATCATAGAAGTAATAAATGACTATGTGCTTATGTCAAACAATCCAGAAATGCCTGAAGAAAAGTTACATTCACCCTCACTTCACATTGCTTTCCTCCCATCAATTACACTTCCCTCCCAAGAGTTAACTAGTAATTACAGTTTAAAGTTTACATTTTCAAACCATTTTCTATGAGTTTAAATATATATACTATGTGTGTGTGTATGTGTGTGTGTGTGTATGCACCTCTGTATACAAAGCTATTTTCTTAAATCTCAAATGGCATCATGAAGTCTCAATTTTTCTGACATGCCTGAGTACTAACTGCCACGTCTTACACATCTTTTCATGTTAGTACATACAGGGGTGCCAAAAAAATGTATATATATTTTAAGAGGTGTAATCTATGTCTACTTTTTGAAGTTAAATTGAATTATGGTAGCAATGTGTAGTATGATGTTGCTCAAAAGATGGCATTAAAAAATTCAATGAATGCTAGTGTCACCACGCGACAGGCAGGACAGAGAAAATAGCGGTAGCATGGTTGTCATTCAAGGAGCGCAACACCATTTTAAAGTGGTATTTGAAATTCTAGAACGTTGTTTGGGTCTCCCACCTCCCACCTCGGTTCTCCTGACTTAGCACCCCTTGACTTCCATTTATGGGAGCCCTTAAAGGATGTGGTGTACCTCAGAAAACCGGCTACTGGTGGTACTTCAGAAAGAAATTGAAACTGCATATGCTGCGATACAAGGGGACACTTTGGTCAGCATTGCTCAAGCATTAGTTCGCCATAATCAGAAGTGTCTGGACACTGAGGGTGACCACTTTGAGCACCTCTCTTCATTGCAGAAGTCAAATGTGACTTGGATTCATCCTTTGTTATTGGCATATATCGAGTATTACAATTTTAATACAGGTTTTTCCTTTCTTAAAGTGTGTATACTTTTTATTTTTGGCATACTCTGTTATATCTACTTCATTTTTTTAAGAGCTACACTGTAACCATTTCTCTCCCGATGAATATTTTTGTTCTCATTTCTCAGCACTGCAAATGGCATTTACATGAACATTGGTGTGCATGTCTGTGGTGTGTGCCTATCTTTGTGTACATATGTATTTCCTTAGAACAAAATTCTAGAAGTGGCATGACTTCTGCCCATTTTTTTCAAATCAGTGTGTTTCTAAACTAGCACTCTCCATAATTTTTTTCATTATGTGTTCACTCCAAGTAATCTGTAAGTTGTCATTTCTTTTCAAATGTAATAAAAGTTCATGTTTTTCAGAGGCCCATTTTTTATCTTATATCTAGATAGAGTGATAACCGTTCTACTTGCCCTTCACAGAATAAATATTAAAAATGTATGTAAACTATTGAACTGTTATTTTTTATTATATTAACTCTAAATAGAGGTTTATATGGGACCTACTGCTTTCATATTCTTCGATAGACAATTTTTCAACAGTGATTATTTTGCTCTGGAAATACATATTAATACATTCTTACAGCCTTACGAAACACATTAAACAACTGAGCCAGCCAAATATTTACTAAGCCCCAAAATGTCAATTCGAGTATTTTATTTATGATGCTTGGAATGACAAGGAAAAATCATACTCAGTGGCTCTCCTGAGACACTATTTTGTACCTGAATGTATCCAGTAGCTCTGAGAAGTTTCACTACATATGAAATTATCAGTGCTTATTTGACTTAGGTTGAAATAAGAAAAAAATATAAATTCTTTTGTTAAGGCACTACATATATCTCACTCTCCACATTCTCCTAAAAATAATTGCATCAATACTATTAAAAAACATGGATTTGAAATAATCGAAAAGTTAAAAGTGAAAGGAGATGGCATGCTGAAACTTATGTATATACTGAAAGTGCCACTAGTGTTAAGGTGGTGCATGTGTCACTGGCCAGGAGACGACGCGTTTCTCGCGTCGCCTGGAACATTCTCATTTGCTTTAGGTAACACGCACGACTTACCTTACCCGTGTCACAGTCAGTTCCATCCATTGGTGGATCAAGTTTGGTTCTGCATTCCCTCTCCCCTTCTACCTTGCACCATAACCCTGTACAAATGATATTCTGAAAACAAGGGCATAAAAAGAAGGGGAAGGTATCACATGGTTGAGGTGAAGTCAGCGATTTCTGAGGAAGCTACTTTGAGAGAACGGAAGTTACTTCAGGAAAAATGTTTTGATGCTTTTATTAATAATATGAACTTGTGATTGAAATAGTATATGGCTTATTTATAGTAATGAGAAGATGGACACATACAACCAGAAAATATGTTTAAATTTAAATATCTTTAAATTTAACTAAACTATGAATGATTATGTAATATTAAGTGGCTACAACAGAAAAATAAAAGCTAAAAGTCAGTATTTCTACCATCATATGAACCAGGCTGGAAGAATTCAATGTGAATAAGTTCTAGATTTCCAGGACACAATGAACTTTTTCTAGGAAAAGTTAAAAGGAATTTTAAAAAAATACTGGGATAAAGGCGCAGAGACATAGCAGCAATGAAAGAAGAGAGTTCTGAAGAAATGCAAGAGGGAAGACAGTCAAAACCCAAGCCACAGCTGTAGTTGTGGTCAGCCCAGATACAGTGATACAGAGAGGCACTACAGGCATATTCTTAAGAATTTTCTATTTCTGTAAGATAGTGGAAGTTATTTAGTCCTAAGCTTATTATTAAAAAGTTGCTTAATAATTTGTTAATTATTAAGGAGGGGTAAAAGAAAGAAGTAAAAAAGTATTGTATAGGCATATGGAATCCCTGGGGAATATTTAAAGATGATTAGAGCAATCTATAGTGAAGATGACTGTTACCACCTCTCCAGGTACTTGGAGAAGAAGATGGAAATGAACAGGTCAATAAAGACAGAACAAGAAAGTGGCATTGTGAAAGGTACAGTCATGAAAGGGTGAGAACACCAGTGTACTGGGAGGAAGCATATCATGGAAGGGAGTCGTGAATAAGATTTTAAAGATAGAAGAACCAGATCTTGAGTGTCAGGAAGGACTAAAGACTCCATATTTGGAGGGAATAAGAAACCACTTAGCTGTTGACCAGCAAGCTGATAAGATAAAAAGGCTATTTTAGGAGGTCTCCTCCAGCAGTGGTGTTCAAAACAGAATAAAAGTCACTGCAAAGTCAAATTAATTTATAACTCAAAGCTGTTAAATACCTTGAGAAAGATATATTTAAACTAATGTTTTAAACAGTTCTGTTACAACTCGAATCCTGGATTTGTCACAACTCCCAAAACTTCTTCTTTCTTTATTTAAATATTTAGATGTCTGAAATGTTTGTAAGCTCTTAAAAATTCAATAGTCTATGCAAGAGTGTGATATATTTTATTTACATTATTTAATCTGCTGTGACAGATAATTTTTCTGCTTCAAAATATTTCAGGCAAGTATACCTTATTATATTTAGGATATGATTTAGCTTAACTTGCATGCTTTTATTTCCACATATCATTTACAAAAAATTCATCCAGGAACTTATCTTTAAAAATGCCTAAACCAAATTACTTCTCTAAAATATTTTAGACTCTTGAAAATAAAGAGAAGTTAATTGTCCGATGTACTTTTATGGACACATTTATATTTGAATGCATGAATCTCTAACCTGAGAATTTTAGTTCCCAAAAGTTCTTCCCCCAGCTTCCTCACTAAGACCATTCTGTTAAAAAGATGTTTTACAACCATGAGGTCAAATGCTGAATTTTCCATCAAGGAAGAATTTTGCTTTACTTACACTCAATAAAACTTAGTTGTGTGATAACATGAATTATTTTAGTCAAGTTCATTAGTTAACCAATATACAAGGGCTGTCCAGAAAAAATCCAGCCATAATGCCTCTATTTTTCATATTACATGGCTGAATACTTTCTGAATAGCCCTCATAAAAAGCCAATTTTTTTGTGCTATAGTTTTGCAATAATACTTGCTTGTTGAACACTGTTGGTGGTCTGAATTCTGACCTTCCACCAGTATCTGCTATTCAAAACAGCAGGTACTTTAATTGATTTCCACTTGAGGCTCTGAGAGCATAAAAGCAAACTTGGCAGCTTTTCAAGATAAGCACAGTCATGTAGAATAAATCTCTCATGGAGATCTCTTTACACTTTATGTTCTGCAGGTCTAGGGATCTTAGGGTAAGTAAATCACAGCCTCATTCTTAAAAAAAGACTCAGATTCAGAACTTCAAACCAAACTGTCAAAAGTAGAGCAAGAAAATGTTGAAGAAATATTATAGACCGTTTTTACCTTGAAAAGTGGAATATCTTAGATGTGAGCTATTAGAGCTATGTATTATCAAGCCCTTTCCTAAGATAATGAGGGGCAGGATTAGGCATTTTGTTAGAACCAAACACTTTCCATATGTTACACAGGTCAGAGTCCAGTTTTTTTTAACTTAATTGCTGAAACTACTTAATATATCAATTAAGAAAGGAACTTTAAAACTTAAAATGCTTTGCATAGGAAGACAGAACAGAAATGCACAATTCAGTATTTTCTAGCAAACTAATAAAAATAATATAATATTCCTTTTTTTATTCTTCCATAATAAGAAAAGACCACTTAAAAGCATATAATATGAATTTGGATGATTATCTCAAGTAGGCTTTTTAAAATGTTTACATGAAAATACTATATATTTTAAATTAAACAATTTAAATGGAAGATTAAACATCCATGTATAAACATAATTAAATTTATCTTCAAAGATAACATGTACCCATGTCTTTCTTTACAGCACATAGTCAGTCCCATTAAGATGTTCTGAAATTTATGTTAAAATAAAAAACTTAAATGCATATTCATGAAAGGAACAATTAAAATTTGAACATGTAACTGTTCTATATAGTATCTTTTAAAATACAATTTCAATAACTTAGCATTTGATAGCAAATGTAAATTCAATATGAAATAATACTTTCAAAAAATTCTTTTCCATCACAGAACACTTTAGTATTATTAAGAATAGAAGAGAGGGAAAAGAGAAATATTAAAAAATAGAAAAGAAGACAAAAAAATAAAAAGCTAAAATCTAGTTCTTTGTAATACTAATTGAAAATTATCAAGAAAAAAAGAGAAGGCAAAAGTAAATACTATTAGGAATAAAAACTGAAGGCATAACTGCACATAATGTAAACTTTAAGCATAAATAGAATGACATTATGAACTTTATGCCAATTAACTTGATAATATATAAAATAGAAAAAATTTTTTTTAAAAACTTACTAAAATGAACCCAAAAGTGAACTATTCTGTAAACACAAAATAGTTAAATTGTTGAAAATCTTCTTGCCAAAAAGGTATCTAGTCAAAAACTAACAATCTTTCAAGAAACTTGGATTCTCAATTTACATAAAGTTTCTAGAGAACAGAAAAAGAGGAGGGGGGAAGCTAAATATAAGGTGATGGAATGAGAACTCACACTGGGTGGTGAACTTATTATACAACAAGTTGACAATGCACTGTAGAATTTTACACCTGGAACCTATGTAATTCTTGCTAACAAATGTCACCCCAATAAGTTTGACAATAAAAAAAGAGAGAGAACACTTCTGAACACACTTTAAGATACCCAAAGCAGACAGGGATTTTAAAAGAAAGTGAAAATAGTGGCCTATCTCATTTATTAACTGAGATCTAAATATTCTAAACAAGTTTTAACAAACTGACCAGCAATGCACAAAAAAATGCAATGTACCATAACCAAGTTGGGTTTTTCCTCAGAATACAAGGTTATAGCAATAGTAGAGATTTGATTATGTAATCAATAACTTTAAAATCTATGATTCTTATGGCTATGGATACAAAGCACGTAATGAAATTCAACATCCCTTAAAATATTCAATAAAAAATAAAATCTTAGCAAACTAGCCATTGAAAAAGATGTCTTCATAATTAATGGACATCTATAAAAATCTACAGTAAACATTATTTAAAAAACAGTGAAATGTTAAAAGTTTTCTTTTAAGATTAGGAAAATGGCAAAGATGGCATCTTGGCACCAACATAAGGAAGTAAATACATGATATAATCAAAGTGGCAAGAGGAAAAATATAATTATCAATCTATACTGAACTCACCTAAAATTTTATTCAAGGCTGAAGGTTAAATAAAGACTCTCAAGGAAACAAACCTTGAGTATTTACCACCAACAGATCTGCCAAAAAGGAACACTGAAATGAAGTATTTCAAGAAGTAATATGACCTGAAAGGAGAGGGCTAAAAAGGAATGGTGAGCAAAGAAATTGATAAAAATGAGAATAAATCTAAACAAAGTTGACTACAGAAAGCAACAATAATTGGATTTTAGCCATTATTATGAACCTAAAATCTAATGACAGATAATGAATGTTAAAGAACACACATTCTTTCAAGTACACAGAGAACAATTACTAACATTTATCATTTATTACATGAAACAGGAAACCAATAAATTGTAAAGATTTGGCATCATATAGACTACTTCATCTTATTGCAGTGCAATAAATGTAGGTATAAACAATAAAAAGTTATCTTTTAAAAGCTGTTTCATTAATAAATTAAAAATCAAATCCAAAATGTCCCTGGTGCTAAAGAAATATTTGTGCTGAAACAAAATTAATGTACCATATAAGAATGTAATTCCAGAGTAAGGAAGAACTTGTATAAGATAGAAAACAAAACAATACAAAACAGCATGTCAATAAGACATCATGGAAAAAATTACTTCTAAGAAAGGAATTAAAGAGCTAGATTAGCCAGTCAAATAAACTGCCATCAAACTCATGTATTCACAGATTGTGTAGCATTAACACTCAAAATATAAGATAAAGCTTTGATTAGATGGCAAAACAGGCAGAATCAATTCCTGGTAGTTTGAACCCACCACAACTTTACAGATCTTACATGTAGGAAGGAAGGACTTTACAAATCTACAAATTCATGAATCTTGACAATATGATTTATTAATGATATTGTTTTAGACACCCAAACAACCATTAGCCATCAAGGGCTATTTCTTGTTAAGTCTCTTTAAACTCAATATTCTGTTGCCTATGGAATTATACAATATCAATTCCCAGTATCTCAGTCTTCCACAATTCTTTATAGGGTACCTGAATTCAATACCACCTTGTTCATTGGATCAAAAGAGTAGTTTGAGAAGTCCCACATATTATGAGGTATCAAGTTGATATTATATAAAAGAAATGTAAAACAGGAATTGTCTATGTAACTTTTTAAAATCACCATATGATTCAATTGCATTAGAAAGTTCTCTATATGATATGTTATGTATGCAATTTACAATGTGCCTAGTCCAAAACCAAAGGCAGAGCTTTATGTTTCCTGGAGGTCTTCAGATTTTTAGCACACTTCCTTCTTATTAAAAAAATACATAACTCTTGCATGGCCCCTTCTTACTGATTCTAGAGAACCATTCGTACCTCTGTGTTCTTGGCTAGACTACATCATTTCAGGCAGCTACTGCAATGACTTGAAGTAGTCGGAAATGTCTCAGCCACCAGGTGCCAGGTGGCCTAGAGGCACCAATTGCTTAGGACTCACAACCAGGATATCCAGGAAGGTAGGATATTAATACAGAAGAGTGAGCTATTCTTGCTATGCACCTCTATGGCTATGCCTTCCAACATTTTGTAGGTTTCTATCCTAAGGGTGAATTTACATCATAAATTAGACCAGCATGTATGTAATGCTGGCATCTCCAGTGCTTGTGTCTGTTTACAAGTATGGGAGAACAATACACACATGTTGAAAAGCTGCTATGAATTCTCACTCCATGCAACCTGAGAGTTATTTATATTGACTAGAAATGGGATGGTCTTAACTCATTATAAGCTGTGAAACATGCTATCTGCCCTTATAGGTTGATTTTAATGTAGTCATAAATTAATATTTTATTGAATTAATGAATTATTAAACTTAATGAGTTCATTAATTTGGTTAAATTAATCTTTTTAGAAGGTTATCTTCATGTTATTTTGACATGTTACATACAGGCACACCTCAAAGATATTGCAAATTCAGTTCCAGACCACTGCAATACAGCAAGTATCACAATTTTTTTGGTTTCCCAGTGCATATAAAATTTGTGTTTACACTACACTGTTGTCTATTAAGTGTGCAAAGCATTATGTCTAAAAAACAATGTACAAACCTTAATTTAAAATTGTTTTTGTGCCTTAAAATGCTAACCATTATCTGAGCCTATTGGGAAAATGACACCAACAGACTTGCCCCAAGCAGGATTGCCACAAACCTTCAATTGGAAAAAAAATCACAATATTTGGGAAGCTCGATAAAGTGAAGTGCAGTAAAATGAGGTACATATGTGGGGCTTAATAAGCAGAACTATCTAATCTTTTACATTTATAACTATTTCCCCTTATATTTTTAAGTTACACTCATCATACTATTGATCCTAGACCTACTTACTTAAAACTTTCCTTGGATGTTTAATGGACATTTTAAACTTAAAACATGACCATAACTTCATTTCATAACTGTTTTCTATTTCCTCTTGCTTTCTTCCTCCCAAGACAAATGCTTGTCTTTTTTAAATGTTTTTTTATTGTTAGACTTATTGGGGTGACATCGGTTAGCAAGGATTACATAGGTTCCAGGTGTACAATTCTACAGTGCATTGTCAACTTGTTGTATAATAAGTTTACCACTCTGTGTGAGTTCTTTCCATCATCTTATAGATCCCCCTCCCTCCTCTCCCACTGTCTCCCCCTTTTCCCATCCCCTCCCCACTTGCCCCTGAATAAACATTAAACTATTGATTGTGTCCATGGGTTGTTCGTTTGTTTGTTCATTTCTTTTCTCTTTGTTGCTTTCAGTTTTATATTCCGCATATGAGTGAAGTCATGCAGTTCTTTGTTTTTTCTGTCTGGCTTATTTCACTAAGCATGATGATCTCCAGGTCCATCCATTTTGTTGCAAATGGCAATATTTCATCTTTTCTTACAGCTGAGTAATATTCCATTGTGTATATGTACCACAGCTTCTTTATCCAGTCATCTGTCGCAGGGCACTTCGGTTGTTTCCATGTTTTGGCCACTGTGAACAGCGCTGCGATGAACACTGGGGTACATAAGTCTTTGCGGACAAAGGTTTTCAAGTTCTTTGGGTAGATCCCCAGAAGGGGGATTGCTGGGTCATATGGTAACTCCATTCCCAATTTTCTGAGGAACCTCCACACTGCCTTCCACAGTGGTTGTACCAGTTTGCACTCCCACCAGCAGTGTACCAGAGTTCCTTTCTCTCCACATCCTCTCCAGCACTTGTTATTCCTTGTCTTGTTGATAACAGCCATTCTAACAGGTGTGAGGTGGTATCTCATTGTGGCTTTGATTTGCATTTCCCTGATAGCTAATGAGGATGAGCATTTTTTCATATGTCTGCTGGCTAGTTGTCTTTCTTCATGGGAGAAGTGTCTGTTTAGTTCCTCTGCCCACTTTTTAATTGGGTTGTTTGTTTTTTTGGTGTTAAGTCTTATTAGTTCTTTATATATTTTAAATATTAGACCCTTATCTTATAAGTTATTTGCAAATATTTTCTCCCATTCAGTTGGCTGTCTCTTTGCCTTGTTGTGGTTTCTTTTGCTGTGCAGAAGCCTTTTAGTTTGATATAATCCTATTCATTTATTTTTGCTTTTACTTCCCTTGCCTTTGAGGTCAGGTTCATGAAGTCCTAGGTCTATAAGTTTAGTACCTATGTTTTCTTCTAAAATGGCCATATTGCCCAAAGCAATTTACAGATTTAATGCAATTCCTATCAAAATCCCACAGTCATACTTTGATGAAATAGATAAAAGAATTACCAGATTTATATGGAACAATAAAAGACCTCGAATTGCCGAAGCAATACTACATACAAAGAATAAGGTTGGTGGCATTACACTCCCTGACTTCAATTTGTATTACAAAGCATCAATAATCAAAACAGCTTGGTATTGGCAGAAAAACAGACACATAGACCAACGGAACAGAACTGAAAACCCAGAAATAAATCCACAAATTTATGGACAAATAATTTTTGATAAAGGAACAAAAAATAAGCAATGGGGAAAAGACAGCCTCTTCATTAGGTGGTGCTGGGAAAACTGGAAAAACATATGCAAAAGAATGAGCCTGAGCTGTGAACTCTCTCCACATACAAAAATTAACTCAAAATGGAGTAAAGACATCCATATAAGACCCTAGACAAATGCTTGTCTTGCTATCACACTTCTGTCAAATCTCTAAATAATCGCCTTCTGCAGAAGTCTTCCCAGATCACCCTACATAAATAAAATAGCATCATTCCCACCCTCCCATCCCTGGTTGTATTCCGTTTTTCTTACCTGGGTTTATACTTCTCCAAAACATCTAGCACTAACTGATATATCTGTATTTGCTTATTGTCTGTTTCCCCAAACTAAAATGCATGTTTTATAAGGTGGGGTCTGTGTTTCCTGCTGTATTATTAGTGTCTAGGGCAGAGCATTGAAAGTAGTTGCAAATTCATAAACATTTGGCAAATCAGAGACTGAATTTGTACATAATCTCTTCAATGGCTTGTTGCATGCATGTATGTATGCATGTATGTATGTATGTATGTATGTATCTATCTATCTATCTATCTATCTATCTATCTTAGTTCCCACACTTTGTACATTGTACTAGTTTGGGATGGAAAGGATGGTTTTCAAGGGTAATATCAGAATACTATTTTGTAATCACAGAAGTCCAGCCTTTCAGTTCTAAGACAGTATGAATGATAATGTAGTCCCATTTCTCATTCTAGAGTGTGGCTTAAAAAGGAAAAGCATTTGACTGAGGTTAATATCTCCTAAGAGGCAGGGCCACTGTTAGAGCCCAGGCTTCATGCTTCTCCAGCCAGAGCTCTCCAGTCAAATCCAGACTCGGAGGCACTGTTTTTCCCTGACTGCCCATAGGAGCCTAGTTCTTTCTGGCACTATATTTTAAATTGTCTTTTATAAAGATTACTCACTGATAGAACTAGAGAAAAACTAATCTTATAAATAAAAGTGTCATAGACATATAATTGGAGGAGAAGAAAAGG
Source organism: Lyroderma lyra (assembly GCA_004026885.1). Lineage (NCBI taxonomy): Eukaryota > Metazoa > Chordata > Mammalia > Chiroptera > Megadermatidae > Lyroderma > Lyroderma lyra. The sequence goes on from PVJL010001427.1 coordinate 123,144, forward strand.
AGAACACATCTGGATAACTAAAACCTAAAGCTTAATTTTATTTGCAAAAGGCTTAGTTTAAAACAGGGTAACATCCTAGAGTATTGAGAAACATAGATCCCTTAAAACATGGATCCCTTAAAAATAGTTAAATTTTCAAAGATTAAAAAAAAAATCTTAGCTGGTAGGTCAACAAGAAATAACCAAGTAAATTGTAGAGCATAAAACCTACGAAAATAAATCAAGATATTTCTTAATCCTGATGGTACAGATGCTTATAGCAGATAAAATATATTCAGTTTAAATATAGGATATGATCTAAGATTTTTCTTGTACAAAAGACAGTATGCAAAAAAGTTTAAATTCCACTGGAGGTAGTACAGCATACTATTTATATTGTACTCAGTCTTTGGACTTGCATCTAACATTCCCTCTTAATAGATATGAGAAGTTAATTGTGTTATTTAAACTTCTACAGGCCTTAAAATGTTGATCCGTAAAACAGGATTGAATAACAACTTATGCATATAATTTGTATAAGAATCAAAATAGATCATAAATATAAGTGATTTACATACTGTGGCATATATTTTAGAGTTCAAAATACTGTACAACAGTACTGGCAAAGTTTAACTGTAGTATATCATTAAAAATAATTTCTAAATGGTATTGTAATAGCTATGTAAGGTATCAAATGGGAAAAAGACCCATTGGGGTTATCACTATAGAAGGTCTGTAAATGTCTAAGCATTATGTTCTCTTGTACACATGAAATCAATAAATAAAAATAATAAATTAAAAAATAATTTCTAAAAGCTTTTTAAAATGTTTATGAAAAATAATTTAAAATTTACCAAAATCATGTATGTAGTTGAATATTTGCTGAGTTTTTCTAATACTTGAGGTACTTTATTAAACATGAAAAGCTTTCATTTATCAGTGCTATCAATTCTCTATACTCATAAGCTGAAACTATCTCCTATACAAAATCACAACAGTAACCTACACAGCTCTGTTTTCCAGAACAAGGATAATTTCAGCATGTAGAAGTATCTACCCACAAAACCAATCCTGTGTACTTCAAAACATTTATTTTTTACCACAAAGATATAAGAAAGAAGATTGTGACCCAATTTTTGATTATCTATAGGCCCGGAGGTGAGAGTAGAAGTGAACAAGAAGACTAGTAGATGAGAACAGAGAGCTACCAGGAAAAGATTGCATAGAGCCATCCTGGCTACTGCTGTCATCATCGTACCTGATGTTGCACTGCATGGGTCCATGACGCTACCACATGTAAAACCCTGGGTATCAGGTCACACTCGCTCAGTTCTTTTTGAGCTCTATTGCCAGATGAGTATTACAGTTTATATGTTCTTTTACACATCAGATTTAATGTAGTTCCAACTCCTTTACACATTCACTCATTTTAATTGTACATCAAATATTCACCAAGTACCTACCATGTGCCAGCCAGTGGACTAGATGCTAAAGAAACTTCCTCTGCCCTCATGGAGCTTACAAACTAGTATGGGGATTTAAGAAGAGAAAAATAATAAACAAACAAGTGAACAGCTCCTTTGATAAGAACTACAGAGCAGAGAGAGTATAAAATATATCATAACACTCTTTTTTATAATGCATTTATACTTTTCTTATAATAGATTTTAATTATATTGCCAGTAATCCAAAACAGTATTTTCTTCAACAGAGGCAAACTCCCTTGAAATAATCACAAAAACTCAGGCAGAGTGAAATACAGCTACCAATTCACTCTAAGTATGACTATCAGTTTATTCCTGAAATAGAAAAGTGTGCGTATTGGGAAGAGGTGGGCAACTAGGGGATAGGCAGTAGGAAGAGAGAAGAAAAGAAAGAAGGAAGGGTAAATAAAGCTAAAATTCATACATCAATTAAGAAGGTCATTTTGCTGAATCCTTCAGACCTCAAATTTCTATGCTTGTACTACTGGCCTATCTGAGTAATAGAGGCTGTTTGAATATTTACATACAGACACTGCTTAGTTTACCATAAATATATTTACCTTTTTCCTCTAGTTAAACTATTTAAACATGTACTCTCTAATTTTTGTTCAAATAGCACATACTTTTAACATGTTATTTTCAGGGTTAAAAGATACAACACTTTCTCCACAATTATATATTCATATATCATTTTCATTACATCTTCACTGAGTTTCCGGCCATGTAAGAAAGTAAGGGATTCAAAATAGAAGCATAAAATGGCATAATACAAGTATTTCCTTGACTTCAGTGCCATTTCCAAATAGAAATTCTTGGATCATTTCTCATTAAATGCCCACACCTTATTTCTATGACTTCCTAAGTGCCAGAGAAAAAAACTACAGAAAACTTTTCTTAGAAAATTCCTTCTTTCAAAAATTGGGATGATTTTAAGCCACAAACTCTAAAATAAAGTCAACTTCCCCTCTGCCAATTAATGCTTCTAAACAGAGAAGGTGAACATACACTTTAAAAACCCCACCTGGACACAACGCTTACCTGCATCTCTTGACAAAAGGAAGCCTGTGGGCCAAAGAGAATCTGACATTGCTCATCAGCAGTGTACGTCATCCCTGGCAACTTGGAAGGAACCATCACGGAGTTTACACTCTGGGGATTTGTCTGTAGCAAGCAGTTACTGGCTTTTGACCTGGCAATATGCAGACAGGTGTAAAATTTTGAATTTAATGATATAAAAAGTTGTTATCATTAGCATGCAATAGAAAACATTCCATAATATTAAAAACATGTTCTTACTTTTATTTATAAGTTCTTCTATTTAATGCTCATGGAAATTATTTTAAATGAGAATCATTTATTCACAATAATTTAAGATAATCCTAATAATAATAATACTGTTCACGTTAACAGAAGTTTTTTGGTTTTAGAAATCTTTCATACAGATCAACTTCGCTAATCTACACAACACTGTGAGGTCCTTACTATTTTACACATTTATGAGCTGAAAAAGCTCAGACTCAGAAATTTACTTGCCCAAAAGTAATGTGTGAAGGTAAGAAATCAACATTCAGGGAATGAAAGACTATGGAAAGCATTCTCTGTTAAGTATTCATGGCATGAATATGTTTGTACATGACACAAGTTCCATTTATGAGTGACATTTAATTTTATCATAGTTCTGATTAATTTGAAAGCAGCTAAACAAAAGCATACATGTTCCTTAGAAACTCATCATGCCTCCTGAAGGGCTGCTGCTGTAGTGAGAGCATGCTTAAAATACTACATGCTCTGAGTGCTGTCATCTACACTGTCATGACAAAGAGCAGGCACAGAATACATTCCACGTATTTCAGAGCAGAGTTATGGTAATGTAATAAATACTATATTTTTATAAATTTTAATATTTATTTACCATAAAAAGTAGTCTTGTCAACTTAAATAGCATGGAAAAAATGAATAAAATTGATCTGTACAGAGAAATCAGCTAGCTAGGTGTTCTATAGTTCTGATGTAAGACTTTTGGATACTATAAGCAACTCTCACCCACTCACTCACTCACTACTGTTGTGCTCTCACATACTGTTTCAGCTGCTCCTATTACCAGAGGAATAGGTAAAGCACAAGAGCTTTAAAATGACAATTAGATCTCCATCCATCACCATATATAAATTACATACAGAAAGTTAAGGCAAAGATTGGGATTTAATTTGATTTCTCCTTATAATATTCAGCTGTCATTAAAAAATAGCTTTCAAAGAACTCATCAGATTTTTTAAAGTGTTTTTAAATATACAGTCTATTATATAAAACCCAGGTATTTTAGCAACAAAAATTAAATGTTATTTCATATGGCCTCTCAAAAAAATAAAGAGAAATGAAAATTAGAAAAATAGTAATATTTCTCATTTCTTTTTCCAACCAGGCCAAGTGTTACTGCTCTTAAAGGTGGAAACAAAGAGAATCAAGGATTATTTGTAATGCTGAAAACGATGTAGTAATGAAAAAAGATTCAGAGTTTAGAAGTATCACAATGAAAAGGTGGAGTTTGTGTTAAAGAGGTTCTTTGTGGTAACAACCGATGTGCTGAATGATGAGCAATGAGAATGTTTCCACTGGGAAATTGTGAAGAGGCAATTAAATATGGTGATAGAGTTTATCATTATAATAATTTTTCAACCTTACATCATGTTACCCAACCTTTAATTTGAAAATGTGGAAATTAAGAAGCAGATGGGTGAAATAATATGTCCCAATTCACAGGATGAGTCAATGGGAGAGCCAGAAGTGGAACCAAGTGCCATGATTCCTAACCTGGTGTCCTTTCTGCTCTCCACACCACCCACCCTGGTGGAGAGGAAGCAGGCACACACAAACATTAATGATGTAATAACAGGAAGTGACCTCAGTACCTTAGAAATCTTTCCAAATCTTCCTTGCTACATCGGGACCATGAAACATCACCAAGATTTTGTCCTTTAATCCATTCACCAGACATGATATGAAGACCATCAGCACATGATGGGTGGTCATTGTCATGATGAATGCCCATGCTGATTTGGAATATAATTAAAATTTTTAAAATGACGTTAGATAAATTTTTTTCAGCTTTTTATAACCGCAATTAAGTAACAGCTATGTACTTAAAATAATGGGAGAGAAATTAGTTTGAAAGGTCAAAATAATAGATTTCCAATTGACTTATTTTTTAAATTTTGTCATCTAGATTAAAGATATTTTTATTTAGTAAAAAAAAATATTTCCCAATCTAGTAAATGATCGATAGATATACAAGTAGTTTTCACATAGTAATATTATGAAACACATATAAATAGTAAGCTTCTATTTGATCACATGAGATTCTTGTTCTTGCCTGGAGATTCTTTATTCATACCTTTTATCAAATCTAAAACCACATTAAACTATCATTTTCCCCATCTGCTTCATTGGACCATTTTCTTCTACTCATCATATAACACAAATTGTGTCTGGGCAACCTTCACATTCATGGTCATCTTTCCCTTTTCTATTGAATCTTGAATCTGTTCTTTTAAATTGGAATTCCATTCTAAAAATCTGACTTAAAATGTACGAAAAGAATGTTAAATTCAATATGCCTAAAAACCGCCCTCATTAGTTTCTCTTTCAAACCTCTGTTTACTCTCTTGCTTTTGGGGGGTTTGGCGGGGGGTGTGTGAAGCTTTGCCAGCCACCCAGTCTCCTGAATCGAGAGTCTTCAGATCATAATTTATTCCTTCCTCTCCCAAATTATCACCCAGGCTGTTTTATTTACTAAGTATTAGGAACAAGCCCTGACAAGTTTACTGTATAAATATTTCTCTCAACTGTCATCTCCTTTCAATTCCTTTTGTCACTTTAAAAGAATTATAAAATATTTGGTTTAGGCCATTACCACGGCAGTCTGACTGGGTTCTGTGCCTCCGTACCAACATTCTCCCTTCTCTTCCTAATCTGCCATAGTGATATCCTACTTAAAACACAGTTAGATGGTCACTCCTCTGCTTTCTCATTACCTAGATGGTAATTGCCAGCTTTCTAACACCATGCTCAGCCTCTGCACCTTCCTCCAAGCCATTTATTGCATTTTATTTTCAGCAATACCAAATGATTTCTAGTTTCCCCAACACTACATAGTTTATTTTCTTTCCATTAATAGTTATTTAGCATTTTCTATGCATCATATACCATACAAAGGAATTTATAAGTTTGAGTTAAATAATTCTATGATGTCGGAACTATTATAACACCCGCTTGGCTGATAAGAAGTAACTTTTCCAACATTCTAACTGGAAAGTGGTAATATTTGAATGGAGGTAGCTGGCTCTAGAATCGTGTGGCTAACCATTACACATTTGACATATATGAATTCCATTCCATCCCCTGCCCTTTGCTTCAATGTCTTTGCCTGGATAAATTCTACTTACTCTTCAAGATTCAGCAGATTGCCTTAGGAGGTTTTTGTTTACTAACCCCCACCTCACATATGGGCACTATCTATTTTTCCCACAATAGGATCCCGTGAACAGCACTGTTCCAGTGTTTTCTACGACGTAGTGTACATTTTTACTTTTGTTTTTCTCTGTGATTTCTTGAGGATAGAAATTACCTCTCTAAGATCCTGGCATATTGGAATCATACACTATAAACTAACTGCTCAATCAAGTCAGCTCTCCCATCTGTGATGTACAGTCCTTCAAACCATACACAAATGCTATCATTTTTGAAAGGCAACTGATCATTCTCAGACATAATAAAACTTCTTAAATCATGTGTCCATTTGAGAGAAGAAGAGGAACTACTTCCAAGATTTAGCAATTTGGATATTTCCCCAAGAGTCATGTATTGTGATTTTTCCAAATTGGAAAGATTACAACTTCTCATCCAGATGATCATTTTCCTTTTGGGAATCTCAGGATCCCAATTTCTCATGTAAGAAATTAGCTACAGCCATGGAGCGATCTGGCGATTCAAGCACTGTTTACCATTAGTTAAATTTTCCTAAAGCCATTTAACTTGTAAAAGAAAAGGTTATCATTAAATTGGGACAGGGCTTTTTTTGTAACCACACATCTGGAACTATCATCAGGACACAGTGCTTAGTCCTGATTCCACAGATTTGAAAGAAGACAATTAATTGTGAATCCATTCCAGTCACTATATTAATCATTTACAATGATGATATCATTTACTCCTCACAATATCCCCATAATGTTTCTACTATTATGACTTCGATTTTACCAATGAGGAAGGTGCTGAGTTAATAGTGGCACTGTGACTCAGACCCAGCCCGGCCGACAGCAAGCAGAGACCTCTCCACCACCAAACTACAGTGCTTCTTTTTCTGGATCGAAACTTTCCATTTACACAAACGGTTTATTGTTTTCTGAATAATTTTAAATGTCTCCTCTCAGTTAGGAGAAATGCACCTTTACATATAGAGTCCCATAACCAAATCGCATGCATTGTATGGAAAATATTCTCCAACTAAGACAGCAACACCGCTCCTCATGCTGTGCAACTGGGCTACATTTTAATAATCTCAGTTTAAATTCATTTTGACAAAGCGCCTTGGGCAAATAAACTCTCCACTAACATTGTACATGGTTGTCAAGTCAACTGAAAAAATATTTTTATCTTATAAAACTTCTCAACTTGTTTAAAAGTCCCTGCCAGGAAGTTTTGTGATATCCTGCAGAAAGCTGGAGAAGCATTTGGATTTTGAAGATGGTCCCTTTTGATGTTTAAAGAGTTAAAGAAAACATTTATGAATTCATGAACATTTATGGATTCACTAACTTTTTTGCATAAATTGGAAAAGATCAGATTTGTTAACAGTAACACTTTAAAAGAGTAAGCATTTTTTGTGCTAACAACATTAAATATTTTATCATATTTCCCAATAAAAGCCATATATTATATGGAAAAAATCAATTTTAAAAAGAAACAAATGATCATGATAACTGAAAGTGGATAATACTACCACAAAATGGTAATATTATCTTAATTTCATATACTTCAGTGGCTAATTTCTGCTTTGATATAACTCCACTGCTCTGTGCTCATGGAAAAAAAAGCTCAATGTGAGTAGATATTTTCATTACATTTTATACTTTAAATCATTTAAATCATTTCAAATTGCACACAAAAATTAAATATGTATTTCTATTGGCAAGTCAAAAAGCAAGGTAAAATCAGCAACACAGTAAAAAAACCACAGGTTAAAAAAGTAGAGGTACAAAAAATTAAATTTCTTTTGGATGTTGCTGTGTATTATATAACAGGTTCATCTAGCCACTCAATGAACACTTGTAAAAATGAGTAAGATCTAGTGCCTACCCTCAAGAAGCTTATTATCTACTGAGTTGGCCTATTCTGCCCCTTGCCCTCATGTAGCTAATAGATGCCTAGGTCCTATTAGTTCTATATTTCCTTCAAACTCTTCTACTTATCGTTGCCTTCCTACCAGTAGTGCTATCAGATTCTCCTCATTTCTGGATTATTGTAATGTCTGCTCAACTGACCTCTTGCTCCTTAACAATTTGCCTTATTAAATTAATTTAAAGTAATTAATACTTTAATAACTTCCGTTTCTTATGAATACATTAATATAAAAAATAGTTTCCTTGGCAAAATCTTTCCCTTCTCCTTGGCAAGCAATTATACTAAAAATGTGAATCTTGGGCATCAGGATCGGAGGGCGTGATAATGCTGCGTTAGTAAAAACGCAGATTCCTGGGCCCAAACCCAACCAATGAAAGAAAATATTTGGAGATAAAGTCTAAGAAACTACATGTTAACACATTTTCTAGATAATTCAAAACTCTGAGAACCAGTGATCTAAAGGATAAAATCCAAATTTTTAATCCTGGTTTTCAAATGATCTATGAACTGACTTCAACCTAATTTTCACTAGAACAGTTCATTCCAGCCTACCTTTTTGTAAACCCCTTTCCCCTCAGAATCCTTCCTCAACATTATCTTTACTTGCAAGAAGTTCTTCCTGTAAGAAGGATGCTTCAATAAACTCTAGCATATATTACTCTTGATCCTTAACTTCTATGTGCTTTAAGTATACTGCATGTAAGACATATTAGAACTACCTTCTATTTCGGGTGAATATATTTATATATATGATCACCACCTAGAATGTATGTGTCCAGAGAACAAGAATTGTTAACTTTTTCTTTTTAATGCCTTGAATTACTTAGTTCAACACCTTATTAACTAAATGTCTACAGATTTACCAACTGATATAGAACCATGGAAACAACTAAATATTCTATAAATTTGAGGGTAAGTTGAAACTACCATGGCCTGTTACTGTCTTAGAGAAACTGTAGTCTAAAAAATCTATAGATACTCTGCTCAAGCAAGGTCGCTTGCTTTACTGTAGAACACAGATTTGCCAGGATAGATCAGAGAAATGCAAATAGAAGGCCAATTCTGATAAGGCCATTCATTAGCTGAGTGATTTCTTTCCCCCTGCTTCACCTACTCACTATGACATCCAAAACGACATTTGGGGACAATCTGGTGTGGGAGTGCTACCACATCTGTACCAGCTGAAGACCCATTATCGTTATTCCCTTGGACAAACTCCTTATTACTCTAACTGGTATCAATGTCTAAATAAAGTATCAAATACAAAGGTCTACAAGACTCTCCATAATAAGCACACTTTTTGCCAATTTGGAACAACATGAAATCACTCCTTGAATGAACTGAGAGATGTATGTCTACTGGAGGTTGAAATTTTCCTTTTTACATTAAAGAGTTCATAAAAACATTATAATATGCTTTGTTGTTGTTGTTGTTCATTCACCCCATTATGTGTCAACCAATGTATCATGCAATTAGGGCATCACCAATCTAATAAGGAACCTTGAAAGGTAAATTCATCCAGACTTTAGGGGTGAAGAGAATTAGTTCAGATTGATTTGCCTGAAGTTCCTTCAGTGACTGGCTGGCATAACCAGAATTCAGGTCCAAGTTTAATGCACTTTCTCTCACCTGCCCACTCTGAAGTTTCCAACCTGAATCAAGGTGTGTGAGAGAAAGATACTTCTGACTTTTGCTGCTGAGAATTCTAAATTCCTGCAGGGACAGGAAATTCACACAAAGCTATTATCAATTTTACTGAGTCAAGGAGCATAAAAAATAGAATTTTCAACATTTTAAGGAGCAATGGATTTCTAGAGGTAAGAGTATATTTATTTTTTTTCTATTAACAGAAACCTCTTATTATTTCACGTATTTTCCATCCTAACAGTCCTAGATGATGCCATATTGCCTTAATCTTCATTTCTTATTTACTTTTTACTGGGTGTCCACTCTCCCTTTAGTATATATCCTCTCTTATAGTAGATATACTTTGCATATCAATGCACAATGAAAGGCAAAAAATTTATTCCATTCTAAAAAGGACTTCTCCAGCAAATTGAGAGAGACTAGCCAAATTCTTGTTTGTCCTGGGGCATATGCGAGCTTCTTACTGAATTAGCAGAATTTTAGATTAAATAGTCCTGTGGCTAAAACTGCTGGATTTGACCCTTCGAAGTCCATGACATCAGAACTTCATGATATAAATTGATAGGCTTGTAACCAGACTTCAAAGTAGACTCATCATAACTGATATATAATTTAACTATTATATTTCTGCATAGTTCATTTTATACAAAAATTCAAAATGTCATGTATCAATGCTTATTCATTCACATGACAAATGTTTAAGGGCCTATAATGTACAATGCACTCAATATTTTGCTGTGGGAGAAAAAATGTATTAGACAGTAATCCTATTTTCATAGAGATTGTTAATCAGTAGGGGACATGTATATGTGTGTGTGTGTGTGTGTGTGCAAATACCAGTATAAATCAGTGCCTATTAGAAATCAAGTAACAAGCAATATTTACAATAAACAGTTAAAACAGCAAGGGAGTTAAAAAAGTAAATACATTTCCAACCAGATTTTCAGGTCTAATTTCCCAGAAGTGAAAGCATTTGTCTTGGCCATTAATGGATAAGTAAAATTGGAAGAGGTATAAATCAGTACAGCTGTGAGTTGAGATAGGAAAAATGTATTAATAAAGACATGAAGTTTGAAAAGCACGGACTGTTTGTATTCATGAAATAGAGAAGTAGATTATGAAGTTAAAAAGGTAGATCGGGACCACTCTATAAAGCCATGAATATAAGGCTAAGGATTTGGAGTTCATTCATTAGGTGGTGAAGGGCAATAAAGATTCTCAATTGAAGATCAGTGAGATAAATTAGAAAGATGAGGTGCTAAGGCAAGGAGGCCAGTGAGGTAGGCATCACAACATTCTAAGCCTGGAGGAGTAACAACAGACAACGGACAGGTGAGATAGCTATTTCAGATGAAGAATGAATAGAATTTGGCACCTGATTATGAAAAGAACTAAGAGGAGAAAGAGATAAAGATGTTTCAGATGTCTCAACTAAAGAATTGATAACAATATTAATGCCACTAACAAAAATGTAGATGTCTGGAGAAAAGGGCTTATAACTTGGCCCTACCCTTGGTTCTATCCAGGCACAATTTTCAGAGAGTATGTCAGCAAATGTCATAGATTTCAAAGGCCTATTAGTCACAGGCATCTGTATTCTTGGTACTCTGGCAATACTTAAAACTTTATAGCAGGTGCCCCAAATATTTATTGCCTTCAAAAAGCTAACTGCATATTGATTTATTGCCTCAATAGCCTCTCAGCTCTGAAGAAACTCCGGAACTGCCAACTTAGTGGAAAAGCCATATTTCCACTCCAAAGTTTAGTAATACATATTAGTCTTTTCCCCCTGGAAAAAACAGAAAACCAAAAACACATAAGCATTTGCTGTAATTAAAAATATTTTTTAATTAAAAAATAAAGGTTCTCTAACTTCCATGTGTGCAGGAACCACATGGAGGGCATTTCAAACACAGAGTCCCAGAGATTCTAAAGCTGTAGGCAAATCGTATACATTTATAATGAAATAAGTTATATCGAAAGAGGTAAAAATAATGTTTTTATAATGACATGATTTATAACTAATTTCCCCTAACTTATATAATTATATCCACTCAGCATCTCTCTGAAGTAGGCAATCTAATTACCATAAGATTCTTAATCAATAAATATACTGTATATGTTTAATGCAGTTTCTTTTAACCTGTAAAAATATAGAACTCTGCTAGAGCTTTTTCATTTTTCCTGACACTATCTATTAAAAGTATACATTTTCATCAATGTGTCGAAGTCCAATTACACAGCTGTATCATATACTAACTTCAAGACAAACAATTTTGTCCACAATTTTATGTCCATAGAATTATTTCAAGAATACAACATATCTTAAAAGGGCACTTTTTATAATAAAAAAATGAAAGTTCTAAGCTATCAGATACTAAATGGTCAAAAAATAAGTAATATTTTATTAATGTAAAACTGACCATTTTTAAGTCCTTATGATTATTTTTATTGGCTGTATATTTTTATGTAATGGAGCTAAATTTAGCCAGTCAGAAAAAGGTAAAATGTTCAATCAATTTAGTAAACAAAGAAACACAAATATAATTAAATTATAATTTAAAATGTGCTACACTCAAGCTGGCAAAATGAGCTGCAACTGTACTCACAAGCAGTCCTCTATTTAAATTTGGATAAATATTGCCATATGGTCTCCAAAAACAGGCCAGTTTATACTCCTCTCAAAAATGTATAAGAATATGTTTTCCCACACATTCCAACACTTTTCATGTACTTCACACTGTTATCAAAACATCATTTAATGGTTATTTATTGAGCACATATGAAAGGTGTTAGAGATACACTGTTAAATAACAACAATAAATGAAACAAACAAAAAAACTAAATTAAGACAGTCCTCTGGAAGCACAATCAAATTAGATATCAAATAATCAAATAATGTAAACTAGCAACTGTGAAAAAAAAGAGAAATTGAAAACTACATAGAAACTATATAAGATATAGTAAGGGATTTAACCTACCCAAGACTACTTGACTGAAAAAATGATCTAAAGAAGAGTAAGAGAAAATAAGAAAAGAGACCAGAAGTTTTCTTGCTAACAGAAGAAATGATCCTGACAGTGAGTGTAAATATGGATTCACCTATATAGATTAAAGCAGAATTGTTTTGTGGTCTGAATTGGGATTCTATGAGTGATGCTAAAATTGTTTTCTATGAGCCATGATACATCTCTATGAGCTGTGTGGTCACATTCTTTGCCATTTTTCTAATGGGGCTTTGGTCATTTTCTGTATTGATTTGTAAGAGTTCTTTTCATATTAAGGAAAATATCACTTTGTCATATATTGCAAACGCTTTCAATGATTGTGGTTTATCTTCTGACTGCTGTATTTTTTTCTTTGAGTTGAAATTTAACGTCGTGAATTTGATGTGACTTTTCCTTAAATATTGGTAGATTTCATATCTAGAATCAGATATTACCTATTAAAAAACTAAAAAGGAAAAAAGGCAACAAAACAAAATATCTGAATCATTTTGGTGTGTTCTGATGTAATGTCTAAGGTACAGAATTAGGATTCTAAGTACTAAGGGTTCTTAGTAGTTTTGTTATTGATTCATTTTCTTCTACTGCTTCTAGGCATAGCATTTAGTATATGCTACATTTCCACATTTCCTGTCCATAATGCAATTCTTTTTACTCTCTTCCATTGACTTGCCTGCCTATTCAAGCACCAGCAAAAATGGCTTTATCGACTATGAAATGTATTAATATCTGATAGCATTCACTCTCCTCCCCACCATTTTTTTTAACAGGAAATTTCTTATGTTGATTTTTCCACATGGACTATATAATCAGTATGGCTAATAAAAAAAAAAAAGAAATGAAAAGAAAATTCTATTGGTATTTTTGGGCAGATCACATTACATTTATATATAGATAATTGTCATTTTATAATATTGACTGTTCCTATTCCAAACCAGAAAACGTCTTTCCATTTATTTAAACCACTTTTATGACTCTCTGTGTGGTTATAAATTCTTCTTTTTATAAGTCTTGTACATTCCTTTGTAAGTATATTCTTAAGGTACTTTATCTTTTAAATTTTTTATTTAATTTTTTGATATCTTCAATATACATTGATTTTTTTTCTTTCTTAATAGTTTGCAAGTGGCTGTTGTTTATGCATTGGAAACTAAAGGATTTTAAATAGTTTTATAACAGGCCAATAAAAATTCTTTTATTGTCATAATAAGATTTTTTTAGATTGTCTTGAGCTTTCCAATTACACAAAATAAAGCTCATTTTGCCATTCCTTTCTTGTTTTATTTTCACTTTAAAATTATAAAATACTTTCATAAAAACAAACATGTTATGTGTTTATACATATTATATATGTATGTATATCTATATGTGTATTATGTAGTTCAATGTAACTTAAATATTAAAGGAAACATCACACAAATAAGAAATTTGAACAAGGTCAATTCTAAGATCCATATCAGATTTCTCCATCATATCTCATGCTTCTGCCTTCAAAATGACGGCACACAGAAAGTGTGCTATTTTAGAAATCATTTCTAACCTGAAGTTTTAAATATATTCACATATCTTCTCTTAAAAGTCTTATCTGTGATCTATCAGTATTTTGTCCAGAACTGATTTTTAGAAATAATGAGAAGGTATTTAATTTCATACATGGGAAAACCAAATGAACCATCACAGTTTTCTGAACAACTTTCTCTACTGATCTACAAGGACACCAGGGTCAGCTATCAGGATTCCCTGTACACATGAGCCTGTGCATGACTCTGTATTTTATACTTTTGATCTATCTGTATCAGCATAAATATCAAAATGTCTTCGGTATTATAGTTCCATAATAGGTCTTGTTTTCTGTTAGAGCAAGATTCCCACATTTTTCTCCTCCTCATCTTCCTCTATCTTTGCCTCCACTTTCATCTAGTCGATCTTCAAGAAGATTTTGGTTATTTTTGGCAATTTGCATTTATACATAAATTTTGGAACTACTTTGCCAACTTCCATAACAGAAGCTGTGATGGTATATTTATTGAAATTTCTGTTAACCTCAAATCATTTACAGCATAACTGATATATGTAAGTTATTGCATTTATTCACAAATGTGGCATATTTTCATTGATAAAGGTTTAATTTAATGAATTTTAGTAGGGGTATACTTTCCCATATTTTGTTGGATTTATTTCTAAGGACTTTATATTTTCTATTGTTATAGTAAATAGTATCCTTTTTAAAAATAGTATCTATTTTTGTGTTGACATTTGATTTTTTATATTTGTCTTATATCCAATAATCTTACTAAATTCAATTAATTCACATTTGTACATTGTTTTTGTATCAACAATCATATCATTTGCAAATTAAAACAGCTTTGTTGCTTCCATTCTCTTCCCTACACCTTTTATTGATTTTTCCAAGACGCTGCATTTGTTTGCACTCCCTATACATATATACAAGCAGGTGTGGTGAGATCCTTGTGATTTTCTTAATTTTATGGAGGATGTTTTTAATATTTCACCGTTAAAAATAATGTTTCCCATTGGTTTTGGCAAATAAGCATGAGTAAATTTTATTTAATTGGATTTTTTTCTGTATCTACTGAAATAGTGTAGTTTTTACCTTTAATGTGTTAATGTGGGGATTAAAATTTTTAAATGATAAATGACCTTTGCTCTCCTGATTTAAAGTCAACTATATTCCCTTGTATTACCTTTGTTTATATATTGCAGCTTTATTTTGAAAATGTTTCCTTGCATCTTGTCTCATTCTGAGAAGTGACTATAATTTTCCTACTCATAACTGACTTTTGATTTTTATATTATAGTTAATACTAGACTCAAATAATGATTTCAAAAGGTTCCTTCCTTTTCTAGAAAAATTAAATTAATATTAGTATTATTTATTCCTTGAACCTATTCCAATGTCTGAAACCGGTGTTTTCTTTGGGAAGATCCTCAAGTGCTGATTCAATTTCTTTAAATGGTTATAGAGGTTTATGTTCTTATATGTTTTTCAAATTTTTCTATTTCATGTTTTTAATTTTTGCCATTAAAGTATTCAGTATCTTTGGTATTCATGTTATGTCTCCTTTTCTTATTTCTAATACAGTTCAATTGTACCCTTTTTTCCCTTGATCAATCACATGTTTGTCAATTTTATTTGCACTTAATAGATCTAATTATTATTATTGCATTTTTCTTTTATTATTTCCTAGTCTTTATGATGTCTTTTTCTAATTTTTTTTACTTTGTTATTTTTCTAACTTCTTAATTTGAAACTTAGATCATTAATCCTAATGAATTTTCACATGTGTATTCAAAGCTACTCATTTTCCTCTCTCTGCTGCTTTATCTGCATGCTACAAACTTGTTAAAGAGTATATTTGTTATTGTTTAAACCTGAGAATAGTCTAGTTTCTGTAATGATTCTTTGACCCATGTGTTTTTTAAGTTTCTAAAAGTGTGTATTTCTCTAATAAATTTCCATTGATGTTCTATGCATAAGAATATTTTACTAAGATAATTACCATAGTATAGCATTCACTTATTTAATCCATATTTATTGGATGTCTAATATGTACTGAGCACTATCAAATGCATTTGAAATCCCATGATAATCAAATATAGGCATGATTCTCTCCCTATTAGAGTTTATAACCTGTGAATTTGATAACTAATAGATGAATAATGTACATTTAAAGAGATAGTGCTATTAAGTATTTAATATGTGACCTATAAAGAACACATCCTGTAGTAAATGATTACTGATACATGAATTATGAACAGTAAAAGATAATTACTCAAAGATGGAAAGTGAGGGTATTCTAAACAGAGGGAGTGTCATGTGACAATTTCCTGCAGTGTGAAGAACCATGGTACACTAGAAACACTGTAAAAATTCTAGTGCTGAGAATGAAAGGAAGCATAGTCTGAAGTACGGCTAAAGAAATAAGGTGGAGCAGATAATACCAACCAGCCCAGAAGTAAGTTGAATAAAGTTAAGTCAGTTAGAAATACCCTTCAACCTCTTTGGCATAGCATAGTCATTAATAATATGGAGTTTAGATTTGGACAGATTTGACTTTGAAAATTCATTCAGGCATTTACTAACTCTGTGAGCTTTGTCAATCATTATTTCTATAATGAAGCTAATACTTTTGCCATCCTTTTTCAAGTAGAAGCTCAAGTCTTTGACCTCAATGCTAAACTAGGGCAAAATTTTGCTGTCCAATAAATCTCTAGAATTGAGCAAAGTCAGATAAATACTTACACAATATGTGACTGGCAATTACTTTTAAACTATTATTTCCCTGATAATGTACATATTTCATAATATGTAATACCTAGTGCTAAACGTTAGTAAAAGTTTACCCAATATTACAGGAATTATTATATTTTACTTTTGGTTAGAATTCACAGAAGACTGAATTACTTGTGGCCCTAAAGAAAAAAGGATGATATGTATAATATACATAACAAAAAGTATAAACATATATACTCATATACTACATGTAATTATATAGTGTGCATATTCATTGATATTGATATAACAATCTAAAACAGGGACCCCAACCTCTCCCACCCAGCTAAACAGAAGGAGGTGAGTGAAGGGTGAGGGAGCTAAGCTGTACTTACAGCCACTCCCCATTGCTTTCATTACTGCCTGAGCTCTGCCTCCTATCAGATCAGTGGAGGACCAACCCTATCAGGAACTGCACATGTGAGGGATCTAGGCTGCAGGCTCCTTATGAGAAGCTAAAGCCTGATGATCTGAGATGGACCTGAGGCAGTGATACTAGTGCTAGGGAGTAGCTGCAAATACAGATTAACATTAGCAGAGAGGTTTGACTGCACAAAGACCATAATAAATCAATTGCTGACTCATATCAAAACTTTATCAATGCTTGGCAAGTGACAATTATATGAAGGCTGTCTGAAAAGAAATCCAGCCATAAATGCCTCTATTTTTCATATTATGTGGCTGGATACTTTCTGGACTGCCCTCATATATTATTATACAATGTAGTAAAGATAGAAATAAAGTGTGCAATACATGTAATGGGCTTGAACCACCCTGAAACCATCCCCACGCCCCCTGGTCCATGGAAAAATTGTCTTCCATGAAACCGGTCCCTGATGCCAAAAAGGTTGAAGACTACTGATCTGAAACATCATAAAATACTTGTTCAAAAGAACAACTTTCATTATTTGCAATGGATTGCATCTAGGATTTATGTCTAAAAGTACTTCACAAATATATGAGGACAGAAATACATGAGTCAAGGACAGATCATCTTTCAGATTAAAATAAAAAGAATGCTCACTAGCAGCTCCAGTGTGACTTCCTATGTAACACTGACTTACCCTTAAACGGTGTTACATGCCAGGACTACTCAGACTGCAATCTGTGCCCTGGCTGCCATTAGGTGAACTCTTTTATACACATTTGTATCTAGATAAACATCTAGCACTAGAATGTAAATCAGCTACATCACTAAGCACACAGTTTAGTCCAGCTAACTTAATTTTCATTTCAAGACTTTTGTACCATATATTCTGGTATTGCTCCTTATCTCATCACAGGCCACATTTTGAATTGTAAGATCATTTATTGAGCAGTTAATGAGAAAAGCAAATTTAATTGAAAGAACTTTACTACATACAATAGATTCTAGATGGCCTTCTGGTGTTAAATGGCTGGGGGTGCGGAGAGAGGGAAAGAGAGAAAATAAAATATAAAATAACTGGACAAAAATTTTGGAATGAGGAAACACTTCAAATTGCAAAAAAACTATAGAAGAAATATTTTTAAAAATGAGATTTGACTACTAAAAACTATCTGCAAGTCAAAAACTTTTATATTAAATTAACTAAAATATTAACAATATATTTAATCAAAAATGTATGCTCTTAATATCAGAAGAACCCCTGAAAAATTATTCTCTATTAGCTTCAGTTTCCTCCTCTGTAAAAAGATAGTAATAATACTTAGTTCAAGGTTTTTGTGAGATTGGATTAGATATGAATACACAGTATTTACTGCAATGCCTGCTGACAAAAAAAGGACATTATTTTTGCTAGATAGCCTTTAGTAACCTAATAAAAACATTTCTTAAGACTTTAAAAATATTGTGTAATTGTGGAGTAAAGAGTTAACTCTGCAAGCTTGGGTGGTCTAAAACCTGCACTTTCAAAAGGAAGGTCTGGTCACTACGGGCTCCTAGGAGGCAACTTTTAAGCCTCCAGAATACTCTGCCTGACAAGAGTATCTCTGTTTACCTGAGGGCCCTGGGACATGCCAGGTAGCTGATACTTGTGATTTGTGGTGGGGGGACTTGGGCCAACTTGACCTCTGAAGGCAATGGAGACTGAAGGCCTACCTTGAGGGTCATCAGCCATGCCTACAAGAGCAAACTCCAGTAAAAACCCTGGATACCAAAGTTCAGTTTAGCTTCTCTGGTTGGCAATATGCTGTGTGTGTTTTCATATATTATTGAGAAAATTAAGCATTGTCTACACAATTCCAGTGGGAGAGGACAAGTGGAAGCTTGTGCCAGGTGTCTCCCTATGTGCCCTTTTTTCTTTGCTGATTTTAATCTATGTTCTTTCACTGTAATAAACTATCATCATAAGTAAAACAGCTCTGCTAATTTTATGAATCCTTTAGCAAATCATCAAACTTGGGGGTGATCTTGGGGACATGCTCCCCAACCACAATTATTATATTAATAATAAACTACAGCTTGAAATCCAAGTAAAATTTCTTACTTTGACAAGTTGTTGTTCATAAAGATCATCTAAAATATATAAAATGTATTAAATATGTATACACGCATAAATTCAACAAACTCTGTCAAATTCATGAACAATTATCTAAGCTATTTTTATTTTAAAAAATAAAGTTTTAGCCTTCATCACAGTAAATAAATAACTTATTCATATTTCATAATTATAAAAACAATCAATACCAATAAAAAATTCCATTCTTGAAATATTTTGGTTATAAGAAAAATAATCACTCCCCTGACCTATTGTTTAAAAAGAAAAATAATTTTGAAAGGGAAGCATAAAATATTGGTATAAATAACTTATTTCTCTTTTTCTGCTCTGATTCTAACTTACACTTTTGTATATAATTACATACAAGATTTTTTTAAATGGTAATTTACCAAAGGAAAAGTTCAATACATTTTTGCTGAAATTATTTAAGATTCCTTTGTAATAGTAAAAAAAGGATTTTTGTTGTTCTTTTCTGCAATTACTTAAATTCCCATCCCAAGAATCATTTTTAATTCCCTGGTGGCCCATCTTGATTTTTCCAGCTTTATGTGGGGTTGCTCTTGGAATTTCTAGAAATCAAATTTGAGGCAACAGACTTAAGTACACTCACCCCAAATCAGTTTAGAAACATTTCATATGTGATTATAATAGTAACCTTGAATTGACAAACCTAAGTGGAACCATTCTCGCACGCTAAAATTGTGGACTGCAGAATTATATGATCCATATTCTGCCTATATGAAGAACTATATGGGAACCAGTTATAAACAAAATTTTTAAAAATGAAGAAAAAGAAACCCCAAAAGCAAACAATAATAGTTTTACTTAAGTAACTGACTCTTAATTACACCTCTAATTAAAAGAGCTCTAATGATGTGTGTGTGTGTATATATACACAGGATCCACAGGTATAATTATCTAATATCTATGAAAATATTCCCTATTTGAGAGTCTATGTATATATGCACATTTTTTAAATTTCCCCTTTCTACATTTTTCTTTCATTGTGCTTTATGTCTTACACTGGATGATGATAATTTATTTTGTATAGATGAACTCTCTCTTGTTTTTTCTTTATAAAGACACCATTATTCTCATTGCTAGTGTATCCCACTGTCTAGCATCAAGAAATCACTAGCCTCTACTTTCAAGATAACTATTGCTTACTGGTAAGAACTTTTAGCAACTAAGTAGTTCAACATATATCACATGTCCTGGTCATAATCCATCAAGCATTACACATACCTTTGGCACATCTCTATTGATTTTGGAAACAGCTCTATAAAAGTCAAATAAAATAATATTTTACTACCATTTTAGTCATTCCAACCTGAGTTCCTGGTCATAAACCAATGTTTCTACTACATAAAGCTGAAGTGGCCTTTCCTTAAATCATATCACTTAGTTTTTTGTTTTAGTTGTAGGTTCTTGACCAAGCCTTTACATGTTAATAAAGTTAACATTTATGGTGGTTTGTTCTTTTAATTAGTGCTTTTCCTACATTTTAGAATACAACAAGACTGAAGAAAGTACTTTTACTTATCTGTTTTTAAGAAGTAAAATAACTTGTTTAAGTGAACCCACTAGTATTCCGGTTACTTAACAAAATTATTCACTGTTTCATCAAAATGTACTCAGATTGCTTATATGTCAAGCTGTTAATGAACAGCTAAAGAGTGAAACATATAATTCAGAAACTTACATTTAACTTGTAAAAATCATATCTATGATTCATTTGTACTTATTGTCTTTAAATATTTTCAATAACTTTTTCTCGCCTTTAAACATTATTCTCAACATTTGCCACTCAAATTATGATGTGGCTTTTCCTAGTATGATTAAATTAACATATCTTTAAATTACAAAAATTGTAGTAAATTATTATAAGATTCTAAATCCCATGATCTCTGCAGTGCAACATTGAATGAGGTTATTGCATTGTATACATTCCCTAAAAGATAATGCCTTCAAAGTGTATTTATCTTTATTTGGGAGGGGAGGTTCTTTTTTGAATTACAAACTTATATTCTAGAAACCCTTCACTAAAAACTCAAAGGTGCACGGGAGAAAATGAAAGTACATCCACACATTTTAAAAGTGACAGCAAAAATCAATCACTGTTAATAATGTCCCATTTCTTGGGACTAGGTTATGGGCACATGAGTATATTCAATTTTTCATAACTCATTGAGCTGTATCATTATGACTTGATCATTTTCCTATTCTTCAGTTTACTTTACTAAAAATAATTTTAATCACTTTTATGTCCTATATAAATTATCTTATAAGCTTTCTTATACCATATCATCAAATTTCACTGCCAACTTAACTTTACTCAATTGTCTACAGAGTCCAGGCATAAATGAAAATGAAGTGAGTTGGGTGTACAATACTAGAATGCTGTAGCCTGTGATGAGCTGGGAACGATGGGCCCAGTCTAAAGGGTACAGACGCTACTCAGCTCCCAGGAATGACTGCTATATGTGACTGTGAGTCTAGTGTTGCCAGGTCTGGAAATTTGAATTTTTTATGTCAAATTTATATTTTTTAATGTTGGCAAGTGATTCAATTTTCAAACACTGCCAGCCAAACTAAATATGTCTTTGACCAAAGAAGCTTCCATAAAGACCACCTCCCTGAGAAGGACTTCACTAATTTGGGTCTAATTAAAATACTTTTCACTTGTACTGCTGATTCTGCTACCAGGTAGGAAAGCCTATAGTCACCATTAGGTCTAATTTCCTGATCCACACTATTTCTACTATAATATGCTGCCTATAAATATGTGCACAGTTCTTATGTAATTTGAATCCCAAACCAACCTCATAACACAGGTATAATCCCTATTTTACTGATGGGGGATCTAGGGCCCAAAGGTGAGACAACTTAATCAAGAAATTCAAAATATTATGACCTGAGTTAGAAGACCTGAGTTCAAATCCTTCCTCTAACACTTAGTATTTTTATAACTTTGAGAGGGTAAATTAACTTCTCTATACTCACTTCAATTTTCTCCCTTGTAAGATGGTACTCTAATAGCACTACCTCACAAAAATATAGTGAGGATATATATAAAGCATGTAGAAATATGTCTGACACATAGTAAATGCTATATAAGTGTTACCATTGCTAATCATCAAAGTTATTATTAATGTTATCTGTAAAATGAGAGCCTGGCTTTTCCCAAGTTGTTAATGAACTAATCTATGTTAAGAGTTTGGATTGTGCCTGAGACAGAGTTAATGTTCATTACATATTATTAATTGGGTATCTAGCTTAATTCTCTTCCAAATACCTTACTCCTAAACCAAGTTAATTGCTTTACTCTGTGTCAGGTAATAATCAACATCATATATTATAGGCTGTAACAATTTTCATTTGCATGAAGTATTTTCCTTCGATGTTTAAGTAATAACATAGCTTTGTAGTCACGATTATTGCAATGTTTCTATCATTTGAAAATGTGTGTGGAATCAATTATGTGTCATGCAATGACTGTCCTGGTGAGGATTTTAATAATGTAATAAAATGTTATTCAAACTACCAGGAATGGTTACAACATTTTGAAGACTCTTGAAATTTAGACGATGTTCTCCACTTCTTCTTGTTTCCCTAATTTTTCAAAAACTTGAGCCCAAGGAAAAGAATAAAAGATAACCAAGCAAGTCAATAACTCAAAGTACAAAGTTATATGTTCATATGCTAGTATAGGCAGAATTTTTACTTACTTGTGACCCATTTCATGAGCAATTGTAAATGCCAGATTCAGGCCATTGTCTTCAGCAATAATACATTTTCTCTTTTCACTACACATTCCACTCAAGTAAGCTATACCTAGAAAACACAAGCACTAATTATCATGCATCAGAATTAAAATGCAAATATTTATGCTAGGTATTAATAGAAGAAACAAAAAGTGAAGAAACAAAAAATATGTCAATACTAAAATATGGTTTCTAGCTCTTGAAAATGGAATTTTAGGGGAAAATGCATAAGTATAAGTCACTCAATAAACAATAATTTTTCAACTTCATATTTTAGATGAAATTATTTTATCAATTATACAATTCTCAAAGGGCATACTGTAAGAATACACTTTATAAATACTACTTTTCATTGTCATTTAAGATAAAAGTAAAGTTGAAACTCAGAAATGTATATTTAATAAGTAATGATTATGTTAAATATTTTTCAATTCTTGTGAAGAACTTAGTCTCAAAGAAATACTTTTAAAAAGTAGATATAGGACATCCTTGAACTTAAACTTATATTTTCAATTAATAAAATATTGAAATTTAATTTTGCAAAACACCATTTTAACTAATAGGACTTATAAATGACCTGTGATATTTGTAAAATTGAAAATGTTTCCTCTGAAAATTTCTTGGCTAATAAGATGGCCTGACTGCAGAGTATATGATACTGAAATATTTAAGATAAAACTTTCAGCAAGATATTTAATCTTTTGATTTAAATTATCAGTAATGATAATATCTGAAACCATGGATAGTCTTTAAAGATTTATGTATTATTTACCAATTAAAATAAATCTCTGAATAAATATCATTTAACAAGAGGAACTGTAATCTTTTAGGTGTTTTAATGTATTTCAAAAAACAGAAGTTATCAAAATAGTATCTAGTATTTATTGAATTTATTGTATATTCTCTAATTCTCATATCCTTATAAAATGAATTTAATCCTATTTTATGAAAATATTAAGGCCTGGACAGGCAAAATGATTTCCCAAAGATCACATGATTACTAAATATAGAAGGGGGTTTGATCCCAACTTTGAATCCATGTACCAGCCAACATTTATTTTCCTTCTAACAATTTAGTGCAGAGTTCCTGGTTAGCTGACTGCCTTTGTTTGGGTTTTCTCCTCTCTACAGAAACTTAAAAAAAAAAAAAAGGTAGGAAATCATTAAATTTAAATAAAAGAACAAATCACCCTGCCCATATTTGGGAGAGACAGAAGATTCATAAAGAAATGTAAACTGATTTAGTGAAGCCATAGCCAAAATAACAGAAAAGAAGGATTTTTATGAGTATTGTAGAACCTCATTGAGACTCAAGACAAAGGCATGCAAGGTTTGAGGGGAAGCATTGCTAGAGGGTTGAAAATGGAGATTAGTTGAAAGTATATCGAAATTCCTCAACTACATATTTAAACTTTCATGCAGAATGTCAAGGCCCGGTATTCACTGGCTGATCAAAGAAATGATATGTTATTTAAGCAGAATGTGGTATAAACATATATAGTATTCTTAAAATATAATTATAGGAAGAAACAGCTAAGAGAAGAAATGTACATATGGATGTTATTTTCTCTATATATTTAGAATTAAAATTTCATAGAACTTAAATTTACAAATAGATGAAATGACCTCTTCATCAACAAATAGGAGGATGGATGGATAATGGATGAACAGAAGTGACAAGTCCTATTCAATTGGCTTATTAAGGTGACTGAAATTACTTCAGGGTTAAATCAAGATATAATAGGAAGGAAAGACTGAGGTAGTGATAAACCGAGTGGGGTTGGGGAAGGAAGAAGAGGAGGAAGAGAAAATAGTCTTTATGTAGTTCCATTAAACAACAAATGAAATAAAAATAAAAACTTTTAAAATTCTTCAACATAATATGATTTTATGAGAGCTAAGGCAAATGCTTATTAACACAACCAAATATGGAAAATAAAGGTTTGGGAGTTAATTTAACTTGTGTCATAACTGAAGAAAAGAAAGAAGGAAAGAAGGAAGAAGGAAGGGAGTGGGGGAAGGTGCAAGAAACATATCTCCTATTAATAAAGTATTAAAATTCTTTTGAGCATTTAAAAATAAATTTAAAGATATAATAAATTAAATGTCCCACAAAATACTAAGTTAATTTCCACTGTAATTAGCATGCCAGTGACTACTTTGATACAAAATTTCCCTTAGGATGCTCATCTATTTCATCACTTCTTTCACCACAACTAAAATAACCCCATCACCATATACAGATTTAAAACTGTTAATATGGCTTGTCACCATTTCATATACCCCTTTGCTCCATGGACTAGTACTCATCAAATTTACTCACTTTAATGTTTTACATTTCTTCTCCTACACTCTTTCAAATATGTTGTCCCCAAATAAAAGTAGTATTGTCACTTGTTTCCAGTTCTTATCTCTATTGTTAATTCTTTCTCTTCTACATTTACACATTGTTTATAGTTTTACAATAGAATATGATAACTGTAGGACTTTCACAGATAAAGCTTGTTAAGTTAAGGAAATTACTGATTGATATTCTTGTATGTCTAAGTGAAAAAACAGGCAATGTTATTTGATGCATGGGTCAAAAGTGGATGGGAGTTAGTATTTTTTGGAAAGGAAACAAAAGCTTAGAATAGTAGCTGAGAGAAATGGGAAAGACAGCTGATTAAGGACTAGCGGAGTACTTAATGTGCATGTGTCAGAAAACACGTGGTTCAGCTGAGGATGGGGGGCACGAGCTTGTTAGTAGCATTAACACACCCAAGTTAAGTGATACCCAATCTAGTGGCTGAAAGAGAGAAAAGTAATATTTTGATTAAATTTGGGTTGAGCTTTTGTAGATCAGGTATAAAGAAAGAATCAATGGATGTAACAGTTGACTATAAACTGAGAGTGAAAGGAAGGGGTAGAACTTTGTAGGACTCCGTGCTATACAGAAAAGTAAAGATGTGAGGTCAAAGGGAACCTGATAATTTGGAGAATAGAATACATTGGTCAGGATAATAGAGTCAGCAAATGAAGAGAAAGAGTCAACACTTCTCAAAAAAAGTACTGGAGATTTGTGATCAAAGGGTGAGATTTAGGGGTTTAAGATTTCAGAGGTGAAGTTTCAGGAAATGATTAGGTATTGCCCCAAGAGTAGAGAAGGGTAGAAGTAGAGGTCATCAAGGCTCAGGTGAAAGAATTAAGTTCTGTTGGGTGGACTGATGACATGAACATGAAACTGCACATAATCACAATGAACTCGGGAATGTGGGAAAGGTGGCCAATGTTCATAGGACAGATGAATGAGGATCTAGGAGATAAATCAATCACAGTAACAGTAAGGGATAAGATTGTCAAGCTCAAGAGCTTCAGCTTCACATGCAGAGTTTTTACATGAGGACAGTAGAGATTTGGTTTAGAAGCAGCAGTGGGAAGCAAGAGTAATGCAACTTTGGTATCTGTCTGGTACCAGCCTGTGGTAATGGAGAAGGGAAAGAATGAACAGTGACTTCTCTAGAGGTTATAGGAAATCAATGACTATTGTGTGGTCATGTAAAAATTAGTGTGATAAAAATTAATTGATAATATATAATATATACACTATAAAAATAAATTTATATAATATAAAATACAATTCAAAAGTGATGAGTACATATTGATATAGACATATGATTACAACTAAGTATTTAAAAAATCTATACAACCACGTTTTCATAGGAGAACAAAAATATTAAATAGGCTAACTTGCTAATAGCAATTGCATAATGTGGAGAGATTATAGGTAATCTTCCTTCCTCTTTTCCCAGTTTCCAAATTCATGTAAGTGTTTTTAATGGGAAAATTAACATCATAAGTATTATAATCATGTCTATGAAATTTGAAGAGTAATTAACAGAATTGCTTATAGACCAGGGTATAACTTAACAACCAAAAATGACCCTCTACTCTTATTCTTTTTTAATTTAACTAAGACTTTGATGAATTTGAATTTTATTGTTCTTACATTTGGCACACCCAGAAGATTTTCTTTGACTTGAAAGTTATAGAGAATGATTGTAACCATGACTAATTTAAATGACTTGCATTATTCTGCTTAAAAGCCCATGCTTTTCAGTTCCTTTCCAAAATCCACATGTTTCTTATTATAATAAGGGGTAGAGGTTAGGGGAAAAAGGATTTAATACAGCTGTCACTTAAAGATAGATATAAAACAGAACTTTTTTAAAGCATTCTTTTAATATAAAAAATTCTGGAAACACAAAGGAAACCAAAATAACCTCTAATTTTTCACCCAAAAATGAATCAAATCACGCACCAGGAGTCAACAGAATCTCTCATCGAAAACAATATACACTATCCAAGGACATGATATGATATACCTTCTCAAGATAATCAGAGACTCCTAAAACTATATAGAATATGTTTTAAATGGGAAATCAGAGTTTTTATGTGATCAGATAGATACATCCTAACAAAAGTAAGTAATTCAGATCCAGAACTGCTGCTTTTAATCACTAGCTAGACTACCTGAGTTCAAAACCTCTGCTCTTCTAGTACAAAACCCTGGCACAGTCCGAGGTAACTCATTTATTCTATGATTGTACCACAGGCATTATCTACTTATGATTTCTACTATTACTTGAGGCCTAATGAAACAAGTAATATAAAAATGTGACAATTACCAAAGGTAAAAAGATGAATACATGCTGAGTGTGTCTTCAGGAGCCTCGTGAGCCACACAAATACTCATTTTAAAATGTGATCATTAAGGCATAAAGACATATACAGGATATTATGAGAAAATTATAAAAAAAGAGACAGACAGGCAAATCAAAGCAAGAAAGGCTTTTAAAGAAGGAAACAGCTTGGTAGCATCACCAAGTGGGCAGAGGTTAACCAGGGAAAGGCAATGGAAGTTGGGGAGTAGGGGGTGTTCTGCAAAAAGGACTAAGCAGGAGAAAGGGGAAGGAGATGCTTATCCAATATGATGTTACTCGTAGATGGTAGCTTAGGTTCTTTACAGGTGCAAGCCATTAGTGCATCTCTGTATCAACATTGGATTTAGCATATCCTCAATAAGAGGTGTGTTAAAGGAATTACAGAGATGAAATTCCCTGGAACAAAGATTAATATAAAACATGATTCAATGCAGGGCCTTAAATTAAAATGTAATTCTGAAAAATCAAAATGCATTTCACCCACTAATTAGAAAAAAATATGTAGGATAATTTAATGACGGTGCCTAGATAATATGAAACCCATTTACATGATTACATTCAAATTGGGCTTTGAACATATTTTAAAACAATAACTTCCTTTACTAGATTGCTAATTATCTATCTCTGTTCCATTAAAAGGCAAGATGATGATCTAGTAATATAAGAATACTATTATACAAGTTATGAGTTTAATATCAGTATAGTTATAAATGTATGTAAAAAACAGGTTTCCAGATTCTCTGAAACGTTTAATCTATAGCATTCTTAACAGTACAGTTTTTATGAAGATTAAGAAAAAAGTGACATAACAAAAAGAAATTATATTAGTTTAATAAATGTATATAGACATTAAAATGTTGTTTATGTGTTCCTGTAACATGGTAGACTGAGTTTCCTTTTGAGAAAAAAATACAGAGAGATACCCAATAATATGTAATATACATACATTTTAATGTATAGTTAAGATTGAGGAAAAAAGAATTCCCAAGTACAGGAATAAATCTTTAAAACATTCAGATCTGGAATGATAAGATCACGAGTTACTGATGTCACAGTCTGGGTTTCAGGTAAGATATCAGTCTTATTAAATTGTGGGTGTATTTCAAAATATCTCAGGAACAGGTATTAGTAGGTAAGGAACCAAGAGATCCATACACAACTAAGCTATGTTTTCTGTTGTTGGATTCCACATATGAGTGAAATCACTGTCGTTCTTTGTCTGACTTATTTCATTTAGCATAATACCTTCAAGGTCTATCCAAGTTGTGACAAATGGCAAGATTTCATTTTTATTTTTTTATTTATGACTTGAGTAGCATTCCATTGTGTGTGTTTATGTGTATGTGTCACATTTTTATCCACTCATCCATGGACGGACACTTAGGTTGCTTCTGTATCTTGGCTATTGTGAATAATGCTGCAATGAACACAGAGGTGCATACAAGGGCTGTCCGGAAAAAAGCCCCAACCATAAATGCCTTCATTTTTCATATTATATGGCTGGATAATTTCTGGACAGCCCTTGAACAGTTCTTGTATGCATATGCTTTGGATAAACACCAGAAAAAGAATGGCTGGATCATAAGGTAGTTCTATTCATAATTTTTTGAGGAATCTCTGCACTATTTTCTTTTAAGTGTACATGGCACATTTATAAAAATTGACCCTATACTGAGAAGTGAAAAAAATCTTCAACAAATTTCACAAGTGGGAATCAGCCAAAGTATGTTCACTAGCCACAATGGAAATTATTAAGAAATCAAGAACTAAAAATGTAACTAGAAAAATCCAATGCCTAGACATGGTATAATATACATCTAATAAGGAAAATTAGAAAATATTTTAATATAATCATAATAAAAAATGTGTGGGCTGAAACAATAGTACTTAGGGAAATTCATAGCATGTATTGGAAAAACTTTTAAAAAGACTGAAAATCAATGGTTAAACTTCCTTCCAGTAGCTGGGAAAAGAAGAGAGCATCAAAGCTTAAGAAAACAGAACAAAGGAAATAATAAAGAAGAAAATTAATGAACAATAAAAAAGAAAATTGGCAAAAATTGATAATTCCCTAGTAAACTGATCAAGACAAATACAAATTATCTGCATCAAAATGAGTAAGAAAATATCTCAACAATTCCTAAAAACATCAAGGTAATATAAAAAAAAAGTATACCAATGAATGTTACAATTTACCAAAGCTGTCAAAAGAAGAAATACAAAATCTGAAATTTCCTATAACTATCCCCTTTATTTATCCTACTCCAGCTACAATGGGTTTGTTTTTTGTTTTTTGTTTGGTTTTTTTTTTGGTCACTTCTCAAATGGGACAAGCATGTTTCCACCATAAACCTTCTTCACTGGCTTTTCACTCTGTCTGGAACATTCTCTCCCTAGATATCCCTTTCTAGACCTTCTTCAAATCTTTTTAAAATATTATTTTTTAAATTATATTAAAAATGTGAGGCATTTCTTGATCACCAAATTAAATTTAAAATTATAAATACCCTTCTTCCCATTCTGGAACTTCCAGAATCTCTCTTACTTAGATCAATTTTTTTCTATTCCAGTTTTACTTTTTAATATACCAATTAATTTGATTATTTATTATAGGCAGTGATCATCTCCCTATCAGAATGTACATAAGCACCACAAGAGCAAGACGGTACAAAGAAATCGATCTCTTCCTTCCCAATGTATAGAATCATGGTTTGTACAGTGTAGTAAATTTTGGAGTATATTAACTTGCATATCCCTTTCACATTGCCATGTTGGTGACGTCTTGTCACCTAACAGCTTCTCTCGGATAGCAGATGGGGAGGGACTGGATTAGTGGTAAACTTTTGGAAATCCCCAGGCCTATATAGGATGGCTCAAGTAAGGAATTAATGAAAATATCACTTTGAATAGGCAGAGAGAAGGACCGATCTATCATTTCCGAGTCTACTAGTACTTTGATTCTCACTGCCCTGGAGGCTAGAGGGGTGGGTGATATAGGGATGATATGACTGAAATTCAGGAATGTCTTCAGCAGCAGTATAGGCTGAAAGAGTAAGGTTAGAAATGAGGGGAAAGGATAACGAGTGTGGTGAAGAGAGTTGAATAGAAAGGTTACAGGGCCTCGACCAAGCCAATATTCCTGATTCAAATCCACTAAGTGCATTCCTTGCAGCCAGGTCCAGCAGCGTGCACTGATGCCACATAGACTAAGGAATTAACTGCAAAGATGCAAAGACCAAAGGTCTCTAAAAATTGTGAAAGAATTGTGATTGCCCATCACCCCACCTACTTGGAAAAAATCAAATGAGAGGTGAGGGGAACTATTTGGAAAAAAATAGTATAAGCTAAAACAAAGCAAAAACAAAAACAAGGTATGTGAATAAAGTCATTTAAATTAGAAGAAAAATAACAATAATTGACAAGCTTAAATTTTTATTTTCCTAGAATCAAGTGAGGTAGGGATCTGTGAAAGAAAAATTTAATACACTGTAGAAAGCTAGATATATTTTCCTTACTTAATATAGTATAATTTTTTTACCTTGGTATATATATTGAGACAAAATTAACTACACATTTGGGAATATACACATTTAAAAAGTGTATGTGTGTGAGAGAGAGAGAGACGGGCAGTGAGAGAGTGAGAGAGAGAGAGAGAGAGAGAGAGAGAGAGAGATTGATTGATTCACAATGGGTTTCTAAAGGAAAAAAAAGAGTAACCACTCATTTTGTTTTACTATCTTAAGGTCTGTTGGGGTATCTGAGATCAGTGAACTGCTGGACTGAAGTGTATATATACTCCACTTATAAATCTTTGGCAAGCTTTTATATGGAACATTAATACTGTGCAGGAAGAAGAAGGTGAAAGATGGTTCAAGTAAGTGTTTAGGAAAAATAGTGAAAGAAATAGGTTAAGTAGAGGTGGCCAATTCCTAAATTCTGTTCTGCCGAGAGATGGAGAGGATGTCATACAGCAAATGTGTTCCAAACTAGGCTTTGTTGTTTCTTTTGTTGTTTTTACACTTCCTTAAAGCTTTACAATAAACACCACCATTAAGCCCACCTACGTCCTTCCCACATTAAGGTAAGGAAAAGGATCGCTTTGTATGAAGGGAAGAACAATTAAGAAAATTTATCTACAGGACAGTTTTATGCTCCTGCTATTGTGTTCTAAATTTATTCTACTTCACATTTACTTCTTATCTCTCTTCAGAAAATTTAAGGGCAGGTTATTGGATGGTTGTAGAAGTTAAACACTCAAATTCTTGGACAGTTTAAATTAAGCCAGACTCCAATGTACATTATTATGGTTTTGATATATCATCAATACATCATTACTACTATATACCATTTGAAATTCTTAATTTAGATTTCAGGGCGACTTTGAAAAATATAATTCTTGTAGCACACTGAAAAAAGTCATATGTGGTAGATTACACATCTAACACTTGCAAATCAGTATGAGAACTTAGTGCAATCTACCACAAACATGACTGGAAACTGGTGTTCGCATTGCTGTGTTAATGTAAAAAAGCTAAATCAGAATTTTTAGGCTTTCTATGTCACTTTGCTCACAAGCACCAAAGAAGATGAATTAAGTTTAATGATTTCATGTGCCTTAGAGATTAAAAACTGTCATAACTTTAAAATAAAATGGTAATGGGAATCACAGTTAAAGATTTTCATGAAGTAAGCTTTAGGACACAACTGGAAAACATTTAAATGTTCTGATTGCATATAAATCAGGAATTATGGCTAACACATTTTTATAATGTTATAACGTAATCATATCCTGAAGGCATGAAACAGGGACAATTAAAACTAAAAATATCATGCTACTAAAAAGTTGTATAAATTGGTTTTTTAGTATACTAGTAACACTGACAGCATGCATTTATAACTGCAAATCATCTCAATCTTCAAAACAGTTTGAAACAACATTCTTTCTATGTACACCAATTTTTTATTTTTTTATTCATAACTTGCTTTCTATTCAGTATGATCAGTGTTTTTATTCAAGTAAAGGAAAGAAATAATTCTACAAACTGGAGAAATCTAAAGAACATAATAATTACAATACAGTTACAATTATAAATATTGATGTTCTTCAATCTCAACTACTAATATTTAAAATATTAAGTTTGATGTAATTTGTTAAGTAAACTATGTCTACTTAAAGACAAGTGATTCCAATTCTAGATGTATTTTTAAGATTTTAGGTGTTTAATTCTGTACACAGAGGCAGTTAATAGAAAATTGATTAAAATTTTTCTCCAAAATAATTTAACACTTTCTAAAATCCTGATTGGAATTCAATAGTAATTTTTCATGATCTGTTTTCTACATTAAGTGTAAAAAAAACCTAAAGGCAAAGTAGAAAGTTTTAAGTATTGATGCCCTTTTGTTAAGTATTTTAGGGTTTGAGTACCAGCCTCGATTTTTAGCTTTGTGACCATAGAAAAGTTAGTTCTATTTTCTGAGCCTCAGTTTTCTGGACACTATAGCTGGGAAATCAATAATTTGTCTTAGGAATGCTAATCAATTTAGATAACATATTTCAAGCATATGTTGGCATATTGAAACATGGTAGGCATTAAATGTTAAATTTAACTTTGTTATTTATAAAATAAGATTAACAGGGACCTCTTGAAGGATTAAAGGAGGTGATGTATTTTTAAAAACCCATAATAGATACTTAACAAGTATTATTCTTCACTGACAACATTGTGTGTGTGGTGATCACAAAGCTGTACTTCCAGATACTTACAATAACTCTAAAAACTACAAGAAGACCTCAGGGAGTTTTCTAAATTAAGATGGTTTTTGTTTCCCAAGGATATACTCAGCATGTTTTAATATTCATATGGTATTTAATAGCACCACTAAAACATGTTCTAATATAAGGAAAATTCTATAAACAAAGTCAATCTTTAAAAACAAAGGATCTTGAGAAGAGAAATACCTTGAGAAGAGAACAACCACTTTTAATAGTAATTCCTTAAGAGTTCTGTACCCGCGTCTTATCCTGGTATTATCTTGCCAAAACAGAAATATAAAGTGTCTGATTTATGTTCTGGCCTAATAAGATAGGCACAAGCAGTCAAGCATTGAACAAAGTATGTTCAGACTTGCTTTTATTGTAAATCACGGGGGAAAAAATGTTATTGTTTTATCAGGAATTAATTTATATTCAGAAATACATAGATTGAGGGGCGTTCCCTGGTGGTATAGTGGCTTAGACTTTGGCACTGTCAGCGCTGCAGCCTGGGTTCGATTCCCAGCCAGGAAACTACCCACATAAAAAAATTAAAAAAGAAAAAAAAGAAATACATAGATTGAGCATCTGGGACACTCAATCATTGTGCTCTGTGCTGAGGATACAAAGCATTGAGTGAGATCCTTAATCACAGATATTAGAAAGAGAGGGAGTGAATGGAAGGCAAGTTATAGGAAAGGTATACAGATGTCTGCCAAGTTCATGCATGGTAGAGTGAAAGAGAATCCAGGAAGTCCAAAAATAGAAATTAATCAGGGTTCTGAAGAACAGGTAGACTATAAACAGGAATAAGGCAGGTAAAGGACAACAAAGAAATAGCCTTCTATTTGGAAATTCTAAAACAATACATTTGAAAACACCCCAAAATCTATAAAAATTATTGATTCTTAGCAGAGGCTGAGATAAGAGTGCATTGGTGTGAATTAACAAGAGGCAGACACCACAACAAACAAAAAACTCATAGAACAGACAACAACAGTATAGCAGTTGTCAGAGAAGTGATGTGAGGGTGAGCACAGAAGAGGGTAAAGGGGGTCAAATATGTGCTGACACAAGACTTGACTTTGGAGGGTGAACATACAATGCAATATGCAGATAATACATTATACAACTGTACCCTGGGAAGTTACATAATCTTATTAACTAATGTCATCCCAATAAATTTAATACATTTTTTTTAAAAAAGAGGCACAACACTGGGAAGATGATTTTTTTAAAAGTTTTCCCAAGCCAATAGAAAGATTACAAAAAGAGTTTGGTAGGTGAAGTCTGGGCAGAATTTCAGTCCCTCCTCCTCCTTAGGCACTGTGTAGATCAGTCACCTTTGTGCAAGACATAACCTGTGGGAACCTTTGTGAAACCCTCAGTTGTAATGCTAAAAGCAAATCTAATGAGCATATAATTTTTTCTCCATTGTTTCATTTAAGTTTTAAATTCATATACAGTAGCATTTACTTTTTATTTTACAGTTATATGAATTTGAACATTCATATCGATGTGTGTAACCACACTGCCAGAACAGTCCACTACTCCCCCAAACTGCCTTGTGCTATTCCTTAATTGTTACACCGTCCCCAACTCTAACCAATAGCGATCATTATAGGTTTATCACTTGCAGAGTGTCAGAAAATATAATCATGCAGCACGTAACTTTTTGAAACTAGCCTCTTTCACTTAGCATAATGCTTTGAGATTCCTCCAAACTGTTAGATGAGTGAATAGTTAATCCCTATCCATGTCTAAATAGCACTTCAATGTATGACTGTACCACACATTGTTTGTCCATTCCCCTGCTGAAGAACATTTGGAACATTTCCAGGTGGGGCAATTATGAATAAAACAGATATAAACATTCATGAATAGGCTTTGGATGAACATGGGCTTTTATTTTTCAGAAGTGTATATAGCAGACTCTCAGTTAACTGGAATTGGTCAATGATGGAAAAATGTAAGTAGATTCTTCATTAACCAGAACTCAAGCAACTGGCACTCGCAAGCAACCAAAAGGTTGCTTGAAATTTTTGGGGTTCCTTGCGAGTGCTAGTCGCTTGAGTTCCAGTTAATGGACAGTCTATTGTACTTAAAAATGGGATTCCTGGGTCGTGTGGTGCATGTATGTTTATCTTTATAAGAAAGTGCCAAACTATTTCCCAAGTGGCTATAAAATCTTGCATGTCCAGCAGCAAGGTTTGAGACTTAAAGTTGATCTACATTCTTGCCAGTCCTTGGTATTGTCAGTATTTTTATTTCACTCTTGTTTTGGCTATTATTATTTGCCTTCCATATAAATTTTAGAATCATCTTCTGTATATCTACAAAAAAGTACTCAAATTTTTCTTGGAATTGTGTTAAATCTATAGATCAATTTGAGAATTTGCATCTGTACTATGCTGTCTTCCAATCTATGAATCACTAGTATCTTTCTCCATTTATTTAGACCTTTCATTGCTCTGATCAGCATTTTGTAGTTTTTGGCATGCAGCATCTGTAGTGGTGTTATTCAGTTCTTTTATATGCTGATTTTCTGTTGACGAGTTCTGTCAATTACTGAGGGGAGTTGACAGTTTCCATATATAATTGTCCATTTGTTTATTTTTCCTTTTAGCTCTGTCCGTTTTTGTTTCATGAATTTTAAAGCACTATTGTTAAGTACTGAAATGTTTAAGATCATTATATCTTAGTGAATTAACCTTTATATAATGTCTCTCTTAGTTCTTGGCAATTTTCTTTGCTCTGAAATCTAAACTGTCTGATATTATAGCCATGAGTGTATTTAATTTTTATTAGTTTTATTGGCATTTTTTTCATATCTTTACTCTTAGCCTACCTATTATATTTGAAGTAAGTTTCTTACAGAGAGCAAAGACATGTGTCTTTTTTTTTTTTAATCCATTCTGATAATGTCTTTCTTTTAATGGTATGTTTTAGACTATTGATATTAAATGTAATCACTGGTATGTTGGGACTTAGGGCTACTATTCTGTTGTTTGTTGATATTATTTGTACCCTCTGTTTTTCTTTCTTCTGTTTCCTTTTCCTACCTTCCTTTAGCTCATTTGAACAAAAACCTTTGAAAAGAGGAAAGGTTTCAAATTTTTTAGTATTCAATTTTAATTTATTTATTATGTTTTTAACTACATCTTCCTATATAATGGTTTAACTTTATACCTATTCAACTTTCAAAGTCTACTTAAAATTGGTATTTGGCCACTTCAAGTGACATGTAGGAAGTTTAATGCCATGTAAGTTCCTTTACCCTCCTCATGTATGTGGTAGTTCTCTTATGTATTACATCCACAAACATCACATATTTCATCAGCCAATGTTATAATTTTTACTTTCAACTATCTAACACTTTTAAAATACTCAAGATGAGAAAAAGTCTACATATTATATTTACCCAGATATTTGTCATTTCTTTTGCTCTTTCTTCATTCCTAATGTTCCAAGTTTCCTTTAAGTATAATTTCCCTTCTGGCAGAATTACTTACTTCAGTAATTTATTTAAAGTAGCTCTTTTGGTTATTAATTCTCTTAGTTTTCCTTTATCTGAGAATACCCTTCTTTCACCATCGCTTATTTTAACAATCCTGTCAGTATTTAACAGTGGTGAGCCGCCCTTCTGGCTTCAATGTTTGTCATGAGAAATCTTCTGTCATTAGTATCACTGTTCCCTAGAAATAACAAGTTGTTGATTTTTTATTGTTTTGTTTTGTTTTTTGATGTCACTTTTTTTCTTTAACTTTCAGTGTAGGATTATTTGTCTGGCTGTGCATTTCTTCAGGATTTGTTTGGAGTTTACTTAGTTTCTTGAATCTGATGGTTGAAATTTTGCTAAATTTGAGAAATCTTCAGCCATATTTCTTCTCTCTTTCTGTGTCCTTCTGGGGCCCACGATGACTACTTGTGATATTTCCCACAGATCCTTGAGATTCTATTCATGTATTTTTCCCAATCTTCTTTTATCTCTGGTGCTCAGATTGGATAATTTCTTCTGATCTGTCATTAAGTTCATTGACTCTTTTCTTTGTGATCTACAGTCTACTATTCAGTACATCAGAGAATTTTTTTGGGGGGGGGGCGGGGGGACAGGGGTAGTTCCCTGGCTGGGAATTGAACCCAGGCCGCAGCGTTGAGAACAGCAAAGCCTAGCCACTACACCACCAGGGAACCTCTCAGAGAGCTTTTTACTTTGTTATTCTTTCCTTATTTCTAATTACTTCCATTTAGTTTCTCTTTATATATTCTATTTATTTGTTGAGACTTTCTATCCTTCCATTCATTTCAAGAATGTTTGCCCTTACTTGTTGATCTTTATAACATATTTTAGCCTTTGTCAGGTAATTCCAAAATCTGTGCTCAGAGTTGTCATCTGTTGGACGTCTTTCCCATGTAAATTGAAATTTTTCCTATTTCTTTATAACCAGTGTAATTTTAGACTGTATCCTGGAATTCTGAATTTATATTGAGACTCTCAGTCTTAATTAAACCCAATAAAGAATGCTGATACTTTTTAATTTTTAGCATAAATCACCAAATTGGGTTAAGGATAAAAGTTCCAAACTTCCAAGCATTCTGTGGGCTTTGGCTTGTCAAATTTTCATTGTCAACTTTCAAAGCCTTTTCATTGTTATTCAAATATATCCTATGTGTTTGTTATCTGGTGACCAGTCTGGAACATAAGTGGGGTGGTAGCTTAGTAGCTCATTTCTCAAAGCAATTTTAGGGTCATATTCACATATGCAAAGCTTGGAGGTGAACAAAGGAGTTGATAAACAACTTAATAGTGTTACTTTCCCTAGCTTCTCCATCTCCATTATCTCCTTAGTACCTTCCACATCCCTGTGGTTCTCATTTCAATCCTGCTTCTGGAAAGCTTGGGCTTTAGCTACCCATCTCCTGTGTCTGATTCTAGGTCTGAACAATGGAAGACAGAGACAAAGCAATGGTGATCCCTTTACCCTCTTGGTATAAAAGCTCTGAGGATCAGAGAGGAAGGCTCATCTCAGACTTTTGTAATTGTTATTGCTGTCCCTATTGCTGTTTCCACTGCCAGAATTATAGGATTTCTTGGCAGATGGGGCAGGAGAGAATTCAGACAATATTTTTAGAGAGGATTACCCTCACTTTCTCTGAACCTTAAAGGACCTTCCTAATCCTTGATCCAAACTAGAGGGATCCCAAGAGCTCTCCCTGTACATGCCCTAATGGTCACTTCCAAGTTTGGCTGTGTCAAATTGAGGAGAAAGAAAAATACTAAACTCATTGCTGATTTTGTGGCACTGCAAATTTTTATTTTCTTCCCAACTTGCATGCTACCATTTGTCTTCTAAAATCCTCAAACAGCTGTTCCATTCCTCCACATTTTATAGCTGCATTCAATGAAAGAGAAGAATGGAGTGTGTTAACTCCAGTTTACCTTAAACTAAGTGCAGATAGTTTCCTCTCTGCAAAAAGACAGTAAAATCTAGCATCTTGTAATATTTTTCATGGTAAAATCATTACATTATTTTTTAATTGGCATATAAATCAAGATTCAGTAATTTCTAAAGTTAGAATTGTTTTAGCTAATGCGTTTTTCCTTAGTTCTATTTTTTAATACAAATTATTATGGCAAAACATAGTTAATTGTTTTTTATTGTTAGACTTAATGGGGTGACATTGGTTAGCAAGACTTACATAGGTTCCAGGTGTACGATTCTACAGTGCATCGTCAACTTGTTGTATAATAAGTTCACCACCCTGTGTGAGTTCTCTTTCTATCACTATATATTTAGCTTCCCCTCCCTCTTCTCCCACTCTCCCCCTTTTTCCATACCCTCCCCACTTGTCCCCAAATAAACAATGAACTACTGATTGTGTCTGTGGGTTTTTGTTTCTTTGTTTTTTCTTTGTTGCTTTCAGTTTTATATTCCACATATGAGTGAAGTCATACAGTTTCTGGGTTTTTTCTGTCTGGCTTATTTCTCTAAGCATAATGATCTCTAGATCCATCCATTTTGTTGTAAATGGCAGTATTTCATCTTTCCTTATAGCTGAGTAATATTCCATTGTGTATATGTACCACAGCTGCTTTATCCAGTCATCTGTCGCAGGGCACTTTGGTTGTTTCTGTGTTTTGGCCACTGTGAAGAGCGCTGCAATGAACATTGGGGTACATAAGTCTTTGCGGACTAAGGTTTTCAAGTTTTTTGGGTAGATCCCATAAGTGGGATTGCTGGGTCATATGGTAACTCCATTCCCAATTTTCTAAGAAACCTCCACACCATCTTCCATAGTGGTTGTACCAGTTTGCATTCCCACCAGCAGTGTGCGGGAGTTCCTTTTTCTTCACGTTCTCTCCAGCACTTGTTATTCCTTGTCTTGTTGATAATAGCCATTCTAACAGGTGTGAGGTGGTATCTCTTTATGGTTTTGATTTGCATTTCCCTGATAGCTAATGAGGATGAGCGTTTTTTTATATGTCTGCTGGTTATCTGTATTTCTTTGTGGGAGAAGTGTCTCTTTAGTACCTCTGCCCGCTTTGCTGGTGAATTCCCAGAGCTTCTATGTGTCTGAGAAGGTCTTTATTCCTCCTTTATATCTGAAGGATAATTTTGCTGGATAATTTATTCTTGGCTGGAAGTTTCTCTCTTTTAAAGTTTTGGATATTTGATTCCACTCCCTCCTGCCTTGTAGAGTTTCTGCTGAGAAGTCTGATGCCAGCCTGATGGGTCTTCCTCTAAAGCTTATGGTTCTTTTCTCCCTGGCTGCCTTGAGAATTGTCTGTCTGTCTTTAGTTTTTGACATCTTTAGTACCATGTGTCTTGGAAAAGATCTTCTAGGGTCCAAGTATCTAGGGAACCTGTTTTCTTCTTGAAGTTGGAGTTCCAGATCTTTCCATAGGTTTGGAAAGTTCTCATCTACTATCTGTTTGAATATCTTCTCTGTAGAGTGCTCTACTCCTTTTTCTAATCCTATTATCCTGATGTTGTTTTATCTCATGGAGTCAGATAGTTCTTGCAGAGTTGTTTCAATCCTTTTGGTTCTATATTCCCTACCTTCCTCTTTCTGAGATATTTCCATGTTCTGATTTTCAATATCACTAATTCTTTCCTCCATCTGGTTGGTTCTGTTTCCTATGGCAGTTATTTCATTTCTCACTTCTTTTATTGTATTATTTCTCTCTCAAATTTCCATCTTGTTCTTCTTTATGTTTTGAATTTCTTTGTTAAATTGTTCCTTTTGTTCACAGATTTCCTTTCTGAGCTCATTCATCTCAGCTATGGTGTTTTTCCAGTATATTTTCATTTCTCTCAGAGCCTTTAGAACAGCTACTTAAAAATCTCTGTCACTTAGTTCAGAAATTTCTAGGTCTTTCTATCTTTTTATCTTCTTTCTGAGCAGCTTTAAATCCTAAGCTACTCATATTGTCCACTGTGTACTTCTTCTTTAGCACAGGGGTTTAATATTCAGCAGAGCCCAGGAGCTCTCTTTCTGTGATTAATATTTTTGTGATGTGTTGCTGCTGAGCAGACACTAGGTGGCATGAGGGGGGCAAGTTTTGGGAGAGATGAGAGGTGTTTATGCCTTATCTCTGGTCTCCAGCCATGTCTGGAGGAGGGGCACGTCAATCAACATCTTGTAATTTAAAGAAAATTACCTGTGGAATTTTATTATTTCTACAATGCAAATGAAACATCTCAGTAATCTCAATATTCTAGAGTCATTACCATTTTCAAATGCTTAAGGAAGAATGCTTAAGAACTGAGAAGACTGTGGCAAATATAAAGATACAACAGTGCTGCATCACTGGGTTACCTAAGTATTAAAGACACAAATTGTAACAACGAAAAAGTATTTTCTTCTTAATGGGCTATACAGTTTCTACATTTTTGCCATGTAATAATTGATAATATTTTATATACCATAATCAAACTAACCTACTAAACATTGGTATTAAAATAATGTAGGTTATATTAATATTATTATATACTATTAAACGGAAAATAAAAATAATTTACTTAATAATAAACTGTCAATTTTCTCTAATACACTTAAATAAATAATATAGAAAAAATTTTACTGTGTCAAGACATGGTCTTTTCATCATAACAAGATTTTTAAATTTCGATGATGGATGATAATCAGATTTTTTAAAAATACTAAGTTTCTCCATCAAGATGTGTGCATCATTATATTTATGCATGGCAGTCATGACAGTATAAATGTGGAGAGAAAGTTGGCTCACAGTAAAAGGAAGACAAATAGGAAAAACTTTTAGATACCTAAGCAAGAATAACAAAAAGATAGCAAAAAAGGAAAAGATTTAAAAGAATGTGCAAATAGTTTCATTTTAGTCACCCTTCTATTTCTAGCACCTAATATACTTTTGGGCACAGAGCAAGAGCAAGTGCTCCAAAATATTAAAGAAAGTTGAATAAATGAACAAAAATGAAGAGATAAAGATCCAGAGAAGTGAAAAGATCACCTGAAATGAAAGAACTAATAAAAATTGAGGAAGCAAGAGAAATAAAGCACAGTTCTACTACCTCTTTGGTATGTTCCATGGTCTTTCAGAAATCGGAATTTAGAACATGAAGATTACACCCTTTTTATATTTGATATAGCTGAGACTCAGATCACTATAATGTACCAATAACCAATGCTCTGTGGCCATCTAGGCTGAAGGAAAGCAAGGTTGAGAGAAATGGTGTGAAGCCATCTTCCAATAAATGCAGCAAAAATGCTCAGATATTGATTCCTAGTGAGTTTGATTATATTATTGGGGAGTTAAGTAATCAAATATCCACATTATAAAAATAATTTTATAGCTTAATATTTCTGAAATAAGTACTCTGTATAGTTTACAATTCTGATCAATATGTAAATGTGCCTCAAACATATCCATTAATAATAGAGTGACCATATAACTTAGTTTGCCTGTAGGATCTCACTTATGCTCTTGCCCAAGCATAATTATTAATTATGCCTCCTTTAACTTTTCAAAGTGTCTTGTATGAATTATAGATTATGCAATCTCCTTATCCAAAGATAAATATCACTAGC
Organism: Lyroderma lyra; assembly: GCA_004026885.1. NCBI lineage: Eukaryota > Metazoa > Chordata > Mammalia > Chiroptera > Megadermatidae > Lyroderma > Lyroderma lyra. The sequence continues at coordinate 165,720 of PVJL010001427.1, forward strand.
CTTTTTGTTGCAAAGCTAGGGTCATGTCCCAGCTTAGGATGACTTACCGGGGCTTTCTTAGTTTCTTTGCTGGAGACCCACAGAGTGATGCATTTTCCTATATTTCAAGTTGGTGCCCCACAATTTCCTTTGTTGACACCCAGTTTTCCTACCTCTTTCCTTTCTGCCCCACAGGGCAAGTGTTCAGACCCATTTCACTTTAATGTGCTTTTGATATCACTGATGAGACAAGGGAAAAGAAATATTAAATGTGGAGAAATTGCAAAGATTAGAAGATTGTAGTCAATCCTGAAAAATTCTTTTAAAATCCTCTCATTGTTCTGCTGTCCCATTAGGTGGAATGAGTGGAAATCTCTTTAAAATTTCTCCCTTAACTTTTATTCTTTACCAAACATTTCCTTTTTTCTTACTCTGCTTTCATAGAGGGCCATAAACTATACTTTCAACCAAGATGGGCTACTTTCCTCCAGTATTTAAATCCCAGATCAATGTGTTAGTCTGAATGTGTTAGTTTTTAATTGCTGCATAACAAAGTACTATAAATGTAGGAGCTTAAAGTATCACTCATTTATTATTGCATGGTTCTATAAGTCAAAGTCTGGGATAGCTTAACTGTTTATGGTCTCATAAGGCCAAAATCAAGGTGTCATCCAGTCTGGGCTCTTATCTTGAGGCTCTGAGGAAACACTAGCTTCCAAATTCATCTAGGTTGTTGGCATGATCCAGTTCCTTGCTTCTGCTTTAAAGGGTAAATGGGGTGAGATCTCAGTATTTTAAGAGAAACTGAAGGACTATAATTGCATCTGCAAAATCCCTTCACAGCAGAACCTAGATCAGCATCAGACTGAACAACTAGGAGAAAAAATTGTAGGAGTGTCATCTTCAGAAATCCATCTACCACCCTGAATGTATTCCATTTGCATTTCTGAGAACATGCACATTAAACACTAAGCAGCACTTTATAACAACATATCTCACACAAATGCAATGATTTCTGGGTATTTCAAACCTGTCCCTAGTTTATATAAAATTATCCACATTTAAGCCTGATGCATGCTTCTAGTATGTTTGATAATATCTTTTGCTAAAATTTATGTTCCACTGTCATTTTTGAATCCATCAGAGTTTGGCATGAAACTTTGAAGAGGTAAATACTCAATATATGAATTTGAACATCCTTGAAGACTTAATTACACTATTAATTCACCTAAGAAAGTAACGTCTACAAAAAAAAGTTACCTTTGGTCTTTTCCTAGATCAAAGAATTATAAATTTCAAAATACTGAATATTAAACTAGTATGGTTTTCCAGTAGAAAATACATAGCTCTAACCAAAAGTGTATTAAAGTAGAGAGATGATCTCACTAATTTCTTTAAGTAGTTTCACTCCCTGAAATTCTCTGTGCTTTAGGTGTCACAATGCTAGAAAAAAATGTCACAACTATTATTTAATGAAAATTAAGCTACTTTAAGAAATTGGCTTGACCTCTTCTTCTCACTCAATAAAAATGATTACTTCTGCTGAAATGTGGTTTGGAGAACACATTGGTGTTTAGAAAGGGAAATGTCTGGAGATTCTCACATGCACAGTGTCAACATAAAAGGGTGATTTAAGTATGTTTTAGTCTCTGAATGTTTTTTCTTGGCAGTTGCTTCCCAGGTGGTCTATATGCCTGTTTGACAATCAGCAAGTACATAAAATCAGAATTACTCAGAAGCATACAGAAAAATAAACTATCATTTCAACCTACTGAAAGGCAGAAGAAGAAAGTTTATTAATAATATTGAAGCATCAAAGTTGGCAATAGAATGCAGTAAGGGTCAAACAATCTCACAATAGGAAATCTGGTGGTAAAGGGCACACAGCCTCTCTCATCAACAAGGATCAGAAAAGTATTCATAGGTGCAGACTCATATTGATCAACATGGACCTCAGGTCTAAGAATTTGTCAATTTTCTGTACTTTAAAGTCCTTAAAAGGTTTTATGAAACACACACATACACACACACACCCTCACTCACTCACTCAGTCACTGACAGTCACCACTGATTAGCTGTCATTCCCAAGTGATGGCAAAATTTCTCAGAGTGTTCTGCAGAATCCTGAGCTTCCATTGTGTCTTTTCAGTGGGACCCCCTAAGGTCTTTTCAAAAGGTCCACAAGGTCAAAACAGTCAACATTTGCACTGACAGTACAAAAGCAATGGTATGTAAAATTGCCTCGTACAACTCAAGGCAGCAATGCCAAATTTCACTGTCTTTTTATTTTTTAATGCTACTCACTCCCAGGGGGAAACATGTCATTTCTACTTTTAAATGTCCTAAATGAACCAGTAAACTACATTAATTTTATTAAATCTGAACCCTTGAGTATACCTATTTTTTAATATACTGTGTTACAAAAAGGAAGTATGGATAAAGCATTTCTGCTGTAGACTAAAAAATGATGTTGTCTTTGGGGAAAGTACTTGTGTGAGTTATGAGCTAAAATAACTGTGCATTTCATTGAACACCATTTGTACTTGAAAGACTGACAGACAAACATGGTTATTCAGACTTGGGGATTCAGCTGACATTTATCCCAAAATGAACAAAGAGAACCTGTCACTCCAAGGAAACCAACTGATGGTATTTTTTTCACAATGATAAAATTTGAGGTTTCAAGTGAAATTAGAATACTGGAAAACTTATATCTGCCACTTAGAACTTGACAGCCTCCCAAAACTTAAAGATTTTTCTGATGAGATTGACGGTGATATTAAAAAATAAGGTTTTTAAATATATATTGTATGGTGCAATGTGTCAACATTTAGAAAATCTGCCTAACACAGTGAACCAATATTTACTTAATGGCCAATGAATAATGCTAAAAACCAATGCCTAGTTAAAACATCCACTTAAGGTATAAACCATACCAAAAGATATTAACATAAGAAAGTATAGAAAGTTTACTGATGTACTTTCACATTCCACATCACAACTACTAACCACTAAGACACTACCACATGAATTTTAGTGAACTTTCAAAGAAGATTATCCATATTAATCTGAAAATACTCATCTATTTTCTAATTGCAGATCTTTATGAGGTCAAATTTTCCTCATACACTTCAACCAAAATAACAAATGGCAACATCCCACAAACAGAGGCAGATAAAAGATCACAGCTATCTTCTACAAGCCAGGCATAAAGAGATTTGTAAAAATCTAAACCAAAGTCATGTCTTTTCACTATTTTTTTCTTTTGAATAATATAGTTAATTTTATAAAAAGCACATCCTTTATGCTGACATTTGGTATTTATTATTGCTCATTTTAAATAAATTAGTTTTAGAATTTCTGTTTTAATTTTGAATATGGTGACAATGGATAAATATTACCTACACAAAAAAGCATGTTGGGATCTTCAATAATTCTCAAGAATATGAAAGGATTCTAAGACCAAAATGTTTGCACATCACTGGCCTATAGCATATAGACAATTTAAGTATCTACAGAACAGCTTCTAAAAATTTTTTTTTTAATTTGTGGGAGTTGTCATAACTATAACACCAATTCTCCAAATCAGTGACAGAGCACAGGTGAGTGTTGAGAAAAGTGGATTGTGCTACCAAGTGCAATGCAGAATGTATAAAAATACACACAATAATGCTTTAAAAGTTTTTCTAGGAATTCCATTTCTGGTAGCAAGATGATTCTGTTTGCAACACTATACATAAAAATGCTGGAATAAAAATCACAAAGATCCTCTTAAAGGCAAGGCTTAGGATACAAGTAATGGAAATCCTCCAAAGGGTGTAAAGAAAAGAAAGGAAAATGCAAAGTTCTGAGCTGGCACTGATGTACTGGCTACCTGTGGGCATCTGCCAAATTCACATCCAAAGATGTTCAGTTTTAGCTGCATATTGAGACAAAAGAGTGTCTTGAGAGAATGCTCAAGGTAAGGTCTCATAACTGAAACTTCTACATAAAGTGAGAGGAAGAATATCATCTCCTTCTCCCTCAACACAAATTTCTAAAACTAATGAAAGGGTAGGTTAGAAAAATTAATTGCTCCCTAACAAAAGATCATAGCATAAGAACTTGTCTACTTTGACACAGTCTTTATTTAAATAAAAAACAAAGCCTCTCCTGAGAACAGGTGGGATGTCTAATTTCATTACATTCTTGGTTTAAGGAATACTAACACAAGGAAGTAACTTTAATACTCCTACAGTATTTGTGAACAAAAATTCTTTCTTGAGAGAGGCACCCTCTTCTCCAGGTTACACAGGACTTCCACAGATTAAAAAAAAAAAATCTTAAGACATAAGAGCTCATTTACAAAATTACATAACCTATAAGTAACAACTCACCATGAATGGGATTCAAGAAAGTCAACAAATTGGACTAGAACCACAAGAACTTCAATATTAGAATCATTAGTTAGTGACTATTCAAAAGTACCCTTTAAATGATTTAGACCTAAAAGAAGAGATTGAAAACATGAGGAAGGCCCAATGTATTATCAAAACTTTCACAAAACACCCTAGCAGACAGTAAAAAATCAAACAGAATGTCTAGAAACAAAAAAGCTACTGAAATTTCAAAAACTCTTAATAAGTTAAACAGATAAAACAGTATATTAACAAAATAGAAAATTATACACCAAGAAAAATGCTTTAAAACTTACCTGGAAAGGGAGAGATCCTAGATGGTGGAGTAGATAAACACTATGCCTACTTCATTTCATGAACACATTAAAATTACAACTAAATTACAGAACCACCAACCTGGAGAAATATCTGAAGTCTAGGTGAACAGAAGTTTTATAAATAAGGATACAAAGAAGAAGCCACTTGGAACCTCATTGGAGGGGCAGGGACCAAAATGAGCTAGCCCCAAACCTCCACATGGCAGTTGAGAATCAGGAGGAATATCTCAGCTGCAAATGTTCCCCCAGGAGGAGCAAGGGACCGCAGCCCCAAACCAGTCTCCCCAGTTCAGAATACTGGTGCTGGGATGAGGAGCCCCACAACATCTGGCTGTGAAAAACCATGGGGATTCCAAACATCCAAATGAGACAGAGATAGCAGGAAACTCAGACATCCTCTTAAAGTTCCTGTGCAGACTCACTCACAGGTACTCACCCTGGGCTCTGGCAGACAGACAGTGACTCAGGGGGCATTGGAGGCAAACAGTGGGCAGACTGAGGTATGTGGCTTTGGGGCAAGGGCTGGAGGACAGTCACCACTTTTCCTGAGTGGGGTCCTCCTTCCATGCAGCCAGCAGGTGGGCACCATTTTTCCTGTGTTACACCCTCCCCCTACACGGCCAAATATGAATCTGATTGGTCTGGTGAGCTCTACTCATTCCACCCTGCTGACTCACTGGGACTCCATCCTACTCAACTCCCCCAAAGCCAGAGGCACTTCCTCAGTGAGCAGCCAGCCTGACCCACATTACGATCTTCCTTGGAAAACTATCGGAGTCCACAGGCCCCAGGCAGGCAGTGTTGAGCCTCAGTGTGCCCTGAGACTTTTGTTGAATAGCTTCAGGCTCAGCCCTGGCACCAAATAAGAATACAGGAGCACCCAGGGCAAGTGACCAGGAAGGGAGACTATGCCAGGGCCCCCCACGGGGCACCTACTACATAAGACTACCCAGCAATACTACCCAGGAGATACAGCAGTTCTACCTAATACATAGAAACAAACACAATGAGGCATACCAAGTGAGGAAACAAAGGAATACATCCCAAATGAAAGAATGAAAAACTCCAGAAAAAGAACTAAATGAGATCGAGGCAAATAACCTATTAGATACAGAATTCAAAACAATGGTTATAAGGATGCTCAAGGAACTTAGTGAAAACTTGAGCAAAGATGCAGCAAGCATAAAGAAGAACATAGAAACCATTAAAAAAAAGAACCAGGTGGAAATAAAGAATACCATAACTGAAATGAAGAATGCAATAGAAGGATTCCTCAACAGACTAGATGAAGTAGAGGCTTGAATCAATGATTTGGAAGACATGGTAGCAGGAAACATCCAATCAGAACAGCAAAAAGAAAAAAAAAATCCCCCCAAATGAGGATACTTTAAAAGACCTCTGGGACAACATCAAGCATAAGAACATTTGCATCATAGGAGTACCAGAAGGAGAAGACAGAGAGCAAGGAATTAAGACATGGGTGCACGTTATGCACAGAGGTGCATTATACATGGCAAAATATGGTAGTAACTCATGAGAGAGCTCCCATAAGACTGTCAGCTGATTCCTCAACAGAAGTTTTGCAAGCCAGAAAAGACTGGCAGAGAATATTCAATGTGATGAAAAGCAAGGACCTAAGAAATTAAGAATCTATTTATATGAAGAAATAATAACTGAAAACTTCCCTAACCTGGTGAAGAAAATAGACATACATACAAGCTCAGGAAGCACAGACAGTCCCAAACAAGAGGAACCCAAACAGGCCCACACCAAGACATGTTACCATTTGAAAAGCAAAGGTTAAAGAGAGAATCCTAAAAGCAGCAAGAGAAAGGCAACTACCGATTTCACCATGTATAATGCGTATGTTCTTGCCCAAATTTGTGAGGGAAAAATAAGAATGTGAATTATACATGGGTAGTACTAATTCTGTTATAAATATTTTTAATTCTTTTATGTATGCTTATGAGTTAAAAGTGTAACTGTAGAATCAATAACAATACCTGAATGCAAAGTAATACCATGGAATAGGATAATTGGGTATTTCTTATATTAAAAATATACATAAAATTTCTTGTATCTTATATCTGGTTCTTGAGTTTTGTAATTATTTGTTACATAAAATTTCTTGTACCATAGCATGTTTAAAAAATAAATGCTAAAATTCCTTTATAATACAAAAAACAAGTACCTAAATATAAACTAAAGTTTGAAATAAAAAATTAAAACAGAAGATATTTTTCCCTGAAAGCTTGGGAACATGGGTACACATTATGCACAGGTGTGCATTATACATGGCAAAATGTGGTAGTAACTCATGAGAGAGCTCCCATAAGATTGTCAGCTGATTCCTCAACAGAAGTTTTGCAAGCCAGAAGGACTGGCAGAGAATATTCAATGTGATGAAAAGCAAGGACCTACAAGATTACTCTGTATAGTAAGGTTATCATTCAAAATGAAAGGACAGATTAACAGCTTCCCAGACAAGAAAAAACTAAAGTTCATAACCACCAAACCAGTATTACAATGAATGTTAGAGGGACTTCTTTAAGATGGAAAAGAAAGCAAAATTATGAGTAATAAAATGGCAATAGCTACATATCTATCAATGATTACTTTCAATTCAAATAAATTAAAAGCTCCAATCAAAAGACATGGAGGATATTGTGCTAAATAGAGTGTCAGATAGAGAAATTCAAATGCATTTGACTTCACTTATATGTGGAATCTAAAGAAGAAAATAAACAAACAAAACAGAAACAAATTCTTAGACATAGAAAACATAGATGGCTGCAGATGGGAAGGGGTAGGGAGTGTGGGTGAAAAAAGGGGAAGGGATTCAGAAGTACAAACTGGTTGTTACAAAGTAGTTATGGGGATGTAGGATATAGCATAACATTGTGACAAATATGTGTCAGATGGGTACTAGATTTGTTGGGGTGATAGTTGGAATAGTTGGGGATAGGGTGAAAAGTTGAAGGGATTAAGAAGTGCAAATTGGTAGTTACAAAACAGTCATGGGAATATAAAGTAAAGCATAGGGAATGATATGGTAACAACTATGCATAATGCCAAATGGGTATTAGACTAGTCAGAAGGATCACTTTTTAAATTATACAAATGTCTAACTACTATGCTGTATACCTAAAATGAATATAAAATAATATGAATGTAAAATAAAAGAGGTGGTACACACATACAATGGAATATTACTCAGCCATGAAAAAGAATATAATCTTGCCATCTGCAGCAACTTGGTTGGACCTTGAGGGTATTGTGCTGAGTGTAGTTAAGTTGAGCAGAGAAAGACAAATGCCATGTGATTATTAATACATTTATATGTGAAATCTAAAGAACAAAATAAACAAAACAGAACCACTGACACAGAGAACATTTTTTTGACTGCCAGATGGGAGGAGGCCTTGAAGGTGTAGATGCAAAAGGGGAAGAGATTAAGAAGTACAAATTCATAGTTACAAAATAATCATGGGGATATAAAGTACAGCATGGAGTACATAGTCAAAAATATTGTAATAACCACATATGGTGTCAGATGGGTACCAGGTTTATTGGGGTGATGAATTCGTAAGTTATATAAATGTCTCATCACTATGTTGTACACCTGAAATTAATGTAATATTCTATGTCAAAAGTAACTGAAAAACAAAAATAAATAATTTTTAAAAGTTCCCTGGAACACAACATAGAATGACAGAGATAGATATAAAAAACAAGACACTGCCACATAATTTTATTAGAATTTCCAGGAAATAAATGGTAAAAAGAACGTGGTAAACACCATATTTGAAGAGATACTGTAAAGAGAATTCTCCAGAATAAATAAAAGACACGAATCTCCATATTTAAGAATCATGACAAATATACAAAATAGGATAAAAAGAACTTAGAACTAGGCATACTGGAAGGAAGAGAGGGAGGCAGGGAGGGAAGGAGAGAGATGGGAGGCAGGCAAGTAAGAAAGAAGGGAGGGAGGGAGGGAGGGAGGACATTTATCATAGTGCGTGCACAGAATAAGGAATTGTAAAAGATCCTAAAGCCAGATGGATTACATTAAAAAGAGCTCAGACTGAAAGCTGAATTCTCAAGAGCTATAATGGATGCCGGCAGGCAGGTAAACTAGATTTATGATGTACTGAAACAGAACAAAATGATGTATCCAGAATACTGAGATTCTGTACTCACTTAAAATACCTTTCCAAATGAGGGTGAAATTAAAACATTTTGAAACTAACAAAAACTTAAAAGTTTGCCACCAGCAGTTGTTTACTAAAAGAAATTCTAATAAATATCACTTCAGTTATCAGGAGAATATGATCAGAAAGATCTGAGTTGTAAGTAAGAATGAGGAACTATGTGAATAAATGTAAATAAGATTAAAACTATAACATCTGGTGAGTTTTAAAAATGCAATTTAAAAAATTTTAAGGATAATAGCCTACAGTCAGGTCAGGGTATATGCAGTGTTTTAAGGACCATGTATTCCTGAGAGGAAAAAAGATTAGATTTTGATGAGTTATATATTCATGTTTAAATTTCTAGGGTCCATGTAGCTTCCCAGCCCCACTTGCTGAGTTCTCATCCTCTAACTGAAAGTAAAAATGTTCAAATTCTTCACAGCCTGAGGCTTTTTACTTTATCATCTCTATGACTCTCCCACCAAGTGATACTTCCCTGTTACACACCACACAGACACTGTGGTTTCTTGATTCATCCAATATTGATCAATTACCTTACTCTCGATTGATTACTATTAATGTTCTGTTATGTGTCTTTAGCACATATAGGATTCTCTTAGGTATATACCTAAGAATGGGATTAAAACTGCCAATATTTAATATGCCAGTTTTAGTAGATACTACCAAAGGTTTTCTAAATGGGTTTTAGCCCATTTACATTCTCTTCTGATGTGTAATTGTCACATTCTTCCCATCACTTGATAATGTGAGACTTTTCATTTTCATTTTATCAGTCTCATTGGCAAAAGTCTCCTTGGGATCTGCATATGCATTTCTCTTATTACTAATGAGGCTGACACTTTCCTGTTTTTTAATTCATTTGTAGTCTCTTGTAAAAAAAAAATGGCTGTTAGTTACTTTGATCTATTTAGCATGTCTACTTGCTTGTTTCTTGCTGATTGATAAAAGTTGTTTTTATACTCTAGGTTCTAATACTTAGTTAATTAGATATGTTAAAAGTGCTATATCACCTATCTTAAAATCAATAATGTCTTCCGATTAGAATTTACCACATTGATGTTCTTTTCCTAGAGTGGTACATAAAATAATAGTATGCCTTAAAATCAATTAACAGTGAAGCACCTTAAAAATCCATGAGATACAGTATCTTCTCCCTGAGAGAAGCTTGGATTTTTTTCCTTCACTGTCATGATCATATGTCTTGATACACAAAAATTTTAAATATGAATATAATTGAATTCATTAAGCATTTCCTTTATGATTAGCATTTTTGTGTCCTTTTAAAGAAATCTGTCTCAAAAATATAAAATTATTTTTCCGTATTTTCTTTTCTAAATTTTAAAACTTTAAACCAGTGGGATTCATTTCAACTACTCTCTATGTGAATAACTGTCTCAACACCATGGACCGCCTCTCCCAGTGTTCTGGCTCATTTATCAGTTTCGCAAATACGTACAATGGCACTGTCCTATTTATTACATGCAATATCTTGCTATCTGATACAGTAGATAACCCCTCCACATTCTTCACTAGTGCCCTGCTAATTCTTAGGCCTATGCTTTTCCATATAACATTTAGAATCAGCCTGTCAATTTTGCTCCAAAACTCTCATTAGAACTTTTATGGAAATGTATCAATAAATCAATTTGAGAGAAATGGACATTTGTATCGTTGTCAGTGTTTCAGACCATGAAATACTAAAGTTTATCTTTCCATTGAGATTTGTCTTCTTTATTGAATTGAAAGATGGCTCAATAACTTTTTCCATATGTCTTATATATGTTAATAGACATAATCCAAAGAATTGTATTTTTTCCATATATTTAATAGAATTTTTAATTAAATATCTCATTGCTAATTGCTGGTATATAAAAGCAGTTGGTTTTTGAATGTCATTTGATAGCTAATCACTTAACTCTCCTGTAAATTTTAATAATTTCATTCCATATTCTCTATTTTTTTTTATTGTAGACAATAAAAACACCCACTTTGTTTTAAGACTTAAAATTTCCAATGCAATGTTGAATAGAAATAGTGATGATAGAATCCATTTCTTGCTTCTGATTTTAAAAGAAATGGTTTTAATGCTTTGCTATTTTTTGTAAAAATACTTATTTTTTATAAATCTCTTTAACTCAGTTGTTAAAGTTTCCACTTTGTCCAATTTTTTCAAGAGTTTTTAATCAGAATGTATGAAGGACTCTTTCTTTATCTTTGTGATGATCATATGGTTTTTATCTTTAAATTGGGTTACACAGTTACATTTTAAGACTTTCTAATGTTAAACTACCCTCACATTTCTGAAATAAATCTTAAATAAGATAAACCTACTTGTTTATTTTAAAATATATATTGAGAGACAATATCTGCTAATATTTAATTTATAATTCTTTCATTTTGTTCCTGAGTGAAAACCACTTATTGTTTTTCTTTCTTACAATGTCCTTTTTTAGATGTGGTACAAAATTTATGTTTTTAATTCACCCTTTTCTATTCTCTAAAATAGTTCATATAATATTGGAATGATCTGTGTCTTGGAATTTTAGTAGACATCATCTGTAAATTATCAAGCATGGTATTTTCTTAGAATGATTTTTGAAAATTGATTCCATTTCTTTCATTGTTAGTGGATGATACAGACTACTTTTTGGTCCAGTCTCTCAGCTAGAAGTGGTCAACAATAATTAATAGTGTTCGTTAGCACAGCCCCAGTTTCTTGCTCTTTGTATATATTTATATTTCATGATGAAAATTTATATTTTCTAAATCTAATCCCAAACTCTTCACTAGCTTTTAAAACTAGAGCCAGAATTATTGGCCCCACAACATAAAGATTTAAGAGCACCATGTTTCTTTACTGCTTCTCCGTAGGTAATTAGATGGAATAATTAGGTATTCAAAAGTATGTTTTTATATGGCTGCTGTAACAAATTATCATAAATTCGGTGGCTTAAAACCCCTAATTTATTATCTTATAATTCTCTACATTAGAAGTTTGACCAGAGCTCACTGACCAAACTCAAGGTGCCACGCAGCTGAAGATTCTAAGGGAGATTTCATTTCCTTGCTTCTTCTAGGTTCTAAAGGCCATGTTACTTAGGGACCTCTTCCTCCATCTTCAAAACCAGTAATAATGAGTTGCATTTTTCTCACATCTCTATGCCTTTTTAGCAATCAGTACTCCCTCTGACTCTGAGCTCTTCCACTTTTAAGGACGCTTGCAATTACACTGGGCATACTAGAATGGCCCAAATAATCTCCCTATTTTAAGGTCAGTTGATTAGTAGCCTTAATTTCATCTGCAGCCTTCATTCCCCTTTGCTATGTAACCTAACATATTCCCAGGCTCCAGGAATTATGACATAGATACCTTGGGAGACCATCATTCCACCTGCCACAGGAAGTAAGGCAAGTTTACTAGCAATACAGGGAGATAAATAGTTGCCACTTGTATCTAGAATTATGTTTCATTTCTCCTGAAATATAAGAATATCAACATACATCCTAGTTCATCCAACTAAGATTTTAAAAGCTCTGAATTAAACTATGACGCAACTCTAGCAGGCCATCGATTACAAAATGAATCTCAATTTCAAGAATGTTAAAAGGTGAGCACGCATATGTTTTAGAATTGATATTTTATTGATGAAAACATTTAATAGCATTTTTTAAATTCCAATATTTATATACCTACCTACCAGTATACCAAACTAACGACCTAACTAAAACAACAGGTAAACGTATTATTTGTGTGGTGTTAAAACAACTTTTACTTTTAACTCTCAAAATTCCTTTCCAAATATAAGCTTAATAAATAGGTATAACTTATCAATAGAAACAATTATTTATAATATCCCATAACATTGCTATAGCCCAACTCATTTAAAAATGCACTTATCTTTTACATCAGGAAATGAGCAAAATATCTTACTGTTTCAAAGTTAAAATACTGGCAAATAAAAGTAATTTCCAAGTTTATATTTGCCATTTCTTTGTATGTTTTAATTTATACCCTTTTATTCTACAACTTCATTCAAAGATATTTTTCTTACCTTCACTGTTCAGCTGTATTGTCCTGTATTATACAAACACATCATGTTATAAAGGAAAGCTGACTTACTACAGTCAAAAGGTCTGAGGCAGAGGCCAGCACCACCATTTAGTAACAGTGGTGATGGGAAAATTTATAATGTCTCTGCAGGAAATAACAGAATGGAATAAAAAGTAGTGCATACTGAATGCCAATTAAAACTAGTTGTCTTTGCAAAAGTCAGAGTTTCACAGCATTCTGTGAAGTCAATAATACAGCCTCTACTTTAAAGGTGAGGAATTCAAAGTTGCAAGGTGTTAAATAATGTGGCTACAATCACATAGGTAACAGCAGAGCTCTGATTAAATCTAGATGTCTGACTTGAAAATCCATGCTCTGTTCTATTTCAGAGTTTTCTTGATGTACAAAGTAATGATGATAATAAGACTGGAGAGTTTAGATTTTGGAGGAATTAAATTAAATCCATGAAAGGGTGGTTCAAATTATAATGCACAGCACAAATCTTACCATTGCTTCTAAAATATTGGCATTCCTATAGGAAATATAGACAATAACACTGTAATAACTATGTCTGTTGCCCAATGGGTACTAGACTGACAACTTTGTAAGGTATATAAATGTCTAATCATTACTATGTACACCTGAAACTAATATAATATTGTATGTTAACTATAATTTAAAAATAACAAAAATTTAAAAGATGTGGTATACATACACAATGTAACATTATTTATCCATGGGAAAGAAGGCTACCCTGCCATTTCCAATAAGACAGATGGACCTTGAGCACATTATGCTCAGTGAAATATGAGGACTGACAATTAACTTCACGAACTTCCCACCATGCACTTACGTTGGCAGCACTGTACAAAAAACTCAGTAAGGTTTCATAACCTTGGTATCTGTGTCTGACGGCTGTGTTCATGTCAAAGTGTGGCAGTATCTTGCTGAGTGGCATTCATTATTGTTGTTGCGTGTTTTTGTGTGCCATTGTGAGAACGTCAGACCTTGAATTAAAGCAACAAACATTAAATTTCTTGCTAAATTTAACAAGAGTGGAGATGAAATCAGGGACATGTTAGTTCAAGTTTATGGGATAATGCCATAAAGAAAACAGCAGTGTACAAATGAATTAAACATTTTCTGAGGGAAGAGAAAGGATTATTGATGAAGAGAGGTTAGGGTAGACAGCAATGTGCACAACTGATGAAAACATTGCAAAAATATGTCGACTTGTGAGTCAAAATTGTCGGCTGACTGTGAGAAGCATAGCAGACCAAGTAAACATCGATAGCCTACAAGTTAGGAAAATCTTAACTGAAAATCGTGGCATGAGAAAGGTGTGTGCACAAATGATCCCAAAGGAGCTCACCAATGAACAAAAGCAAAGGTGAGCTGAAGTTTGCCAAAGACTTATGGAGAAGCAAGACGATGTTTTGGGCCATGTAATCACTGGTGATGAAACATGAGTGTACCAATACAACCCTAAAACAAAGCATCAAAGTGCACAATGGAAGTCAGTCAATTTTCCAGACCAAAAAAGTTCCATCAGTCCAAATCAAGAGTCAAAACAATGTTACTAATCTTTTTTGATATCAGAGAGATTGTTCATTATGAATTTGTACCATCTGGACAGTCAACCAAGTTTACTAGTTAGAAGTGCTGAAAAGGCTGCATGAAAAAGTTGGACAAAAATGACCTGAACTTTTCACCAACAACTCTTGTCTCTTGCATCACAACAGTGCACCAGTCCACACAGCACTGTCTGTGAGGGAGTTTTTAGCCAGTACACAAATTACTGTATTGGAACACCCTCCCTACTCACCTGATCTGGCCCCCAGTGACATTTTTCTTTACCCAAAGATAAAGGAAATATTGAAAGGAAGACATTTTGATGACATTCAGGACATCAAGGGTAATATGACAACAGCTCTGATGGCCATTCCAGAAAAAGAGTACCAAAACCCCTTTGAAGACTAGGTGCTGGCATCGGTGCATAGCTTCCCAAGGGGAGTACTTCAAAGGTTGTTGTAGTGATATTCAGTAATGAGGTACGTAGCACTTACTCTAAGATGAGTTCGTGAAATTAATTGTCAACCTCATAAGTCAGACAAAGGCAAGTACTATATATCATTTATATATGAAATCCAAAAAAAAAAAATTAAACATGTTAAAAAAGAGAATAAAATGGTAGTTACGAGAGGATGGGTTGTGGGGAAATAAGACTGATGATGCTTAAGGGCACAAATTTACAGTGAACACTAAACAAGCCATGGAGATCTAATGGACAGCATAATGAATATAGATAATAATACTGTACTCATAAGTATGTAATGTGATAAATATCATTACAACATCCATAGTACAATATACATACATATCAAGGTAACACACTGTACACCTTAAATTTACAGTTATTTGTCAGATTTACCCAAGAAAAAAAATTCTCTTCTCCAAAAAATATGTAAGTGAAATACAAGCATTTCTCTCCATTTATAAATCAAGTTAATAATATATTTTCAAAGCTTTTAACTGTTGTCATTCTCTCACTATACCCAGGAGAGTACAAAAAATTGTCATGTTCCGAGTTATCACTCAGGCCCATATTATCCAAACTAATAAATACTAAATCCACTTCTTTCCTTCTTCCTTCCTCTGGCAATATTTTCACTACAGTATCCAAAGTGAAATGGGCTGACTTCACACCAGTGATAAATAAAGAGGAAAGAAAGTACACACTGCCTTAGAGAAAAGCATCTGACAAAAGTACAACCCATAGTATTACATGAGGCGATTAAAAATTGTGTGTCAATAAACACTTTATTGATTTAAGCCCTAAATCTCTTTTAGTTTATCATACTAGAGATTGAGAGCTGTTAAGAGGACCAATAAGCTACATATGCTTACTGAATTTTTGCAACAAAAGAGCAGGTTACTAGCACCTTCTTAATATTAGTGGAAATTATTCATATTGCCCCATATTCTTCTCTTTTTATAAATGTGTATATGAGTGTCAGAGAAGTTCTATGTCTTAGGCTGCAAGATACAGAAATAAACACCTTCAATTGGCTTAAATAATAAGGATATTTATTGGTTCATTCATTCAGAAGCCCTCAGGTTAGACTGGGCCTAAGGGTGGAGAATCAATGATTTCAACAAAGCTATCAAGGAAAAGGCATCTTTCATCTCTCTGTCCTACTGTATTAGAGTTCAGATCTATCTGAAGCCTGGCTTCCTTTGTGGTTATGGTACTCAGAGCTGCACCCTTCCTTGTTTACATACAGTGGGGACATAAATGAACAAGCTTCAACCATGAAAAATGTTCCTTTCTTCAGCTGAATGAGGCAAACAGGTGACAGGTCACATGTCCCAACCATGCAGCGCCACTTGCTGACTGGTTTAAGCCTGAGGTCCTGAAATGATCCCCTGGGTAGGCCTTGACTAATCATGACCCATGGCTAGAGGAATGTCTTCCTGCGTGGCATTGCGACTGCACAGTGTAGATGCGAGCACACTGGAGTAGCAACCACCACTCCCATTTCTTACAGGTGTCATTATGAATCCTATCACTGTATACATCTCTAGGTATAAGAATGGTTAGTGTAACAAGAAAATTTTGTGGGTATGGAGATTGGGATAATGAGACCTGTCTTATGGTTTGGTTGTCATACGTTTTCATTTTCTCTCTCCTGAAGAAATATTTCAGATTTTTTATTCTGCTCAAGACCAAATAGAAACACGACCCTCATCTCCTATTGGGCCTGAGCAAAAGAAGTGCCATAAGGTACAGCAGGGAAGAGCAGGGTTTAGTGATGTCAAAGCTGACCCTGAAAATCTAAGTACTCAGAAGTCTAGAGAGATTGCAGGAAGGGCACTGGACTTCCCACATCCTGTGCTATATAATAAGCTCTTAACCAGCAGGAAAAATAGAGCTGGGGACACCACCTCCCTGTCAAGCTGTACACACTGATTGTTCAAACACACTAAGGTCCTTCATTACTCAAATGTGCTTTAAACCAGAAAATAAGTTTTACAGATAATATATGATATGAATCCATATATCACGAATATGCTATTTTCAATAAGATGTGAAACAGTCTTCATCAAAAAGACATTGATCTGCCTCACGTTCGTCCTTGCTTCCTGAACCCTGGAGCCCATGCCATAAAGAGGCAAAACTATGGAAGACAGCACTGAAGTGGGGGGTGTCTGATCTGTCTTTATTAAAGTGGCTTTAGGAGCAACATAGCAGTTTAAGTGGAAGAAAAGGTCATCACTTTGAGACAAGCTTTACTAGTAATCAAAAGCTTCCCTAGTTAGGCTGATTTAAAACTGTATCAAGATTTAATTGCTAGAGATTCAGGCAAGAAAAGAAGAAGCCTGTTGGCAGCAGGTAAGTAAGTTAGTTAACATTAAATCAGGTCAGCTTTCATTAGGTGTCCAGCTCTTCCTATATTTAAAATGCCTTCTGAACCAAACATTTCTTTGATTCCATCATCATCTGCTTCATTCTATTCTATTTTCCACTTAACTCAGATTTTAATCATCTGAGGAGGGTGATAAAAACTTAAGTTAATGGAACCTGTAAAAATTATTTTTTTAAATACCTACAATTCTTTATTCTGTTTTTATCCCTTTTTATTGGTCATCTTATAAAAAAACAAACCTCACATATGTCAAAACCAGATTATGACTCTTAAATATGACTTACCAATAGTACCTTATTATATACAGCTATATGATTTAAAACTATGTATACATAGGTATATAGTTTATATATATCTACGTGTAGTTATATATTATATATAGATACACACATATATATATATTTGGATAGGTAAATTTATACAGATGGATTTATATTACCGTATATGTGGTCATTCTCTTGAAACTAAGAACTGTGGTTTCACGAATTCTGTTGGCTATATGGTTATGTTTTAGAGATTTTAGATATCCAGGACAAAATTTAGAAAATTTGCTACTTTATATATAGAAAATCATCATTAATCATGCAAATCAGATGGACTTTGACTGCAAAGCATATATAACTTAAAAACAAATTTGTTAGCCTAAAAAAGGGTAATCATACTGTCATGAATATATTTTCCTTGGTTTATTGAACCCATGTATATATCTCTGGAAGAATAATAAAAAAGAACTCACGATATTCTTAAAACATCATTTAACATTTTCTCCAATATATAGTGGACACATGTCTTTAAGGCTTTTCATTAATAACTGAAGTGTTGGCAAATGATTAAACATGTAGGTTGAAAATATGTATCTCTGACATTCTAAAATCACTCCAATAAATGCAGCACTCTCCATAATTTCCTATATCTAAACAAACGACGTGTTCAAGAGCCCCGGACTCCTCAAACGTGTAAAAAATTGTATATATACTTACCAACCGTATCACATGGTTCATCTTTGTGTACACAGAAATCTTTCCTAGAAAGAAAAATTAAAAATTAGGTTAAAAATAAACTTTTCCACAGACAATGGAAATTATATGGCTCACCTTATCTCCAAGAATTTAATAAAACTGACAATCAGGTTAACTAATTTTTAGTTCTAAGAAAATATGAGAATAATTCAATTTTTATGATGCATTTTTATCTGATATAATCCTAAAACATGGTGTCCTGTTTCATAGACAGTATTTCAAAAGTAAATTTCCATCTTGTGAATTTTAAAGAATTTCATTTTTTTATTACTGAGAAAACAGTGTCTGGTGTTAAGATACGTGTTTCTGTTTGGAAAATATTGCAAGATCTTTACTTCATATGACACAAAAATAATTTCCAGACTGAAGATTTAAATGTAAGAAACACAATCTAAAACAACATAACATGTTATATCATAAGATTGGCAAAAATTTTAAAAGACTAATAATTGTTTTAATTAGAGCATGAAGAAATTATAATAGTATTTTTATATACTCATAGGTGGGATCTAATCCTGAATAATATTCTCTAATTTGCTCTTTATTTGACTATATGTCTTGGAGAGCATTCTCTACGGCAAACTGTATGAAAGTAAAACTTTTTATCTACCTCTTACAAGCAAGGTGACCTTACACAACCTCATATACAAAATAGAGGGAATAATGACACCTATCTACCACATAGGTGTACTATATAGGGTAGATGATTTAACACATATAAAACATTTAAAATACAGGTTTAAAAAAAAATAATAAAATAAAATAAAATACAGGTTTAGTATGTAGGTCGAATGAGTTAACACATACTACAAGATATTTAAAAAGGCCAGACACATAGTAAGCTTTTAAGAGTTAGCTGTTTTTGTTGTTTGTTGTTGCTGCTGCTGCAATTTCCTATTGATGAGCATTTAAGTTCTACAGAAATTTACTATTACAAATAATACCACAAGTAGTGTTTGTGTGTGTTTGTGAGGGAGAAACGAAAATCCTTTTCAAAAATTCTTCTGTGTTATAGCCATCTGAATACCATACCTAAATGAAAACTTTAAAAATTAAGTGCAACACTCCTGTCATTTTCATCAATGACATTTACATTGATAATTATAATGGTTAATTTTCAATTCAAATATTTCCTGGCTCATCAGCAGCATTTGTGATTTAAAATTTATGCATAGTTTTGTAAATGTTCCATGCATGTTTAAAATGTATATTCTCTGTTTGGAGCAGATTTAATGTTCATTAAATCTAGCTGTACCAAGCTCTGATATACAATTGCTAACAGAATGAGAATTTTTTGGTTTTTACATCTGTTACTGAGGAAAAGTTCTTGAAATTCTATGTGGTTATAATGTGTTGATGATTCCTTATGATTCTGCTAATTTTTGCTTCATGTTGAAAATGTTATCTCTAAATTTTTATAATTTATTTTAAATTGTTATTATTGTGTAAACACCCTAATTATCCTTTTTAATGTTTTTTGGGTAGTCCATTATGTCTGATGTGATTAATAACAAATACATTAATATTTGTTTGGCCTAACTTTTTTCCTTTTACTTTCAACTTTCTTTCTCTAAGTCTCTTAATATTATAACATATGGTTAAATTGTAAAACCTAGTTACATAATATCCTTATTAAGTGAATTTAATATTTTATTAGATATATTTCGATTTTTCTTTTATCTGTGATTTCTGTATACCAGCTTATTTATCTTTGTTATTTTCTTCTTTGTTTTTCTTTCTTCCTACCTAGTTTTATTTTCCTTTTTTTTTCCCCCTGGTACTTTTTTAAAAAGCAACAGAGACCGTGTTCAATTTATGGTTACTTTTCCATTTTAAAGTACACTGTGTTAGTTTCCTATTGCTGCTGTAAGAAATTCCACAAATTTAGTATAACATTAATTTATTATCTTACAGCTTCAAAATCAGAAGTCTGAAATGAAGTCCACTGGGATAAAATCAAGGTGTCGTGAGCATTGTGTTCCTTCTGGAAGCTTTAGGTGGGAATCAATTTCCAGTTTCTAGAGGCTGCCTTGATTTCTTGACTCATGGTACCTTTTCACCTTCAAAGCTCAGGATGACCTCTGCATCCATCATCACATCTCCTTTTCTGTCTTGCCTCCCTCTTTTCCTCTACCCTGGGATTACATAAGGTGTCCCCCTCTCAAAATCTCTGCAAAGTCCCTTTTGCCATATAAAATAACACAGTCACGGGTTCTGTGGATTAGAACATGAGCATTATTCTGCCGACCATATTCATTTGAAATGTCTAAAGTTAAAAATTATCTTTAGTCTCCTCTTGAAAAATTCAGGGACAACAAATGCTTGAAATACAGTCTCTTCCTTAATTTCTTCATGTTATTTTTATCTGACATTATAATTCCATCTCAATTTTTAAAATCTCAAGTTATGTAGTTTTTTCCTAAACCATTAGTGCTTATTTAGATTCGCCTATTTATATTTAGCAATTAGAAGTCTGCAATCACCTTGCTCTTCTTTCATGCATTCGGTTTCTAGTTACTTTTTTTATTGAAATATAATTAGCATACAATATGGTTGATGGTTAATTTTAAGATCTCTTTTGTCCTTGTAGTTCTACAGTCCCACCAAGATGTGTCAGGGTACTGCTTTCTTTTTATCTATCTTCTTTGGTACTTGGTATGTTTTCAATGTGAAGATCCATGAATATAAAAAAATTCTTACCATTATCTATTTACCTAATTCTTGTCACATTGTCTCTGCTCTCTTCTCCTGGAGCTCCTTTGGGTGCATGTTTGTTCTTCTCATTTTGATGACTGTAACTCTCAAGCACCCTTTTGTATTTCCATCTCTTAACCACTCTATGCAGCCTTCTGGGGGAATCCCTCAGATCTACCATCCAATTCACTAGTGCTCTCTTCAGCTGCATCTAATCTGATCTTCAACTCAGAAATTGAGATTTTAAATATAAACACATTTCTTTCATAGATATTTTCTTTTCCTCAATTTTCAAATCAACTGTTACATTTCCAAAATAGCTTATTCTCATATTTTCATTGTGTTCTTAATCATTGTGAATATGCTTTAATAATCTATGTTAGCTCTTTAAATTATTCTTTAATTATGACTCAGCTTCTAAAATGCAAGACATCATCATTCTGTGTTTTGGAATTCTATTGTGAACTCATCAGTTGCACTTTATTTGTGTTTGCCTTCTATGATGTAAGTTGACAGAGGTCTCCTTCAGAGCAGTTTTGTATATGCTTTCACTAAGTGCTTCATGTTCGAACATATTTGTGGTAATGAATACCCAGAGGAGCTGTTCTTTCCTAACCTAAAGTCATGGTTGAAATAGAATGCTTCCTACTGACAACCGTGCTTGTTTGCAGAGCTCTTACCAGATCACGCTTTTATTAAGGGTGTATGTGTCTAAGTGTTCTGGTTGTCTGTCATCACTGCAGTTCCACTTCCCCACACTGTAAAGGTTTGCCTTCATGTGGGAGTCAAACCCAGGAACGCAGATGTTTAAGTCCAATAAGCCCCTCCCAGGGAAGCTATCACATTACTCCAGAAGCACACTACTTTTTTTTTTTTTTTTTTTTTTTTTTTGCCTGAGCCCTCTTTGTTGTCGGCTCATCTGTGCCTGTGAAAAGGTTTTTATTACATTTTTTTCTTCAATTCCTAGATGTCTATAATGAGAACACTTTCTGAATATCTAGTAGACCAGATTATCACATAATTAAAGGAATCTGTGACCTACCATGCAGTAATTAAACATAGTAAAATATATATTTGTTTATTGTTAATAGGCATAGAAGCTTCATTCAATTTTATTTTAGATCATGCATCTACTTTTACCAAACTCCTTAAAAGACTGTAGAACTGCCTCAAGATGTTCACATGGTACTTAATATTTTCAAAGATATCTTTCTACAACTGGAGATTATGTTAGTTTTAAATTATTGTAAAAATCAGTGACTGCTACAAGATTGTTATTTTCTTCCATAAGATTGGAAACTAAAAAAAGGAAAAAATTATAGATATTCACAAGTATGAATGACTTAGGAAATGAAGTATTTTAATACAAAAATTAATTATTACAATTCTTAGTATTCCTTCCCGTAAATTTCTGACAGAGATGATTTATATGAAACAGATATAGAATCAACTCTTGATGATTAGAGTAATGGAAAGAAGGGTAGAATCTGAATAAAGAAAATAAACCATGACCTTAAATAATATATTGTCCATATAAGGTGCAAAATGGACTTAATATAAACTTAATTCATTTAAATCGCATTCGATATTGAGGAATATCATTACCATCCTGTACTTATAAGTAACAAAAATAATACACGTATAATAGCTGATCATATGAATTGCTTCATAAAGAATCACTTGAAGATTTATTGTTCTTGTGGGTCTCTTAGCTGACAACAATTCTCCAATATCTCACAGGGACTCAAGGAACGCAGAGGGCACATTATCCTTTTTCCCATCCTTTCCTTACTTAATTAATTCTATCCTTAAATTTGGTTTTGTTTTATTGGTCATGCTTTCTCCTGCCTGTCTCCATAATGTATGTCAGAGATATCTTTGCTCTAGTAAGGGCTCAGTGCAGAGAGCACTCATCTGATTGGCAAGGGAATGGGGTCATCCCCAAAACGCAGCAGATACAACGTTATGATACGCTATTTCCAAACAATAAAAACAGTACGGCATGTTTTCATTAATTTGTAAAAATTTTAATGTTTTTCTCAAATACGCTATTATTTTTTTACTCTGATAAATCTATAAACTGGTTAATCCATCCCGGATAACTGAAAGTTGGCTGTTATCACTTGATACGTTCATCTTTACTCTACACAAACATCTCTTCTTTTATATATAGAAAATAGTAATATAAGCCTATCAATATTGCTTGCATATGCCTTAAAAATCTACTGTTCCAAATCAATGAATATTGCAAAATAAGTTAACTTTTGTTAATTATTAAAAAGAACATGTTTTAGAAATTTCAATGAACTAAATAATCAGACTGTCCATCAGCATTGGAGGTCTTAATATTTATGCTTTTTCTATAAAAATAATCTCTCTGAAAATTCATGCCAAAATTAGAAATATGACCAGATAAATAAGGGAAGCCACTGAAATTTTATCCCATAAAAAGTAACGACTCATGCTCCCTTACCCTAAACTTCTCCTAAGTGAAACTAGTAGACAACATCCCTTTCATTAGTTAAGATACAAAACCAAAACTCTTACGAATCTGGGCAAAGCAAGACAGCTCTTAATTGGAATACTTGTTCCCAGGGTTGCAATCAGAAATTTTAAAAAGGCTGAGTGATTCCTTGGCAGCCACAGAATTTGCCCCCCGACCCAAACTCAACACCACTTTTCAGAGGATCTTAAGTGGATGATATAGGAAGAGAATGTAAACGTCCCCGGGACATCAAAACCCAGTGGTTGAGATTTCTAAAGTTTCCTTCTTCACTGTCTTTTTTTTTTTTGGACACCCTTCCCCTACATCATCTTTCTTGATGCCTTGTTCTTTGATTCTTCCTTTGATTCTAAGTCCTACACGGAATTTTCTCCACCTATCCAAACAAAAAACAAAAAAACCCCAAAAGACCACTCTGGTGCTCAACTTGGACAAAGTCAGTCTTTGTGTCTCAAAACAAACACCAAATGATATAGAAAAATATATCCCCCTGGTGATATAACATATTCAGAGCTTTGCAATAATTGTAGATGAAGAGGAGTGGAAAAGGGTTGTTGACATTTTTTAACAAGTTAATGACCAGATATATTTAGCTTTTCCCTGCATCAGAAGATACAGAAGTCAAACTAACCACAGGAACTAACCACATGCCCAGTTGTATAGGTTGTGTATTGCTTAATTCTAGGGGTACATTTATATATACAACAATGTAAATGGCTCCCTCTACTGTTGTGTAGCATACAATGTGCCTATGCAATTGGATGTGGTAGGATTCATTCATCAAGTGTCTCTTATATGCCAAGCAATGGATAATGGGAATACAAAGGTAAACAAAAAAGGCTTGTGCTCTGAAAGCAAAGAAGAGGATAAACATAATCACCTCTGTAATGTGATAAGGGTTCCATGAAGAAGCCTGGGAATTGTATTAATTTTAATGGATAGTTCTATTTTGCAATTGCCTTTGCCAGCAAATGGAGAGAAAAACACCCAAAACAGATTATATTGAATAATACAGTAACGCAAAAAATTAAAGAACCACATAAAATCAAATCTTCACCTTAGGGCCAAGAATCACTAAGTGTAAAGTATATTCAGATGTAAGGAGAAAGAGATTTTATGTGCTTTTTCTAAATGTAAAATGCATCATATCATAGTGCATGAGGCTGCAACATGACTATTTGATTTACATAATGAGAAACAAGGGACTTCATCTGTAACTAAACAACATGGTAAAACCATGACAAATGCACTGCTTATTGTCAAGGGTACTTAGAGTCCTTCACACAGCCAATTTCTGTTCACTTAGCAAACAAATGAATAAAGCACATTATTTCAAAAACACAGCCTTTTATCCAAAAGCACTGGAAGTACCTCTCAGTGCAACTGAAGGATAAATTGTCAGCAGCATTTCAAAACCTCAGATCTGACTGTAATTCTAAATCTTCAACTTCTTTACATATTATATTCTTAATTTCATAATATTCATAGATTTAGTGGGAGCTGAAGAGTTTGTTTGCCTAGACCTGTGATCATGTGGATTCAAATCCTCTCATTTTTGGTTCATGCTGTTTCAGTGTGTCTGCAGTCTGCATCACAGAGTTTCATGATGTGAGTTTATGGAAATGATACTGTTAGACTTTGGCACCTGGGAAGGCCAATAAATTCTGCTTAAGTTCTGGTTTATACTGAAAAAAAATAAAATTTAGCCTTTAATTTCCAAGAATGAAGATGCATCTGAGAATAAGTCTCATAGTAGAGTTTTATAGTGCCCTGGGATATACCTATAAATGATTCATTCAAATATTATTCCATGATTTGTATTAAATTAATATATTCCTGCCATTTTTATTTTATTAAATTTTCTATCTTACTTGGCATTAGTTTGAAACTAACTTTCAGAAGTACCATACATAAACCAAAAGCATTTCAGTAAATAGAAATGGTGAGATTATCGTTAATAAAATTAAATTCTAAATTAGAGAGTGTTTCCAATAGACATAGACTTATGCCTTCTTCATGATTTCAAAGAGAAATGTGAAAATTACACTAAGAAGTCAGAGTTGACAGTTGGGATAATATGTTTTGTGTTTTTGTTACTATGAGCCCACAAGCACTAGGTCAGCTTGAAACTATTTACTTCATTGTATCACACAGGACAGTTTAACAGATATATTGCTGCAGACAGGTTTGGATTTATACAAACATTATTTATTTTAGTTGAAACTAAACTTAGCTGAGGCTAAAATTTCCTACTAATGTGCTCACATAATATACAACATTTAATAATTACCTAAGATGAATATTCATTAGAAACTAGACTGGTTATGAGTTTATTAGCTTGCCAAATATGGATAAAAGCATGGAATCTAGGGAGACTAAATTTTTTACTGTACTTTTCACATCTTCCTTGCAAAGCTAAAGATCTAATCACCTTCATGTTTATACTAACAAATAAAAGGGATTCTTCTTTGATTACTCAAACTACCCATTTAGATATCCCTGATCAAATGATGCTACACCACTTAATGATAAAACATTCCCTTTAAACAGTGATATGGAGAAACAGTGACCGTCTCCACAAACCCTAGCTCCACAGGTAAGTAAAGGGAGAATTATTTATCAGTATCTATCATGTTTATATGTGTATAGCCTTAGACAGATTTTTTTTCTATTTTCAACCACAGATTTTTATTTCCATTGCTTTCCAGAAAAGAAAAGAAGAAAAAAACAGAAGCAATCTATTAAGTTCTAACCTAAATCCTACTTATAAGGGTGCAAAAAATTTAAGTCAACATTTCTGCTAAAGGATTGAGGAGGTGTATGAAGATCTTTTTTTCCTTGAACTATGAAGTGCTTTAGCAAAACTATAATAAATTTTACCCCCAAAGAAAGGCTTTTCCATTAGGTTTTGAGCAGAAGTCCTGATTTAGGCAGTGAAGCTTTGGTTTTTCTATCCATAACTAAAAGATACATTAGAAATAACTATGTCTTACTTTATCTTTGAAAAATATAATTTGGGTATACGAAGTACATATTTAGTTCTACAGTAGTAGTTCCAAGTTTTGAAAATCTGAGAATGATTCTGATGATTGTTTTATCAATTGAGCTGACTCAACAGACTGAGATTATAAAATATCAGTTATTATATATTTTGTTGGAAAATATTATCTAGAATAGTCTCACAAATCCAGATATTATTATATGTACCTGCAGTTCATTCTTTTAATATATTATCCTAGCGTATGGCTACACATGCAGTTTGATTGCATTTTATGAGCATTTGACCATAAGGAATAAGATATTTCTAAACACAAGCATCGCTTCTTGGTCTTTTGGCTAAGATCAAGTGTAGTATCTAAACACAAGAGCAAGTACTGTTTAGTGACTCTAAATAAATACTAGCACATGTTTATAACCACATACAAAGATATTTATATGTTATTCTCTAAATGTGAAAAATCAAAAAGTTATACAAATATAGTTATATAAATTAGGATGCTCATATGCAATAAAACAATGTATCTGCTCCTCCCTCCAAATGATATACACCAATGAGTGTTATGAGTTTCCTATTGCTGCTATAACAAATTACTAAAAAACTTGGTGAATGAGAGCAACAGAAGTGTATTATCTTACAGTTCTAGAGGTCTGAAGCCAAATATAGGTCTTACTGAGCTAAAACCAAGGCTTCATCAGGGCAGCCTTTCCACGAAAGGCTCCAAGGCAGAGCTTGTTTGTTTGCCTTGCCCAGCCTCTAGACTCCCTGCTTTCTTTAGCTAGTGGCCCCTTCCTCCCTCCTCAAAGCCGGCAGGACAACTTCTTCCAGTCTCTCTGATTCTAATCTTCTGCTCCTTTTTCTATGTTTTAGGATATTTGTAATTACATTGGACCCAACCAGATGAAATGAGATGATCTTCCCATCACAACATCCTTAATCATATCTACAAAGTCCCTTTTGCCAGGTAAGAGAACACAATCACAGGTCCTGGGGACTCAGGTGTGAACACTTTGGGGCACACTATTCCGCTTTCCACAATGAATGATATGAAAGCCTTGCAGGATATAGTGTAAAGTGGGGGGGAAAGCAAATAGAGAAAACTGTATAACACGAAATGATGGTTCTTTAGAATACATACCAACGCAATACCGGTTACCTTTGGGTGACTTGGACCATGAGAACGTGTTCATGCATATTGGGGGGTGGGGGGAGAGAATTATGCTACAGTGTTTCCTAAAGAACTAGTTAAAAACAAGGAAGTGTTTGGAATAGATTTTAAGGGAAAATATGTATTCTGAAACAGTATATAAAATGGGAACTTCATGGATAATATTCTGTCTTCTACATAGAGGGGTGAACAGGCAGTTGTCAATTTTATTATTGCTTATAATTTCTTAACATATAAGGTATATCACACAACTCTTTTTTTAAAGAGAATACCTAGGTTACTTCGCTATTAAAGGCTAGCAACAAGAAAGGTAATGATGAAGACTAGTTCGTTAAAAGATGGGCTTTTAAAGATATATAAAAGAAGAAAAAATATTGGGTGCAAGAGATTCTTTTTTAAGGGTTTCAAAGAGAAAATGGCACTGGAGTTAAGGAATAAAATTAATGCCACAATATTGGTGGGGCAACACAAAACTTGCATGTAGAGTGTGACCCCAATATTATAAATACATGTATTTTGTTATACAAACACATAGGATATAAAACTGTAAAAATATACCTTAAAATGTTATCATAATTATTCCTAGATAGTGGAATTATAGGCTAATATTTTATCTTTATTCTTATATTTCTCAAATTTCTATAATAAATGTGTTATACTTTTAATAAGAGAAAAATTTGAATTAGTAGTCAAATTATGATTATCATTCTCCTTAGTCTCGAAGCAATATTTGCAAAACCTACTACTCTAAGAAGGAAGACAAATTTTAGCAATTAAAAAATAAATATGCAAGGTCCAGCAGAAGTAATGCCTGGACTTAAATTATGATTTTATTACAAAAGTATAACCATGCATGCTAATGGTTACACAAATAATGCCTCCTTTTTACAAGCTGGTAATCTATACCAAAATTTTTATTACAAAATCAAATCTTGGTCTTACTTCTGCCAGACCCTGTATAAAAACTGTTCATAGTTAAAGCATTTTGAAAATCTAATTTCTCCATATGAGAGTGGTGGTCAATAGAGGTTAGAAGCACAAATTAACTCATACAATAACTTATGTGATTGTAAATAATACTATGGATTCTATATGGCACTATAAATTCTTTTTTCAGAAATATAACATTTGGTACCATAATAAAATAAAATATATTTAAGAACTTTGTCATGCAAAATTATTATAAAATACGATATAACTTCATATTAAAAATTAAAAATAAGGTCTACATGTTCCCTAGTAATCCTAATTATCTTCATTAACAGCAATATTTGCTACTCTATTATTTTTATAAAAGCAAGTCATTAAAAATGTTTTTGGTTGAGTTAAGTAGTTGCTAATCTTATTCAAATAAAAAAGTGCTTAAAGTCATAAACAAGATAAATTTTAGTATAAGCTGATTTCTTAGAGGACCCCAAACATAAAGTGATTGACAATGTCCTGGACATTTCATTACATGATCTTTCCAAATCTACCCGGTCACTCTGAAATGTCATTAAGGTGACCTCTATCATAGAAAAAGATACATATTTTCAAAATACTTTTAACAATATAATTTTTTAATTTAAAAACTTAAATATATTTTAAATAAATCTGTGAAATTTAGCAGAGAATTGAGAAAATTATGAGATAAAGGAATTAAATCATAGTTACTTGTTAAATAACTTGAAATGAACTTAGACTTTTATTTTGCCTATAATCTTATAACACACTGACACATCGGCTCTTGTGACATTTTCCTGCTCGAGCCCGCTCCTACCTCTTAGGAGTGTACTTTCTCTCAATAAACTCTCTCTTTGTTTCACCTCTAAAAAATAAAAATAAAAAAATAAAACACTGACACCTAACGCTATTAAGTGTGATGCTAGCTATGGGTTATGTGTGTATAAATTCCCTTTCATAGATTAATAAAAGACCCTTAAGAATTCATTAAGAATGTTTGTTGATAGGGGTTATTTTCCCCATACCTAAGAGAGATCATTTAATGAAAAGACAATAGTCTATTGAACTAATTTTTTTCAGATGGGAAGTGAGTCACTGGTCTTAACATTGTTTCCCGTATGTAATGTATCTCTTTTCTCTGGCCGATTCAAAATTTCTTTTCCGTATTTTTAGTTTTCACCAATTTTCCCAGGATGTGCCTAGGTCTGTAAGTTGTTGTTATTTATCACATTGGGGGGAAATTTTTGCCATTACATCTTCAAATAATTTTTCTTACCCATTCTCATTCTCTTCTTCAGAAATTCCAATTACAACTACATTAATTGGTAAATCCAACAACAAAGCGACTTCAGGGTCAGTTTCTACTGGCTACTTTTCCTTGACTATGGCTCACAATGTCATGTTTCTCCTGGCTAATCTTTATTATGTTTTAGACACTATGGAGATGCAGGATTCTGTTATCTTCCTCTGAAGAGTACTCACTCTTGTTTTAAGAGGCAGTTCAGTTACTGGTGGATCACTCTGAACTTAGTGAGTTTATTCTTTGATAGAAAAGGATCTACCAAAAGCTTAAGATGATTCCCATACCTTTGTAAATCGGTGGGACTCAACTACCCAACACTACTGCCCCTAAAGATCCTACGGGGGTGTGGCTTTCCTAGGGACGGTCAAGGGCAGACACGTCTCTGGACTATGATCCCTACTGTGAGTGAAGGCACAGCCTCTGTTTTCTCAGCTAAATACCAGGAGTAATAATAAGGTAGCAACAAGGTTGCCCCATTCTTGCGGCCTGAGTCTGCTCAGTTCCCAGTCTCTTTTTAAAATATAAACTCCATAGCAGCAGCACTCTGATAAATTTCAGGCAGTTTGTCTCTGTATATATTCAGATTAGCCTTTGAAAGTTCTCACAGATGATTTACACAGGGACTTCTTGGCACCTTTTCCTGCATAGGGTCCCCGTATTTGGTGCCTTCAGCAGGACCACTGTATCCACCTAGAGTCCAACTTGCTGACAAAAATTGTCCCCAGGTGAAAAGCTGGGTTGACTGTGGGATTCAGTTAATAAAATT
This sequence comes from Lyroderma lyra, assembly GCA_004026885.1. NCBI lineage: Eukaryota > Metazoa > Chordata > Mammalia > Chiroptera > Megadermatidae > Lyroderma > Lyroderma lyra. The sequence continues at coordinate 196,501 of PVJL010001427.1, forward strand.
TCCTGCATTCAGAGTTCATGTATTGCTCATTTCCATTGATTGAAAGAAATTGCCAAATAAGTATTTTCCAGTTTTATGGTTGCTTATTACAAAAGTCCAGTATAGGGTACACCTGTTGGTGGAAGTCCAATTGTATTCTTACATAGAGATTTTTTCATCTTTATGAATTAGTTACAACTAAGATAGCTTTTATGTAATTCAGCAACAAGAAGCTATCATGCATTCAATAGACCCATTACAGAAAATCCCATTTAACTGTTACTGTGTAATATGTGATGCAAAATATCAACACTATTGGTACTAAAATTAAGTTGTTGGTGAACAGTTAATTATGATTCAATTTTACAAGCTCTAAGCAAGATACAGTTATCAAAAACCACTAATATAGAGTGCTCATATACAATATAAAATTGCTCATTATCTCATTTTCTTATATATACGTAATGCTACATTACAAATGCTTGTGACTAGTACATTCATAATGCAGCTCAAAATTAATTTGTTCAAAACTTAATTGAAACTTTTTCTCAGATGGAATCAGAAGGTTTGTCAACTCCTGAATTGGGTTACTTTATATGGTGATGACTGAAAAACATACACTCCAAGTAAATAATTTTGAAGTTCCACCAAAAATTTACCAGTTTTCACTTATCATCATCGATAGCTCTGTCCTCACATTAAAAATTGAGGGCCAATTTTGTTTGTAAACATTAACTAATCAAATGTTTTGTCAATATAACAACAAATAAATGGCATTTGAAAAATCAGTTATGAATTGAGGCAAATGACTAACATCATTATGCCAAAAGTTTTTTGGGACACAAAATCTGGAATAAAAGCATTCTACTAAGGGATTAATAGCATTAACTGCATGACCATTGAATTAGGAATATCACTTAATTGGCTCTGAAAATTTACCTTGTTATAAGTATAGCTGCATCCACAGAAGTCATGTCCTCTCCCCAGCTTGTTGACATCTCTAAATGTATATCATTTTTTTTGCCAAATTCTTCATGTTGCCACTTACAAAAACTTTCTAGCATTTTCTCTCCATGGTGCCCAATATATAGATCTGCCTACAAAAGAAGAGATTTCACTTCAAGGCAAATTATTCTCAGATATACAAAAGAACTAAAACCTGAGGGGACTTCCTGAATCACTAAAGCAAACTGCTGACCATAACATTAATTAGAACCTGGAGGACATTCAGGATTAATTTTAGCCTGAGCTAAAAACCTTAAAACTTTGTGAAGGTACAATAATTACGAAATCTGTTTAATGTTATTCAGGAAAAGAAGAGCGGTACAATGGAGTACTGAGAATGTGGAACTTTTAGACTTAAGAAACTCGTTATTCTGTAATTTAAGAACGAAGATTTTACAAAGTGCCATTTAAGCAACATGCTAAAATGATATCACAGAATATTCTTTACTTAAAATGAATTACAAATAAGAAAAGGCTTTAAAAGCACATGTTTAAAAAAGAAAACAAAACTGTCATTAAATATGACTTATTGAAATTACTTTTAGAGTTAAGGTTTGTGGCCAGGATCCGTGGAAACTAAGAACACTTCATTTTTAGAATAAAATTGAGGTATTAACCAAAACTAAAGACCAATTTATATAAACTCTAAGTAACTCAGTGGATATTTCTGGATTTTAAGTCAATAAAAAGTATATCCCTATCATTCCCTTTACCTAAAAGTAACTGAACACAACTTCTCACCCACTTAATTGAACAAAAAACTCAAGACTTTCTTACTGGAGTTTCATGGAGCAGAATAAGCTTTATCACACGAAGATTGACCTGCACACCAAGACTCTTGTGTTGGAAAAGGTTAAAAACCTAAAAATAAATAAGAATAAAAATCCTAAAATAAAAACTGAAAAGCATATTAATTTTTCTTAAAGCCCAGACATGGGAGAAGGCTCAATTTGAGAAGTCTTATCTATTTAATTTTTTCATTATTTGAAAATTAGCTTAATAAACAATAATAAGTTAGCTACAAGCTCTTAACAACCAACTTCCATTCCTAGACTAAGTCGCTAAGCAAATTGATCGATAAGGAGCTTCAATGTGGATGTCTCGCAGTGTGTTGTGGCACTACAGGGTATATATTTTTCAATAGACATCAGGTGACGTCACACTTAAAAACAAAACGTAATCTTGTGTGATTGCTAATGCTTCGGGTAGTAAATACTAACCAACTGTGGGAATGAGACAAAGACTGAGATACACCTTTCAGAGACTCACACAGACTGAGAAAGAGGATTCCCTGCCTTAAGTCCCAGCGGTCGTTAAACAAGTAGGTCATTAAGTGAGGAGTGGCTTAATTCATTTTAGAAACCAAGAAATTTAGACCTAGCATTCTGAGATGCTTACTACATACAGCCTTGATAGTCTAGGCATTTCAGTGGGGCGCAAAGAGAAAGTAGAGCTTTGTATAATACTGAAGCAAAGAATTTTAGTAACTAAACCCAAGAATTTTTCCTAATGCTTAATTTACAAAATGCCAGTGTCCTCCTTCCCTCTGAGAAACAGTCCTGAAAACCCAGTTTTCTTCATGCCACCCCCCAATTCATTCCTTAGAGTCTTCCTTTCCTCTCCCAGGCTGCCAAACAGGAACAGGATTTTCAAAGCTCCTTCCTTCAAAACTGCTCACGAAGACAAGCTTGCAGGCCATTGCTGCTTAATGATTTCAGATCATCATTATAACAGGTTTTCTCAAAAGAGGGTGTGTGCAGCAATGCTGAAAGCGAGGTGAATTTTTTATGTGGTGTCTTGAGTTTTTGTAAAATTTAGCATTTATTTAATTTGTAATAGAAAACATTAAACTGGCACACCAAACTCACGCTTTCAGAGACAGCACTATTTAAAAGAGTCTGCCATTGGTCAGCTGTTTACACTATACAGAAAGCTAGTGGAGTGTTTGGGAGGTAGCCGAACATACACAGAAATGACTGAAGTGTGAGAAAACATGTTCACTGGAAACACATGCCAAATGAGAGCAAAAAATAGTTTAAAAAAGGGAGGGGCGAGATTTTACAAAAACATATTATTTATCCTTAAATCAGTGGTGCTTACCCTGCCTTATATGGTAACTGGAACTATAAATGGACATTCATCTTTGGCTTTTATTTATGTTTATTCTCCCCTAAGAACCACTCTTTACTACAACCTTCTGATTCTGCCTTGAAGAAGGTTTACCCAACTTGGTATGCAGTAAGGCCAAAGGATGCACTGGGGGGTAAGCATCCATCAGATGCTAGGTACAAACTAGATTTCTGCAGTCCAAAAACTGCCAACTGAAGTCAGCTACATGTGATTCAGCTGGTTAAAATTTTAGCTATTGGGCTTTACTCATCAACTAGTATTATATTGGACATCCAATCGTACATATCTATATAAGAGCTCAATGGATTACCAACCTCCATATTTGTTCGACCTCACAATCTATAGCACTTTGGGTGGGACCATGCATATAAACAAATATAACATTTTTGCTAATTTCAACAAATGGCCTTTTATAAAAATAAGAATGAAAGGGCACAAAAAAGAGAGGAAAGAATAATAAAGAGTCTTCCCACATCAAAATGAATAATAAGGGTTTTTATTTTGTTGTTTTTTTACTAGAAGATGTAAACTATTATTTTGGTATTTCTTTTGAGATGGATCAATTTGGTAAACCTAAAGAATTTGTTTTCCTGATGTCAATAAAAGAAAGGAATAGTAATGGGTTAATTTTTAAAGAACTTCATTATACTCACACATTTCTTCCTTAGAGTTTTCTTGAAAAAATTCCAAGCGCACTTTAAAGTTTGCCTACCATATTTAAGATGGTTAGAATGAACCTCCTGGCTGCATCTGCTCCATGATAGGAAACCATTGCTGGGTCTGCAACGACTACAGTCTCTATGTTGTATTCTTGAGGTAATTTGTATGAATATCGTTTCCCTCTTCCACTTTCTGTTATTTTTTTAGATCTAGGTCTTCCTTTGTCTGCAACAGAGAAATGAATTTTTAAATGTGCCTCCATCTTGGCAAAGTGAACAAAAAAGCTTGTTTCTTTAATAATTAAAAAATGTTTACTGGCTACTAACATATAATGTGGATACAATGGTGAGCAAAAGCAAGTAAATTCCCTTCACACATAGAACCTAGAGCATTTGACTTTGGAGTATGACTTTGGAATCAGACCAAACAGACTTCTACATTTATTAGCTCTGCCATGGGGGAAATCAACATCACTAATTCAGCCTTAGTTTCATCTGTAAAATGAATAATACTAATACCTACTTTCTAGAGGTGTTGAGGTCTTATAATAAGTCACATTAGTAAAATTCTAGCATAGCAATTCATATAAATAAAATAACTCAATAAATAAAAGATTATATGATTTTCTTTCTGAAACTAGTTACAAAATAAAGGTCTACTTGCAAGAAGTTCAATTCCTCACACATTCTAATTTTAGGCAGGTGCCCCTAATTACTAAAACATTATGCATGTGTTACAAAGAATTTGGTTCTGCCTTCCACCAAGATCATATAGAAGTTATGACCTTAGGGTAAGAAAGATGCCTCAAACAGGGTCAAATAAAAGTAGTAACCAAAAATAAACATATTTATGAATTTAACTACATAAAATGTAAAATGCCTGTTTATTAAAACATGTCACTATCATCATGAAAAGCATGCCACCAACTGGGAGAAGATATTTACAATGCTTTTCCATAGTAAAGAAATAAAAGCTACTCCAAATCAATGACAGATAACACAACTGAAAATTGGCAAAGGACTCAAACAGCTATTTCTCACAAGTAGGATATCCAAATGGCTAATGAGAAGCAGATGAGAAGGTTCTCAATCTCATTAGTCTTCAGGGAAATATAAATTAATTAAAATCCCTAGAATGGCTAAAATAAAGAGATGGTTATATCAAGTGTTTGCAAGAATTTGTGGGACAATTAGACATACCATACACATGCATGCTGGGAGTCTAAATTAGGAAAAATACTGAAAAACTGATTGCCAGTATCCACTAAAGTTGAACGTTTGCATACTCAGAGATCAAGGGTCTAAAATATATACTCATCAGAAATGCATGCAAATTAAATGCACAAACTATTCAGAGCAGCACTATTTTTAATAGTTCAAACCATCAATAGTATAATGGATAAAGAAACTTTGCCTATTCATACAATGAAATGCTATATATTAATAGCAATAAAAATAAACCAACTACTGCAATGTGCACAAATATGGATGAACCTCATAAACATAAAGCTGACCACAAGAACCAGTTACAAAAGAGTAGGTAGGGTATGATTCCATTTATAGAAATATCAAAAACTAGGAAGACATGACATTAAATGTGTACCTAGGAGTGGGCACAAAGAGAACATCTGTGGTACTGAACCCTTCCATTTCTGATCTGAGTGGTACTTACATAGTTATATTCATTCTGGAAAAATTCAGCAGTTGGACACATCATTTGTATAACTCCCTGTACACATGTGGTTCTTCAATAATGAATTTATGACTGTCACAGCTCTAGTGAGGTATATAAGTTATATGCTATAACATGTAGCCATTTGAGCGTACAATTCAATTAGTTATAATAAATTTCTATAGTTATGCAACCATCCCCACAATCCATTGTTAAATCAGTTATCACCTGCTTCTCTCCTTACCATTTCTCAAAATTCTGTTGATGCCACTAAACTGCTATCATCTCCTTTTCCAAACTTGTTGGACTTGCAGGCCAACATCTTTTATATTTATTTACTATAATTTTTGGGGAAGTCTCTGGAAGCAAACATGTCTGTTCAATTAGTTATAATTCCCTGGATGTCTCTAACTTTCTTTTGAATTTGGAGATATATATTCTTATATTCTAGTCCATCATCTTGGACTAGATAAACTTCTTTTCTTAAGTCTTGTTCTAGGTGCTTTGGCTTTGTGTTGCTAATTCTATTCAATTCCATTCTATTCTATTTTACTAACTACCTATTCTACCTTTCTTATCCTCTAACATCTTTTCATGGTAGCATGATTAATTTAGCTCTTAAATTCTTGAACCACTAGTTCTCTTCTATTACTGTCTTCTAGGGCCAACTGAATTAGCTTTGAGATCTAACACGAATTAAATCCCATATCCATTACTAGAAACTTCACTGGTCTTAGATATCTCCATAACTTACCATTTGTCACTTTTTCTGGCAGTGACACAGATTAAAAATCTATTTAATGAACAAAGTTATACCCAAATATCAAGTAGAGTCAGTTAAGTTAACCAAAGTGTTATGAAAATAAATGCAAAGATGCCTGCTTATTTAATGCAACTAAGTAGTGTATCATGAAACAAGACAATGCAAAAGAAAAAAAAAACCAGCAATCTTCTGCCACAGAATCATTAAAGTTAAAAGTAAATTTTATGGATTCATATGCAGTATCAGAAGTTAATTCCAAAGACCTTGATGAAGCATAACATAAGAAATTGGTTTTATTAGTATCTTAAGATCTATGACAGTTAGGAATGAAATTTTTGGTTTTTCTCATTGTAATCTTAACCCGACCTACAGTTATATATTAGTATATTGCTATAAACATAATATTTAGGAGGGGATGTTCCTACAAGCATATGTTTACCCTTGGCAGGGTGAACACCTAATAAACTGATTATGGAAAAAGATGATAGATATGATAGATGATAGAAAAGAAAAAATAGATTATGCAGATACATACATACACACACACATGCATACATACAGACATACAGATATATGTACATCTATCTATATATATCTGGCAGCTCTCCTAGATGTATATGTTATTGATCTTGTGTGTGAAAACCATACAGTGCTAGGAAAAGAAAGGAAAAGATCATTGGCAAACTATTAGAAAGTAGACATCATCCTAAGTAAAATTAATCAGACTTAGGGGGAAAAAGAGGGGTAGCTGAAATTACCCTTTCTTGTTGTTGTTATTAGTTTTGGCTTGTGCATGGAGAGGGGAGGTTGTTTAGTTTTCATTTCTGAGTGACTAAGGAGACAGTGGGAGATATGGGCAAAGCGTTTGGGAGGAAAGGTGATGGGTTCGGCTTTAGATCTATTAAGTCAAGAGGTGCCTGAGAGACATCTGAGTGGAAGTTCCTACACACTTGACAGTCAGGAGAGAGGCTGAAATGGAAACAGAGTTTGGAACTAGTCAATGTGTAAGTGGATCTGATTTAACTTCTATTACCCTGGGAAAGCATGTGGAGTGACAAGCAAAAAGAAAAGGGGGAAGTCCTAGGAAATGCCCACGTTTAGGGAGTGTACATGTGGAAGAAAACATGCCCATCAAAGAAGTAGAGAGGTAACAAAAATAAAAGGGGAGCTAAAATGCAACCAAGGGGACAGTTATAAAATGAGGGGCTTCTGAACTGTACCAAAAGTGGCAAACAGACCATGTGAGAGAGAGAGAAGTTTGTTTCTTCTATTGCCCCAGCTGGAGACAGCTGTGTTGGCCCCAAACTGTCAGTATGTGGGATCCACATTTGCACATTATATTCAAATAGGTTACTTGGAACATTCTAGGTTTCTTAAGAATCTCAGTTTAATGGTAGACGCCATTGTACACGTTAGCCACTGTGTGTGAAAACCATGCATACTGAAGTAATCTTTTTATTAAGTTGCTTCCTTTGAAGTCTTCAGTGTCTACATCAACTATGCTGAGCTCATTCTTCATCTCATAAATCTTGAGACCATTTTCTACCCATATGCATGTAGGAAAACAACATAATTGATACCGCACACTTCCAGTTAGAGAAGATATTTTAATATGTGTGTTTGCCCGTGCTCAGTCTGTGAGCTCCACAATATCCTCCATGTACTGACAATAATCTCCACAACAGTTGTGGACGGCGTATGGAAACTATTTCAGTAGTGTTCTGAGTCCTGGACATACTCATAAGTTTATACTAAAATGTTAAGGAATATGTATTGATAATGTCACTTGCCTACTTAAAATCTTCAAAGACCACATTTTGCCTTCCAGACAAAGTATTTCCCAGGGCATACAAGTCCCTTCATTATCTAGTCAATCACTACCTTCCCAGGGTTATCTCATGACCATATTGCAGACATTTGGCTTGAGCTCTCCTAGTCAATGCTTTCTCCTGCCTTTGTACTTCTGAATGCATGGTTCCTTCGGCCTGAAATGCTCTTTCCCTGACTAACAACATGCATTAAAAATTTCACATACATTTTTCATTTGCACACATAATCTCATTTAATTCTAACAACAGTCCTGAGCTCTGTGTATCACTATCCCCATTTGGTATACTGTAAATGGAGCTTTTGAGAGATAAATTTTGTTGAACTGACACAGCTAGGAAGTGATAGCACAATAACGTGCCCACAAGCAGTCCAGCCCCAAAGTCCATTATCTTGATTTGCATACTCTGTCCCTTTTCTCTCTGTAGTGGAGGTAAGTTTTACTTGATCTTTGAGGCTCAGCCAATATCAGAAGCTTGGGATCCTGTGTACTGAGTCAGTCACACTTATCACCCTAAAGTACAGTTACTCATTTACCGTTTCCCTAAAATAACACATTGGTCGCTTCTTGAGAATAAGAGCTCTGTCATTTAGCTCTACATCCCTGTGAGGTGACTGGCCATGCTTATGTTGCAAATAATAAAGCTAAGGGTCAAAAGTTTAAGGGAATTCAGTAAGAGTACCTAGCTGAAGTGAGAATGAACATATATGCCTTGAAACGAGGGCCTGTGACTCCCAACTTTATGTGCCTTCCCTCCTCTATATTATCTTTTAACAAAAAAAAAAAAAAAATCAGCAAAATCATCATAAAGTATGAAGTAGTGCAAAGACCAAGTTGAATACAAGTTAACTCTATAATTTCATTGTACAAAGGCAAATACTACAATGTTATTCAAATGTGAATCGTGTTTAATATGTTAATACATGAGCCTGAATTAAGAAGGTAAGAGCTGCAATTGGACATATTATTAGTAGTAAATGAATACTTTATTTCATAGACTGTAAATGTTAAAATGATTTTTTAAATTCTAGAGTCTTAAAAAGCAACTGAAAATAGGTAAGCTCAGTAAATCATGCAACTGATGAGGTGGGCAAGCAAGTGCTTGATCCAAATAGGTCAATTATTATATAACAGTGAGGCCTAACCTAAATAAATAAATAAATAAAACTTTATGACAAATGTTTGACAAATATGAACCATGTATTTATGCTTTATAAACTTAAGATTAAGAATTTTCTAGAAAGCTTTCCTCCATGCATAATAGCACACAAAGCCTGCTTTGTGTCATCTGTGTACACGAGTAATTAGAACAGCTAGAACTTACTACGGTTCAGAAGTTGCACAGTACAGATTTCCAATATGCCTCATATGAGATTATCTACTTATAGGGACCAAACCCAAGTTGTTGCTATTATCATTTCTCTATTCAAAAGCCTTTCCTTTGCTTGTTCATCATGCTACGACTTTCAGTCAGCTGTTATATCTCTTTTGTGTCCATAGTTCTTAGAATAGAGAAGGGCGAAGTGTCTTATTTAAACTGACTTGATCATGTGCTTTGAACAATGTGACATAGAGATAGATGCACTTAACCAGTTTTGAAAGTGATCCCATACAAACTCATATCATGAGCTTTCACAAAGAAAACGGAAATCACACATTAATTCAAGATGACTACAAGGTCAGACAATTAATTGCACGAACTCATCCTAGAAAAAGTGCTACATACCTCATTATTGTATTATCACTACGGTCATCTTCAAAGTACTCCCCTGGGTAAGCTATGCACCAAGGCCAGTGCCTAGTCCATCCTTCAAAGCAATTTTGGAACTCTTGCTGGAATGGCCATCAGAGCTGTCATCATGCCCAAAATCTGACGGGTAAATTCACAAACTTGTCACCATGAGCTTACGTTGGCAGCGCTGTACAAACAATTTGGTAAGCTGTCATAACCTTGGTTGTATAGTGCTGCCAATGTTGAGCACACAGTGACATGTTCTCAAACTTAATTGTCAGATTTGGTACATGGCAACAGCTCTGATGGCCATTCCAGAAAAAGAGTTCCAAAATTGCTTTGAAGGGTGGACTAGGCGCTGGTGTCATATATAAGCTTCCCAAGGAGAGTACTTCAAAGGTGACCATAGTGATATTCAGCAATGAGGTGTGTAGCACTTTCTCTAGGATAAGTCGCAAAATTAATGGTTCAGCCTCTTATATCTAAATGGAAGCATACTGTAATTCTTTCTGAATCCGAACACCCTAGACAACTAATAATGTAAACATCTTATGACCTCCGTAAATGTTACTGTCATCACAATTCATATATCTAAACTGGCCTCAAACACCAACTTTAGCATTAGTAGCTTGGTACTAACTACATTAATGGCTAATTTTAAATCTACAAGTGAAATTTTAAAGTCTTTACACCAAAAATTATTCAATAAATTCATATTTTCTCAGATTCTAACTAGAAATACTTCTCCTATCAGGGAATATTCACTGAGATTTCTGGTTTAGATGTCTAAAAGTCTTTTCCTCGAGAAACATAGTTATTTTGCTGAATGTTGGCTATGTCTTTCAGGTCCTACTTAAGTAATAGAAATTATTCTTTCTCCTTACCATTCTTGTGAATGCCACAGATTTCTGCCAAATGAAATAAGGAAGTATACAAAATAGTCACCATTTTATTTTTGTGAAGAAATGGCAGACAAACAGAAGCAAGGATCTGATGCTTGGGAATGTTTACATGCCTCTGAAACGGCCAGATTTAAGGGCTTCTGATACTGAGAATTCAATTCAAAGAAATAAATTTTTATTCTCCTTCCTATTCCTCTGATAACTTTAACCTCCAAGATGATTTTTACTTGAGTCAAATAAAAAGAGAAAAAGAGAGTAGAAGATGCTTCTGGTCAAAGGAAGGAGATAGCTATAATGGTTCCAGAGAGACAGACTAAAATAAGGCCATGAGCTCACAGGATCCGTTTCAGGAGAACTGGAATTCTCTCAGTGTCATTTCTATTCCAGTGAGTGACCCATATCCCATGAGGAACAGTTCCCAATTCAGGAGAGATATAAGGCATGTTATAGATTAATCTCCAAAGTCTTTTTGAGGTTTTTAATATTAAAATGTGGTACTTCACAGAAAACTAAAAGAGAAGTCTAAAATAAATATATTTAAGTGTCATTAACTAAAGGTGACTCCATACTAAAAAAAAGATAAAGCTAGTGGATGGGTGAATGAATGGATAGACAGACAGACAGACAGACAGAATTTTTTCAAGGATTCATCTTTCAGGAGAAAGCATTACCTGAAATGATACCACAGTAATGACTGTGAGGAGTTGCCTTCTCTGTGACTTTCTCCTCCATGGACCTTTTTTGCCTATATACACGGTGTGGATGACCTGTTATGGCCATTGTATCATTGAGTGGTTCAATAAATATGAAGTCCTCGTTGAGCTGTATAAATCCCATCTGGAATATATAACATAAAGAGATACATAAGAAATACCATTGGAATAAATTACTTTCTAGGTTCTCCTATTCACACACACTCTATTTTCTTGCACATATGTGCATGCATTCTTCTAGTGAAGCTATTTTAGCAACCACATAATAAAGTAACTGTCTTCCCATTTTATTACTTCATCTTTATATACTTTATTGCACTAGCATAAACTTCATTTAGTTAGTCTTAGCCTGTGTGGGTGGGAGGCTAGATGCCAGCAACAGATGCACAGTAAAAATTCTGGAATGTTAAAGGCTCACTTTGGGAGACCCATGGGGTCACTTACATGTACAGCATGGACAGAAGAGCAATACAGTTTTTAATTGTATACACCACACAGTCCAACTTTTGACAATCGTTATTTAATAAAGTCATGTAACATATCAAAGCAAATGTAGGAGACATAGCATTGAAGTTATTATAAAAATATTCTGAAAGCCTTCTAACTAAACATTTGGAAAACCTTTGAATAATAAGTTACAGAAAAAATAAAGCATCACTTAAACAATTTTCATTTCATACAATGACATGTTTTTATTTTTAAAGTTTGCCAATGGAGAACAGAGGGCTAAAAACTGTAAAATATGGTTATGATCAATAAAAAGAACTTGTAACAAGTAGGTATTCTTGAAACTAAGCCATTTCTTTCCTTCCTTTTTTTAGAATATAAATCTGCATTATAACTAGGAAAATATTCCACATGGAAGAACATATGACTTAATCTTCTCAATTTTTATTGTTTTACTCTACTGTAATATATATAAATATATATTTGACTATTCTGTTAACTCTTTAGTAAATACTTTTGAAGAAATAATCCCTTAGAACCTACAGTATTCATATCCAATCTGCTAATATCAAAGTTCTTAATTCCATTTCACATTAATTATATAAAAATTATGTACAGTTCATTTTAATTTGTCCCACATATACCTAGCACAGTAATAACATAATTACTTCTTCAGATATAATAGTTCTTCCAATGTGAATATTAAAAATAAATCTATGCTAAAATAAGTATGTTTTCCTTAGAAGTATGGTTTTTTTTCTTTTGTTTTGGTTTAACTATTAAAGTGTGTTTGTTGCCTCTTCTATTTCGAAAGACCAGGTGATTGCCAATGTGGTACCTCGTTTTATTCTGTAAGAACTGATATTACAAGGTATCTTCAGAATAAATCTAAAACTCCTAATCAGTTTCATTTTGTTAAATTTTTTATATCACTAGTAAAATTCTCAAGTACTAGAATAACAGTGCCACCACTTCTATCTGTCCCTTTCTCTTTCCCAGTCTCCCCTTCTTCCTCCCTTTCACACACACACACACACACACACACGCACGCACGCACACACACACGCACACATCATTTGTGGGTGAAGATAATGGCAGAAGTGATTTACTCAAATGATTCCTCTAAAATATTATTCTTTTAAAATATGTGTATGTCTGGGCCATTTTTAATTTGATTTCCAATGACTTCTTTCATATTTTATACATGTTTTCATTATCTTAAATATGAAACTAGTTTGAATTTTAAAGTAATAATGTGAAATCCAAAAAATTTTACCGGGAGCCTAATTTGATGGAGAAAAAAAAATAACAAATATTTACAAATTGAAATAATCCTTAATGACGTAGTACCTCTACACATGGAGTGAGGATAGGTGGTGTCACATTATGTCTCATTGATCCAGATGACGAAAATATAGAAAAATTGCATTTGTCTTATATATCATTGTGATTCTGAGTTTTGGTCAATATTCAATGTCACTAATAAAATTGACAGCATGACTGATGATTAAAATAATAATTGTTATGATGCACAGTTAGAACATCTCAAATAAACATGTTTACTTTCCCTAAATCATAAATTTGCAATCTGATACATTCTTTCAACAAGTATAAAAGTGGTTAGATTTATAACAATAAACCTTATAAAATTTAATTGTGTACTATCATATAAAATTTAATGACTATAAGAACAGATTCTGGATTTAAGATATTTGAGTTCATAACCTACTACTAGCCATTATCTAAACAACAGCTTCAGAGGGTTGTATGGAAGATTCATTTTTTAAAGTACATGTAATGCTCTTATCTCAGAATCTGATACTGGGTAACCACTCTATAAATATTTGCCATAATTTTTATTTTATTAATAAGAATAACCATAATAAATGTAATGACCCAAACATGTGAGTGTGAACTGAAGAGCTCAGAGTCCAAACAAGAAAAGTTTATTCCTTTCTGTATCCACTTCTTAGCATATTATCTGAAATAAAGGCTATTTTTAACATTTTTCATATGGTTTAATGCAAACAACAAAGTAATGCAACAGGACTTTGCAAAAAGAACAAATAAACTAAAAGAATAGAAAACTACCTCCAAACCCTGAATTAAAAGAGAAAAATTCTTCCAAATCTCTTTTCCAACATGGCAAACAAAAGAGCTAATCTTTTGATTGAAAAGACATTAAAAGATAATCTAACATATGACTACTCAAGTGATGTAAATTAAAATTTTAGGGTTAGACCTTGAGTCAAATGTCAGCTCTTACTTAATAGCTGTTTGACGTTAGGAAGGTATAATACTTAAATTCAGTTTTGTCACGAATAACATGAAGATTATAGCTGTCATAAGGTAGTTCTGAACATTAAATAAAATAACATGTAATATATGAAGTGCTGGCAAATAAGATAATTGTTGTTTTCATGTTGGGGTTTTTTGGGGAGGGGTTAATTGTTAAATTTCCTGGGGTGACACTGATCAGTAAAAATTACATAGGTTCCAGGCGCACAATTCTACATTACATCCTCCATGTGTTGCATTATGGGTTCATCACCCAGTCAGCTCTTTCCATGAGCATGTATTTGTGTCCCTATCCCTTCTCCCAACCCCCCTTACCCTCAGATAATTACTAAATTATTAACTGTGTCCATGAGTTTTGTTTCTTTGTTGTTTTGAATTTTATATTTCATGTATGAGTGGAATCATGTAGTTTTTGGTTTTTTCTGTCTGTCTTATTGCACATGGCATGATGATTGGCCCATTTTTTAATTGAGTTTTTTGTTTTTGTTTTCATTTTTATTCTATTTTGATTGTTTCTTTACTCTGTTATTTAGATCCCACATATAAGTGAGATCATATGGTATTTGTCTTTCTCAGTCTGACTAATTTTACTTAGCATGATATCTTCCAGTTCCATTCATGTGGTTGCAAAAGGTAAGATTTTATTCTTCTTTATGGCTGAGTAATAAATACTCCATTGTGTAAATGTAGCACAGCTTCTTTATCCAATCATTTATTGATGCACATTTAGGTTCTTTCCATATCTTGGCTATTGTGAATAATGCTGCAATAAACGTGGGTGTGCACATATTTTTTCAAATTAGTGTTTTGGGTTTCTTTGGAATAAATACCCAGGAGTGGAACTGCCAGATCATAAGGTAATTCCATTTTTAATTTTTTGAGGAACTTCCATACTGTTTTCCATTATGGTTGGATGAATTTGCTGTCCCACCAGCAGTGTAAAAGGGTTCCCTCTTCTCCACATCCTCACCAATTTGTTGTTGATTGATTTATTGATGAGAGCCATTCTGACAGGAATGAAGTGGTATCTCACAGTGGTTTTGATTTCTCTGATGATTAGTGATGTTGAACATCTTTTCATGAGTCTATTGGCCATCTGTATGTCCTCTTTGGAGAAGTCTATTCAGGTCTTCTGACCATTTTTTTAATTGGGCTATTTGTTTATTTAGTGTTGAGTTGTATGAGTTTCTTATACATTTTGAACATTAACCCTTTGTCAGTTGCCTCATTTGTGAATATTTTCTCCCGTTTTGTGGGATTTCTTTTTGTTTTCTTGATGGTTTCTTTTGCTGTAAAAAAAAAAACATTTTTGTCTGATATATTCCCATTTGTTTATTTTTTTTCCTTTGTTTCCCTTGCCGGAGGAGATAGACCACTAAAAGTATTGCCAAGGGTAATGTCTGAGAGGTGACTTCCTATATTTTCTTCTAATAGTTTTATGGTTTCAGGCCTTATATTTAGGCCTTTAATCCATTTTGAGTTTATTTTTGTATATGGTGTAAGAAGGTGGTCCGATTTCATTTTTTTGCATGTATCTGTCCAGTTTTCCCAGCACCATTTGTTGAAAAAACTGTCTTTACCCCAAGTTCTTGCTTCCTTTATTGTAGATTAGTTAGCCATATAGACACAGAATTATTTCTGGACTCTCTATTCTGTTCCACTGATCTATGTATCTGTTTTTATGCCAATACCATGCTGTTTTGATAAGTGTGGCCTTATAATATAATTTGATGTCTGCTAACATGATTCCTCCAACTTTGTTCTTCTTTGTCAGGGTTACTGTGGCTATTCTAAGTTTTTTATGGTGCCCCCCCCTTTTTTTTTTAGCTAGGATTGGAAACATTTTCCTAATATAGGATTATCTGTTGTGTTAGGATGTTATCTATAGACATTTTTAAAAACAAGAAAGCCACTCTTAAAAAGAAAAAAAATATTGGAGTAATTAATTATAAATGGTGACTCATTCATTCAATATATATTTACTGTCTGGCCACAATGTGCCAGACTCAGTTTACTTGAGGCACATGCAGCAGCAAGTGTTCAGTGTTCCTTCTCGAGAGAAGAGTTTTCTATCTGAGATTAAGAAGTACAATTGGTAGTTACAAAATAGTCATGGGGATGTAAAGTGCAGCATAGGGAATACAGCCAATAATACTATCATAACCATGTATGGTGCCAGGTGGGTACTAGACTTATCAGGCTAATCATTGCATAAATTACATAAATGTCTAACCACTATGCTGTATATCTGAAACTAATATAAAATAATATTGGATGTCGACTATAATTGAAAAGATTTTTTTTAGATCAAAAAAATAGAGAAGGGAAATATGCACCCTAAAAAAATAAAATAAAGCATAATTGCAGAAAATCTTGAGGTTTTCTGTGTCTCCACAAAGGGCTTGCTTTGTCTACTAACGAAACAGATTGTTTTCTTTGTACAGTGATTTTACAGGGCATGGAAGAACACAAGTTTGTATTAACCCCTCTGTACAAGGGTCCCTATGTTTAACAATCTACAACTCGGCGCAAAGATTGTCCTTTCAATTTTAGGAGGAAATAAAAGATTATGTGAATTAATATGATAAAATGCATTATCTGAAATAAATGCAAACTAGGTAAGTGTTTTTCTCCTAGATTGCCCCTCTTAGATTTTTCAAAATGATTTTAACTATTTTGAGACATTTCATGCAAATATTTGGAAATAAAGTTTTCACAGTTGTTCCCTATATCATTACTGTCATATGCATTTCCTCATATGGTGGCATCTGGTTTTTTTGTTTTGTTTTGTTTTGTTTTTGTCATTGAATGTTATTCTTTGATTTGACAACTTAGTAAAACTTTCAGTATTTTGCAAATTTACCATCCCTTATGTGAAAATAAGTTACCAGCCATTTCTCTTCTTACTGGTTCTTATATTATTTTTCTCTATTTAGATGCCTCTGCATTTTCTAACCATTAACATTGACCTTCATGTAGGTATACTAACACTGCCACCAACTTCTAATCACAACATAAAATTTGATTTGGTCAATGTGCACAAATTTTTATATATTTTTGCTTCAAGTCACCAAATATCAATGTTTCATTTGTTCAGATTTAAATGAACTGTGGTCTATTAAATAGATGAACAGATTCTAAAGCACTACATAAGGACAACTAAAAAACAACTAAAAATTTAGAAGGCAACATGGCACTTTCATTCTCGTTTCCTCTCCTACTAGGTGAACCCCATCCCTGTCACTGCCACACCTCTGATTCACTCACAAAACTGAAGCACTACTGTGGTTTTCTCAAGCGTGCTCTCCACTCTTTCCATTCTGGAAATTTTCTTTGTTTTTCAGAACCTTCATTTTTCTAGCTAACCTTTCCTGGACTGGCTGAAGGTATTTATCTGAGGCTCAAACTGTGTCCTGAGAGAGTCTTTGATAATGTCCTTTTTCTATAATATATAGCATATCGAGAACTAAATACTGGAAGTGCTAACCATCACGAGGAAGGTGTTGGCTCATTATAATTTCAGGATATGAGAAGAGTCTTGAGGGACAGCAGGATTTGGAGAGAAATGGGCAAGTCTGCGCCCTATGAGAGGAGGTGCTGAGAGAAAGGGCAAAAAAGACGCTGAGCCCAGAAAACAGTGACAGAAGAGGCCCAGCAGCAATAGAGAACTGTGGAAAGGTAACCAAAAAAAAAAAAAAAGATCCCATATAATGGAAAACATCAAATAACAGAGTTCTTGATAAGAAAAGGAAGGCCAATGTCCTGAGGCTCTGAAGATGATTAGTCTGTTGTCCAACTCTAAGATATATTAGAGAATTAGTGAGATACTGGAAGTAGCACAAGTGTTTTATTTCTCAACAGGAGTCACAGAAGTTGCTGAAAAGATTTGGCATCAGTATGTGCTTCTAAAAGCATTTTAGACAAATGTCTGATGCTCTACATGATCTGAACTTCTATGTGAGTTTGGCTTTATTTTCTTAAGTATATCCTTGTATGGCAATGTGATTACATATGTCTCATTAAGCACATAAACCATTATATAGTTTTAAATGTAAGCATAATACAGATTTCCTAAATTACACTGTAAGTTTGTCTTATGTTTCATTAAAAAAAGTCATTTTCGATATTATCATATATGATTTTTCATGCATTTGTGTATTCTATACATACACACAAAGCTATGAAAATATACTTCTGGCACCACATCTATTCTATTAAAATACTTTCTTGACTTGATCCGTTCAATGTTTCCCCTTTATACCCACAAGGATAAAACCCTAATGAAGATAGATAAGATTTAAGGTCATAACAAACTCTTGTCTACCACTCCAGCTTTATTTTTACTACTTAAACTTTATATGCACCCATAACAAATTTTAATTGTGTGCATAAACTTTCTATTTTAACATGTTTCAGAATAACTTCTAGTTGCATGATCACATCTTGGTACATGCACACACTGTTTTATCTTTCCAGAAAGTCAGTGTGGAGAGTTCTTTCTTCAAAATCAAGCCAAGCCTGTCCTCTCTCCAAAGTAACCACTGCTTCCCCCATCCACTTCTACACTGGACCTTTCCTTATAACACTAATAAATCCATTGTGGTGATTGTTTCTGTGTGTCTCTGATTAGACCATGAGCTATGCAAGTGAAGGCTTTGGCTACAGCTCTCCTCTTTCTGCCTCCAAAACACAAGGTCTGCTACATAGTGGTGCTCAAGGAATGTCGCATTTAACTCAAAGTGTTGTTCCTTTTTCAGGTAAAAGATAACATAGCCATTCACTGCTCTGAAGGGCACCTATTTAATCTATCTGGGACTCCATCTGGGGGACAATTACAATCTGCTTTCTTCCCTCTGGCATTTCCAGCTTTGCTTTCCTTGTACACTCAAGTGCTATCGTTAGGAAAAGCGTATGTGACCACATCGTGAACATCATTCCATTTTCCTTCCCTGACAAAGGGCTTTGAAAAGAATCATGAAACTACAATGGAAGAAGGAAACTTAGAAATCATCCAGCCATCACTTAGAAATGTGGCATGACTTGTCTAAAATCACAGAGACTTCATGTGAAAGTCAAAGCTAGAGTCTAAATCTACCAATTTCCAAACTGATTTGGGGTTTTAACCCATCACTCCAAATTTGCTTGCTACCGACATTGTACGTACTTTTTTACATGCATTTGTTTGCCCCACTGAATTCCAGAAATTGACCTGGGCCACCCACAATTCCCTTTCCTTACTCTCCCCTCTAGGGCATTTGACCCTGGACCACTTTTCTCTCCCACAAATACTATGTTGCTCTAATTTTCTTCTTCTCTAGCAACTATTTCTGCTCCCTTAAATAGGTCATTTCCTCACTCCAAGGCAGGCCTTTGGTCAGCAATTGTTCTCTGCATTTATCATTCCCAATGGTTTTATAACCCTCTCTACAGAGATGATTCCCAAATCCGCCCTCACAGCCCCCTGCTTCCATTAGAGACCCACTCCCCAGGTCTGTCACGTCTCACCTCACTGTTGTACAATCATTCTCCCCAAACTAGCAACTCTTTGAGTTTGTACCCCTGTTCATGACTCTTTTTTCCTAGCTACCCAGGCTAAAAAAATTATATAGTCCTTTACTATTCCTTTTTCAAATTTACATATAAAAATATTTATACACAAACAATAATACAAGAAAATAATAGGCTTGTATGCCAGACACTCTGTATAAATTATTTCATTCCATTAAACAGCAAGGACGCATATGCTAATTTCACCAGTTTTAGAGTTGAAAAAGAAAATGAGTTTCAAAAAGATTTGTGTCCTAAGGTCACAAATCAGTAAGTGGCAAAACAGGATTCAAACCAAAATCGGCCTGGCTTCGGGCTCATACTGCCTCTGTGAGGCTATCTGAAAGGGCTAGGCCTGCCATATGACTGCAATTCCAAATAACTCTCATCTTTAAAAAATTTTGCACTAAGGATTTGACGTCAAGCACAACACCTCACAGATGGTCCATGTCCAAAATCTGATATTAGGAGCAAGGCCAGGCCCCATCGCTCACAAAGGAGGAGACAAAAACACTGCCTTAGGCGCTGAACTTTATCTGAAGCTGACTGTTTTATGTGATCAGACGTACAGGCTGCCAAAAGCACACTGGCTTTCTGAGTGGGCTGAGGGCTTCATCCCAGGCCTCCTCTACGGGTGGAGGGCGCAAGAGCTCTACAAAGGCAGATCCGGGACAAATTTCCAGATTTTAGTACTTCTTTCCTTCTTCCTTTCTTTTAATTCTCTTTATTTTTCTCTCTTAAAATGTGATCATAAAAACCTGAACTTGATGATTAAATAACAGAACATTTAAAATATATACTTAAAGAAAATAATCATCCCAAGTCACGTCATATGGAATAATTATAATGTATGTATATTTTTTCTAGATTAGTAATATACATATGCATGAGTATATATGTGTATGTATTAGTGTGTGTGCATGTGTGTGCCTATACACATGCATAATATATTGAAGTTTTATATTTACTTTATTTTCCAATTTAGGAAGAGCTTCACACTATTTTGTTTTGTAACAGTGTTAAATAATGTTTATACACCTGGGTTTTAACTGCTGAATAACAGTTTATCCTCTGAATGCATTGTAATTGTATTCGCTATTCATTCATTCAACCTTCTGGTCAAGAAAATATTTACGGGTACCAACTTTGTACAGTCAAAGCTCAGGGTGCAGCAGCAAACAAGACTGGCAAGACCAATCAGACCAATCACCAACTTATACTTCTGGAGCAGAGAGGATGTGTTATTTATTCAACCGGGTCAAAGTTATACACAATCACTCCACAATCATTCGTTAATGAGCTTTACACTAATGATTTATACACTCAGTTATGTCTGTGTGCTATTTGACTAGATAAAACAAGGTTAAAATGTAACCTGAAAGTATCCCAATAGACAAACACCTAACGGCCAAGACAGAAGCTGAACGGGACCATGCAGAGAAGATGAGTTAACCCTCTTTAAAGCACAAGCATGAGACCCCAGGGGCTGAGAGGGGTCTATGAAGAGGAAAGCCTCCCAAAAACCCACAAATGTGGCCCATGGGAGAGAGCAAGTGCTCATTTTAAGCAGTTATCAAACATAGCACTCAGCAACATCGTTCCATGACACCGTCAGTCACCTAAGCTTGCTCTCCTCGCACCTCCCCTACAGCTTCAGTCCGAGAGGAGCCAGAGGGAGCCCAGTGCATGGAGCAGAAAGAATGAAGGCTCTGGGTGAGGAAATAACCAGCATTCTGACCTCATTCCCCCTTCTTCACTGCAAGCAATTAGCTCTGAGTAAGCCTACAAGTGAATACCAGAAGGAAAATCAACTCCCCCCTAAAAAACAGGACTTATTTTATTAGGACATCCTTAGAGTCCTGTTTACTCAATGAAAGTTATACGAGGTCAGACGATTAATGTCATAAATTCATCCTAGAAAAAGTGCTGCAGACCTCAGTGCTGAGTAATACTACAGTCACCTCTGAAGTCCTCCCCTTGGGAAGGTAGGACACCTTACCGAGTGGTTTGTACAGTGCTGCCAACCTAAGCGCACAGTGGCAAGTTCGCCAACTTAATTGTCAGATTGGGGCATGACAACAGCTCTGCTGGCCATTCCAGAAAAAGAGTTCCAAACTTGCCTTGAAGGGTGGACTAGGCCCTGGCGTGAAAGCACAGCTTCCCGTGGGGAGTGCTTGGAAAATTACTGTAGTGATATTCGGCAGCGAGGTACGTAGCACCTGTCCAGGATGAGTTTGTGAAATTAACTGTCCTACCTCGTCTATGTATAGTATGTTCAGGTGCAAAGTACTGTGAGGGGCTACACAGGGATGTGTACGTGGCTTCTCGGGTGGGGTGACATCTGAGCAGAGGCTTAGAATTTGAGAGATGGACAGGCCAAGAGGAGAGGGTGAATATTCTAGGCAGAAGGAGAAACAGAGACTCTGAGATAAGAACAAGTCTAGCACGCTGAGGGAAAAACAAGGTAGTGCCGCTGGAGCAGAGTGGCCCACGGGAAACGACCATTAGAAAGGAGCCCGGGAGCATTCCGTGGCAGTGTCCCTTATTTGATGCACGTTCGAAATAAACCCGGATGCACCCCTCCTGCGGTTTTCAGGCCATCTATCTTTCCTTGGACGCTGGTTTCCGATTTTACTATGGGATCACTCCTGAGGGCCTTCTGTGTTTCTGTTCTTTCAACACAGTCGTATTTTACCTACATGATAACTACACAGGAATAGATTTCACTCCTACAAATAGAAAACTACCCATTTTCTTGAAAGCCATTGCCCTCTTCTAACTTTCCTCCAACATTTGAAAGACATATTGATTTAAAAACAATTTCAAAATGTTCCCTTTTAACTGCATTACAGATACCACCACAAGGATGGTAATAAACAGAAGTTATTCAATGCTGAAGAAGTGAAATGGAAGTAGTAAAAGCTAATAAAATGGAAAACAAATGCTCCGGCCTAACACTTAGATATCCAACATGATTGATTTTCTTTGTTGTTATGATGATTACCTCATTTCTCATTTTATAGTCTAATTTTTGTTCATATCAAGAAAAGCTATGATTTTCATATATTTTCTTGTCTCCATTTGCTTTACTATAATCTCTTATTGCCTATAATGACTTTTTAATTAACCCCTTGAGATGTCTATGGATTCGTTAAATATGCAAAAAGCAAATTGAGAAGTAGGAAGTAAATTCAATTTTAAATCTACTTCTAAGTTTATCAACCAGTCTATCCAAAAGCTATTCTGTTCCACTGTATCTTCTTGATGATTGTTTAATGTTCATGATAAATGTAACCACTGAATACTTACCATATGGCAGTACTCAAGGCACTAAGAATTCAAGTATGAAAACAGACTTAATCTCTGTCTTCATGAACTTTATACGTTAGGGAAAAAAAAAAACAGGGAAAATCAGGTATTCAGACAAATATCCCTAAGAAATTATAAACTGTGGTATGTATCATTTAAAAAAATAAGGATCTAAGAGAAATAGAACAGAGATTGAGATACTAGAAAGTGTGGCCCAATAAGATTTTCTCAGGAGATAGTATTTGAGAAAAGACCTAAAAAAGAAATGAGTCCTATGAAAAAGAATATAAGTGAGGGAAGAGTGGTGTATTAGGTGGAAGATGGCAGATATCAAGGCTATGACACTGAAAGATATATGGGAGAACCTCAGATATCAACTTTGTATTTATACAAGTATACACTTATTAATTATTATTTGAAACAGCATCGGTTTGTGTTCTGTATGTTTATGTCACAGTTAAATACAAGGGCTGTCTAGGAAAAAAAAGCCAGCCATTGTCAACATAACAAGAATGGTTGTATGGCTGGATACTTTCCAGACAGTCTTTATATATCTTAAAAATTAAAAACAAAGAATTATATTAAATAAGTATATTACTTAGCAATATGGAGGCCAGGAAAGTACTAAAAAAAAAAAAAAGAAATGACTGCAGGTGATGAGAACACAATGCAGCATGTAGATGATAAAGAACTGTACACCTGGAACCTATGTAATTTTATTAAACAATGCCACCCCAATAAATTTAATTTTTTAGAAATGAAATTGCTCCCAGAGGGCAGAAATCTAGGATGGAGTGGGGGGGGGGGCAAGAGAGTTGATTTTTCCATTATAATTTTTGTAGTAAGTACTGACTTTTCAAATGAGGTACAAGGTCAGACAATTAAGTTCATGACCTCATCCTAGAAAAAGTGCTACCTACCTCATTGCTGAGTATCACTACGGTCACCTTCGAAGTCCTCCCCTTGGGAAGCTGTGACACCTTACCAAGTTGTTTGTACAGTGCCGCCAACAGAAGCGCATGGTGGTAAGTTCATGAATTTAATTGTCAGATTTTGGGCATGCAGACAGCTCTGATGGCCATTCCAGAAAGAGTTCCAAAACTGCTTTGAAGGGTGGACTAGGTGCTGGCATCAGTGCACAGCTTTTCAAGAGGAGGACTTCGAAGGTGACCATAGTGATATTCAGCAGTGAGCTATGTAGCACTCTTTGTAGTATGAGTTCGTGTCATTAATTGTCCAACCTCCTACATGAATAGTCCACTTAGATTACACTTTAATTTAAAAGTGAGGTTGAAATGGAGGAACACAAGACTTGTTGGGAGACTACTGCAATAATTAAAACAATAAATAATGGTGGCATTAATGTAAAGTCTATCAGTGAGGAAGACGTAGAGATGATCCAGGACATAGTTAAGGAACTTACATGGAGACTGAGTCAGTAGCAAGAGTCAAAACAAATAATTACAGCAGCAAAAATAGAACCGAGTTGGCAGGGCGTGATTCATACAGAACTCTGAAGACCATGTTAAGACATTTAGATTTTCTGAAGTGTAATTGGAAGCAACTGTCAGTGGATGGCATAATTTGATATAAATTATGAAGAAAGTCACTCTTGTTCTTTTTAGAAAACCGATTATAGGGTGACAAGAGTAGAATCAGGGAGATCAGTTTGAAATCAGTTATGATAGTTCAAGTGCACATGGTGACTGGATGGAGGATGTGGAGAAACATAAGTACATTTAAGATTAATTTTGGATTTTCATAACACATCAGATGGCAACCACCCATATTTGTTAAGGGTTTAGATGCTGGGACATGGAGGGACAATAATACAGATAATTAAGAATGACTCCAGTGTTTCTGGGTTAAGTACTCAAGAAGGAGAGATAGATGTCTGTGATTGAGACATAAGTGTCAGACATTGAGGATAAAACAGATTTCAGGGGCAGAGAAACAAAGCTTCTGATAGGACCTTATTAGGTTTGATATAACGTGAAAACATTCAAGTGGAGAAAGCAAGTAGACAGTTGGGTGTATGAAGCCTGGTGAAGGGTTTTGAGCTGGAAACTTACATCTGGGAGCTGCCAACTCATTTTTTCAATCCATGGAGATGAGTGGTGTTATCCAGAAAAAGAATGTAGGGAAAGAACAGAAAACAGCCTAAGACCAAATCCTGAGGACCCTACCATTGACAAGGAGAGAAGGAATCAGACAAGGACACTGAGGAGGAATGGCTGGTGAGATTACAGGGAAAGTAGGAGCTTGTATACTTGATGTTGTAAAAATCAGAACAAACTCTTTCTAGAAGTGGCTTTAAGAAAAGACTGGAATAAGGTCTCATTCATTTCACCCTGAAAAAGCTATTGTCCTGTCTAACCCGTACTACTCAGATTAAAAATTTAGTACTCCCATGTAAGATGATCAAACACACGTGCTTGTACTGTTAAATTCAACACCAAAAACAGAGCCAAAGGACACTGCCTTACCTCAATCAATCAGGGTTCTCAAAAGTCACAACAACACAACCTACTTTTGTTTCTTTTTGTGGCAACACGAGAAGAATCTTATTAACTAACTTTGCTTGACCTATCTACTTTTTTTAAAGGTGGCTTCCAACTTGACACCCTCCCCAGCACTTGATGAGCTGGTGCATACTCAGTGGTACGTCTAGTTGTGAGAGGGTTAGTCACTGATTTTTCGGCACCATTCACCATGGTGATGAGCCCTGTGGCACTTATCTCATGCAACTGCAGCCCAGTTGTGTGCCTGAAGTGGAAGTGAATGAGGCCACTGAGAAAGCTACACAGCTGCAATCTGGGGAAGTTCTCATCACTGCCAGGTCTTTCTGGTGACCTCACAATTAACAGAGAGGTTGCCAACCTCCTACACACCCCTAGAGAGTAGATGCAAATTCATTTTACCATGGAAACAAGATCAGTGGAGCAAACTACTCAAGGACCATAGCACTGGTACTCAGAGACATGAAAAATGTGTGAAACCTTATTTTCCAGATTCAAATCAAGGTCAAATAAATATAACAATTAATTTATTCAACAATATTTACGGTGCAAACCATGTCTGACCTAATGTGCCAGATGTAGGAAATATACCAGTGTACAAGACAGTCATTTTAAAATAATCTTAAGTATCTTTTAATTAAGATATTTACTTGCAGATTTTTTATTAGTTTCAGGTGTGTATTATAGAACAACATAGTGATCAGACATTTACATAACTCACAGCTAACCCCAACAAGTCTACTACTCATCCAACATTGTACGTAATTATTAGTACATTATTGGAGGTTCCCTGGTGGGGTAGTGGCTAGGCTTCGGCACTCTCGACGCCACGGCCTGGGTTCCACTCCCAGGCAGGGAACCACCAAAAATAATAAATAAATAGCATTATTGAGTATATTTCTTATGCTGTACTACTCATCCCCATGACTTTTTAAAAATTATAGCTGACATTCAATACTGCATTAGTTTCAGCTATATAGCATAGTGGTTGGACATGGATATATGAGGTCTGTCCAAAACATACCCAGTCATGTAATATAAAAAAGAGGTATATATGGCTGGATTTTTTTCCTCATATACTTGTGGATTTTGTAAGTCTTCCTTCCTGTTTGCATACACATCAACAAAATGTGTTGTTGTTCTTGTTGTTTTCTATTTAGGACCCTTGGATAATTCAAATATTCTCCGTTATCCCCATTCTCAATGGCATTAAGTAATATCTAATAAATTATATTGGTGTTTCCCCCCTTTAAACAGAGCAATAAACCTTGTACCAGCAAAGTTCTTTCTCACATAGCCTATTTCTTAACTACAAGATCACCAGATATAAATATGTGACTAGGGAGAACTGAAAGAACACACTTGACCTTTTTTCCTCCTAACCTTTCTTTAGTCTCCTTCATATACATCCCCATCAGTAAGTACTGAGGCTCAAAAACCTAATGTAATCTCAGGCTGATTTATTAGAGGTTACCTCAGGAGGTCATACACCAAAAGAGATGAAATTCTCTGGTATAAACCAGGAAACCCAATGCAGTCTGCCTCTCCCAGACCACATCAGAAACATTACGTGCATGCATCACATTTTAAGAAAGATGTTCATAAATAAGAGTATATCTGAACAAGAAATTAGGGGTCAGTTGGTTCCAAGTGCCACTCAGAGAACAAATCATTCATCGACATCCCTGATAAATATTTAATATTGTTTATGCATTTTAATCACTAATAGATCAATCACCATGCCAAAGCAATCCAAGCTTCTACTAGACAGTAGTAACTCTCACAAAGAGTCTTATAAAAGGTCCAAGAGGTTCTTCACCACTACTTTAAACCATGAGTCCTGATTCTGCATCCTAAGCACCTTTTCACATTTCAAATATACAAATACTCTTATGGCTCACTGTACGTGCCCAGTTATTTCGGCCACTCCTGACATAAAACAAGCTCCCTATCCTTCATTTTCATTTTACTTGGAGTCCTCTAGTCTGTAAATGTCATTCTTACATTTGATTTTCCTTGATTTTAAAACTATGGAAGTGAGTGTTGAATGAAAATATCTAGCATGTAGGATGACTTGGAATAAGAGACTGTGAGAAAAGTAACACATTAAGAACCTGGTACAAACTGGTATAGGATAACAAGACGGAAAGCATTTTCATGTCTTATTTTTTATCATTCTGTATTAGAAAACATTTCAAACTTTCAGAAATGCACAGGATAATAAAGTGCCCAGTAATGCACTCCCAGTATTTAACAAACGTTAACATTTATTCCCTGGCGATGGTTTTTTAAAAATACAACAATTTATTGATTTAGTAGAAATGGACCTGCACAGCCTTCCCAAACCAAGTTCCTACTCTTACTGCTCAAACCTAACTACTGCATTGAAGACGTGTATAACTTTTGCACTCTTGTTTTAAAGTTTCACTATGTCTCACTATTACAAATATTGCAATAAACATGCTTGGACCTATTTAACTGGGATCATGATGGTGGCTCTATTAAAGACAGACTACAAAGGGAGAAACACTACTGAAACAACTCAGATGAAAGCTGACCAATGGCTCAGATCAGGGTGGGATTGATGACAATGGATCTGGTCAGATTCACAATAAATTCTGAAGGTCTAGCAAACAGAACATCTAATGTTCCAATGTGCAGTTTGAAAGAAAGAGAAGAACTCAGAACCACACTATGATTTCTGGCCCTTGTCAAATGGAATGATACAGTTGATGATCACTGAGATGCAGAATATGGGGAGAGCAGGTTGAAAGAAGGGGAGATGATCGGTTCAGTCTGAAACATACTAAGTTGGATATATCTATTAGAACTTATGTTGAAATATCAAGGAGGCCACTGGGCATCCAAACTGAGAGTTTAACAGAGAGGTCTGAACTAGAGTTACATATTTTGTAATCATTGGCATATAGTTAGCATTCAGGCTATGAGAACTGCATAAAAATCACCAAATATGCATAGAGAAAAAAAGACCCATGACCAAACACTAGGTAACACCAATAAAAAGAAAGGTGCAGAGAAGAGAAATAACCAATAAATTAGCCTGAGAGGGAGCAATCTGAGAATTGTGGGGTCTTGCATGGCAAGTGATAAAAACATACATCAATCAAGAAGCAGGGAGGGTGTGAGTAGCTATTCCCAATGCTGCTAATGGTGGAGTAAGATGAAGACTCAAAATTGGTAGCCCCAAATGAATACTTCAGTCTGTCAGC
Organism: Lyroderma lyra; assembly: GCA_004026885.1. Taxonomy (NCBI): domain Eukaryota; kingdom Metazoa; phylum Chordata; class Mammalia; order Chiroptera; family Megadermatidae; genus Lyroderma; species Lyroderma lyra. The sequence continues at coordinate 225,234 of PVJL010001427.1, forward strand.
AACACATCCTCTATCCTCAGCAATGCACTGTTCTGGAATAGAGATTCTTTTTTGTTTATAATTCAAATAAAATATTAGATAATACTACCACTGAATTCCTTATTTCATTAATGATATACATTTCAATAGAAATTAGGGAAAATGCCTGACCTCAAAATTCATCACACAACATACAGACTCTGCAACATTAATATTAATTAATGGAATCCCTGTCATTTGAAAGGAAAATAAAATATTAGGAAAAATAAAATATTTCAGAGAAATCCAGCATGAACAGACAGAAAAGTAACTGGGGTGTGACTCTTGTGAAATAGATAACACATGGGTAATTTCCACTTCAGTCTTCTATTTTAGTTGTAATAAAGTATGAATTAAGTCATTCTATTCCATCCAAAGTTTTATTTAAACTAATTATAGGCCTCTCTCTTTTTTTTCTAAGTTTTATATTATTAGAAACAGCAAAGATAATCAGAAATATTTTTGGATCCTGACTCCATCATCCAAAAAATTCACAACTACTTATAGATTTTTAGCATTTGCAAATTGAACTATAATCATGTTAATGTTCTTATCTAAGATACTGATTCAAATTATTGAATATGCAGGTCAAGAACAGAATCACGAAGTTTCCTAGAAACCTCCTTCCTGCTTGATATTAATATTCTTAAGATACCTTGATTTAAATAGTTAGAAATCTACCTAAATATTATTTTTCCAAATGATTAAAGAGTTCCTTTTAAAAGATAAATAAGAACAAAGCATTTTGCCTAATAGAAAAAAAAAGGTTATTCAAAACTCCAGGAGAACTTTAGCTAAAGTTCAACTAAAAAAGGAAAATGGATTGAGAAAACATTTGAAATAAAAATGATTATATAACACCAAATATGTAAATGACAATCACTAAGACCCTAAGAGCCAAATGAATAAATTGATATGTATAATTCACAGCAGAGGAAAACTAGTACAGAAATAGGTATGGAGTCATAGTCATTCCTGGATAATAATTAAAACTATGTAAATTCCAATAATCAGGCACAATTTCACTGTTTCAAATAGCAATTAAAGAATAAGCATGCAACAGAGGTCCAAGATGGCAGAGTAAGTAAACACTGTGCCTGCTTCATTCCATGAACACTTTAAAATTACAACTAAATTACTGAACAACCAACGTGGAGAAACATCTGAAGTCTAGCTGAACAAAAGCTTTATGACTAAGGATACAAAAAAGAGGAGGCCACGTCAAGACTGGTAGGAGGGGCACAGACGTGGAAGGAGCCAAACCTCCAGTGGCAGTAGAGAATCAGGAGGGATGTCTCAGCTGCAGAGGTGCCCCTCAGAGGAGCGACGGACCCCAGCCTCATACCAGGCTCCCTAGCCTGGAGCACTGATACTAGGAAAAGGAGCCCCACAACATCTGACTGTGAAAAACAGTAGGAACTTTGACTGTCTGGTTGGGACAGACAGCTCTGGGAAACAAAGACATCCTCTTAAAGTGCCCATGCAGACTCAGTCACTTGTGGGTATTCACCCTGGACTTGGGCAGAGGGACAGTGACTCGGAGGTCACTGGAGGCATACAGTGGGCAGACTGAGGTGTGTGACTTTGGAGCTGAAAGACAGTCACCATTTTTCCTGGGTGCACCCTCTTCCCATGCAGCTGGCTGGTGGGTGCCATCTTTCCTGTGTTGTACCTGCCCCAATGACTCACTGGGATCCCAGCTCATCCAACTTGGCCAATGCGAGAGACACTTTCTCCAGTGAGCAGCCAGCCCCATCACATTGCAATCTTCCTTGGAAAACTATTTAAGTCTGCAGGCCCCAGGCTAGTGGCGACTGGCATTGGTGTGCTCTGCGACTTTTGCGGAGTAGCTCCAGGCAGAGCACTGGGATCAAATCAGAAACTATAGGGACACTCAGTGCATGTGACCAGGGAGATGGTGCCAGAGACCCACAGGGCACCTACTACATAAGGCTATCCAGCAATATGGGGAGACATAGCAGATCTACCTAATATATAGAAACAAATACAGACAGGTATCCAAAATGAGGAAACTATATGTATCTCAAATGAAAGAACAGAAAATTCCAGAAGAAAATCTAAACAAGATGGAGGCAAGCAACCTATCAGATATAGAGCTCAAAACAATGATTTTAAGGATGCCTAAGGAACTTAGTGAACACTTCATCAGAGAGATAGCAAGCATAAAGGAGGATATAGAAACCATAGAAAAGGACAAGTTAGAAATGAAGAATACTATAACTGAAATTCAGAATACAATAGAAGGAATCACCAGTAGACTAGATGGAGCAGAGGACTGAATCAATAAATTGGAAGGCAAGGTAGCAGAAAACATCCAGTCAGAACAGCAAAAAGAAAAATGAATTTAAAAAAATGAGGATAGTTTAAGGGGCCTCTGGGACATCAAGTGCAAAAACATTCACATCATGGGAGTACCAGAAGGAGAAGAGAGAAAGCAAGGAACTGAAAACCTATTTGAAGAAATAATGACTGAAAATTTTCATAACCTGGCCAAGTAAACAGACAAACAAGCCCAGGAAGCACAGAGAGTCCCAAACAAGATAAACCCAAATAGGCCCACACCAAGATACATTTTAATTAAAATGGCAATTATTAAAGACAAAGAGAGAACATTAAAAGCAGCAAAAGAAAAGCAACTAGTTACTTATAAGGGAGCTCCCATAAGACTGTCAGCTGATTTCTCTACAGAAACTTTGCAGGCGTGAAGGGAGTGGCAGAAAATACTCAATGTGATGAAAAGCAAGGACCTACAACCAAGATTACTCTATCTAGCAAGGCTATCATTCCAAATCAAAGGTCAAATAAAGAGCTTCTCAGACAAGAAAAAAGCTAAAGGAGTTCATCATCATTAAACCAGTATTATAAGGAATGTTAGAGGGACTGCTTTAAGATGGGGAAAACAAAAAGCAAAATTATGAACAAAAAAATGGCAATAGGTACACATCCACAATTACCTTCAGTTTAAATGGATTAAAAGCTCTAATCAAAAGACATAAAGGGTATTGCACTGAGTGGAATGTCAAACAGAGGACAACAGATGCAAGTTAACTTTGCTTACAGATGAAATACAAAGAAGAAAATAAACAAGTGGAACAAGAACAGATTCATAGATATAGAAAACATTTGTTTTGTTGTCTGGTGGGAGGAAACTTGGGGGAGGGAGTGAAATAAGGGAAAGAGATTGGGAATTTTAGTATGGTGGTTACAAAGTAATAGTGAGATAAAGGGTATAACATGGAAATATAATCAATAATGTTGCAATAGCTATGCGTGGTGTTAGATGGGGACTAGATTTGTTGGGATAATGGGAGAAGGGTAGGAGGAGTAGGTAAAAAAGAGAAAGAAGTCAAGAAGTACAAATTCATAATCACAGGGATATAAACTACAGCTTAGGGCATATAGTCAATAACATTGTAATAACTATATATGGTGTCAGATGGGAACCAGATGTATCCGAATAATTTATTTATTAAGATATTATTTAATATATTTATTAATAATATAATAAGTTATATATTAATAAATGTCTCATCACTATGCTGTATACCTGAAACCAATATAATATTGTCTGTCAAATGTAATTGAAAAAATAATAATAAATGAGAAAAAAAATTTTTAAATAAACATGTAAAATCATATAATACATAGCTGGCTAAAATACAGTAAACCTGGTGCCTTCAGACTTCATTGGTGGCCACATAACTTTGTGCCTTCTGGGAAATCCTTGTAGAGCCACATTATTTATACCTTCAGACTCAGTAATGGCAGTTCTGGTAATTTATTGTTGGTATTCTTAGGAAAATAATACCCCCTTGCTTTGTTTTATTAAATCAACAATATAAAAAGTATTAAAGAAAAACATGTAGAAGGGATAATGATTATGACTTCAGAGTGGGGAAGATCTTCTTAAAGAAGTACCACAAAGCACCAATAACATACGATAATATTCACTTTTCAAAATGCAAAAAATTGGAAGCCAGATCAAAGTCAACCATTAAAGAAATAATAAGATAAATTATGGCATATTCAGGGAAAACACATCCTATATAGTCTTTAAATGTGACATTACTGAAGTCATGTGGCAGTATTGTAAAATGCATGTGATATTTTTTTAAATGATAAAACTTGTAGGTACACCTTAATTAGATATTTTAAAACAACTCAATGCAGTAATAGGGAAATACACAGGTAGTAAAAGTAATATACCAAAATTGTAACCATGGTTATAAATAGTGGCAATATAAACATGTCTCTCTTTTTTTAAAATAATTCTTGTCATTACACTATTTTCATAATAAATATACGTAAGTACATTAAAAATATGTATGTATACACTGACCTATAATTATACAAGCAATATACAAGCATTCTCTGTTGAAATGGTTTCAAAATTATCAATAAGTTTAATTATTTCTTAGAACACTGTCCTCAATCCTAGAGTCCTCAACGTATCTCCAAAAATATTCACTATTATCAATTTGATCTGATTCCTTCTAGATTGTTTTATATCTTTATACATATATGTACAGGCACTCCCAAGAATACACATGGTATTGTTCTTTTTAACATAATTAGCAACATAATCTTGCATTGATGCAACTTGCTTTTTATTGAAACTCAATACAAAAGCATTAAAATAGGAGAATAGTACAGAGATTTGGAGAAAGGAAGGCCTTAAAGAGGTACCCAAATGCAGCAATCATATTGGACAGCATTATCTAATTTGGCCGCACGAAAATATAGAAACACTTAGGACAAAACATAAACATATTTGACAGACTGGAAAAAAATAACCTGCAACAAAAGATTTTATTTTTAGATAAATAGTTCTGACATGGAAAAATAATCCAGTAGAAAACTTCCTAAATTACCTAATAGGAGATTCATAATAGAAAAAAATTCTAATGGTTAATGATATGAAAGGATGATCAAACTGAGCAATAATCAAGGGAATTAAAATGGAAACAATAATAGAATGCTATTTTACAGTCATCTACATGAAAACAAAATTGAAAACCAGGGAATATCAAAGGTCAACAGGTTCTTGGAGTAACAGGTATTCTGAAGCAGTGTTGCTTGTAGAAGCATTAGTATAAACACCCTGAGAGTGTGTTTATAGAGCAATTTGCACCACCGCTTAGACTGATGTGCATACGCAATGCCTCAACACTTTCACCAAAAAGAAATACCTGCACATGTGCATAAGGAAAATGGCAAATAAGAGAATGGCAGTGCCAACTGCTTCTCATAATTAAGAAAATGAAAAAGAAAATAACCTAAATGACCTCTGTGTGGCTCAATTTAAAAGGAGGAGGTTGTTATAAAATGTTTGTTTACTCTGCAAATTCTCTCAGTTACCTGGTATGTAATGACACATGCACCAGAATCTATAGATTTATTTGAAGAATTAAAGGTTCTCTTATCTTATTACCTACCTAGACTTGAATTCCATTTGACTGTTTATTCTGTCTTTTGCAAGCTTGAAATCAACTATTGTAATTAATATTTAATTTCATTTGATAGAGTCAACATAGGAATTAGAGAGTTTCGTTTGCCTCATACACTATTAAATAAATTTATTCTTACCTTGCAAAGCACTTAGCACAGACCCTAGCAGGCTACCAATGCACATTTTCTTCTCACTTGTTTCCTACACATTCTTCTGAGATTTTTGAAGACCATATAGGAAATTAAAGACTACGGAAAAACAAGCAAATCAACCCATCATCTCTGTGGGTGTGCATTTTATAGTTACTTTGATCACTCGCCATGGGAAGTCACTATGCCATTTATCTGTACTTGAATGGGGAAGTGTCAGAGTCCTTTTGGAGATCAGTTTCTGGATGGCATTTTAGCACAAAAAATTTGAAAGCAATTTTAGGTCAAGAATATTGGTGAGAAAACTTCAATCAACCACTTAACCAACAGACATTTTGTGAATGCAAAGTGTAAATAGTTTTATATGTTTATTCTCTGACCTATTTAAACAACCTGTACATTTAAATTAATGTACAAACTGCACATGGATAAACTACTACTTACATTAACCTAATTTAATATTTTGCAGTCATTAATTAATTACAAAATATCTAATAGGTACCATTTTTAAAATTTAGAAAAGTATTTAATGCCTTGACCAAAACGTATCTCTATTTCTCATCTTCATTTTATTTAAAAAAATACATTTATAGTCCTACCAATGATGCCAGATACTGATGTAAGTAACTTATTGAATCTTAAAAGGTGAAGCTACGGAGGTACTAAGAGGAAAGTAAACTAAGGTTATACAGCTAGTAGGTTAGTAATAGGGAAGAATGCATTCAAACCCACACACACTGTGGCGCCTGAGTCCATGTTTTTAATTTAAAGGTGTCAAGAGTGCTCCAAAACTAAGCTTGTTTGCCCTGGCATCTGATTTTCAAACATTAATGACTAAGTTATTCCCCCCACCCAAACTTGGCATTGAACTTAAAAAAAAAAGATTACTCAGTTCTAGCTGCATGTATAGTGAGCTTTTCTTAAATGGAATTTTGTTGCTGTTGTTGTTTGGGTCCTTTTTTTAGTTGTAGCATATGAAATTGCTTTTTATTGTAGGTCAAATATTCATATATTGAATTTTTTCATACATTAAATTTCATGCAATTCAACATAACCAGAAGAAATGTTAAGCATAAAGGAAAGGCAAAGGGTGTGTGGCATAGGAAGACCAAACTCAGTATCTGCTCCACCACATGGGAGCAAGTAATATAACCTCATGGGTCTTATTTTTCGCATTATTAGTGTGGGAATATTAACGTCCATTGATCATGGCTACTGAGAAATAGGAAGTTTAATCTGAAGAATTTCTCATCAACTACAACGTACAAAACCAACACTACGTATTATTCTAAAGAGGAGGGCCAGTGCCCTAATTACAAAAGATGGACACTTTGTGTAATTCAAAATATGCTTCCTAGAAAAAAAACAACTAATCTCAGGAAAATTATAATTAATTTGTTTATCCAACCAGAAAGCTAAGAGTCAGTGGTCCTAATCAGATTCTCATAAAAGATAAAATGGGAGATTAGAGATCACAGAATCAAGAAAGGAAAGGTTAAGTGCCCTGAAGTCCTGTTTGAAAATTGAAGCGGCCACAGGCCAGTAGATTTTGAATATGGGCTTCTTCGGAATGACTTCATTAAGCATCCTACCACACACTACTGAGATGAGATCACCTTGGTTACCAAAAGGATCATATATAGGCTAACACGTTCCAAATCAGAGAGGCTAATACAAGAAACAGCACAGAAAACAGAATCTCTAAGTAACCCTGTCCGTCAACAGTCACTGTTTCCTCTCACTTCTGCCACATCGCATTTCTTTTTCTTCCGATAATAAGCTTTAAGATGAAAAGAACTACAAACTGTTTTCATTAAGAGTACAAATCACACTTTACTTTTCGCAATGGGCACTAAGTAAATGTTCCCTTTAATGATAATGACATTGGAATTACTATTTACTGATTTAGGTAGTACACCAAAACTATGAAAAGAAAGCTAAACAGGCTTAAATGGAACATTAAAAGCCTGATCTTCACACACCAGTGAGTCTCTGTAACATTTCAAAATACATTCTCCACTTTGGATTAATTTCCTTAAATACTGCTCATTCGTGTACAGGAACTCAAACCAAATTGGGTTCACTTTTCAACCTAAGGAGCTGGGCTGATGCTTGGCTGATAAAAGTGGAAGTGAGCATCTGTAAAGCTCAGGACAAAAGCAACATTAAGAGTGAAATTAAAGCCTTTCCTATCTTACAAAAAACAGCTTCCTGTCCATTAAATGAAATGATATACATGAAAGCACTTTATACAACTATAAATCTCTATAGAAACTAAACCATTCCTGTGTTCTACCTGACAAAGTCCTAAGTATTTGATCTCTAGATAATTCTATTCTAAATTTTCAAGTCAACTTAAAAGCCTGGTATCTTTCCTTGGCTATGACTATTAATAGGGTCTCTTACAGAAAATAAATATAAGCAGAGGTCTAAAAATCATACCAGCCACACAATACAGAGTTACAACATAGCCTCATGCTTTCTTTTGGTCTTGCAATTTATCTGTGACTTATTTATTCAACTTAATACAACTTGTAAACTTCAAAACCACATATGGGTATGAATACCTTCAGGTTTAATTCAAGAGTAACAATTGCCCAAAAGAAAACATATGAATGACAGTTCTCATTAATTCAGTATGCATCAGAGTAAACTGCTTTAAAGAGTTGAAGATACATGTTTTCCTAAATTAGACTCTTAATTAGTAAGGACCCAGACCATTCCTACTGACACAACGAAATTAAGTATTTCAACAAACTGAGATTCATTATTTCAAACTGAGAAAAGTTCATCTAGAAAATGTTATAGTATTTGGAATTCAGTACAAGTGTCAAGAACAAAAGATCAATGCATTTATTATCTTACATATTAAAAGAAAAACACAAAACTTTAAAATCCAGTTCCATTATTAGCACATATATGCTAATATATCAATTACATAATATTATGATCTATGAATAGAAATCTGACCATTTACAAGTAAGTAGATCAAGATATTATGCAAGACAGTGAGCCACACCTATCCTAATGTTATTATAAACTATATATATCTATTTGTTATAAAGCACACTTTTATTAAACTTAAAAACAAACCTCAAAAGCCATAAAATTAATAGAAAATGTTTACTGAATTACTATAGAGTATGCTTTTAAACAACCTAATTTTAAAAAAACTATAGTGATATCTTCCTTTCATTCCTAATATTGATAATTTGTTTTCTCTTTTTCTTTGATCTAACCAGAGGTATATCAATTTTATTGTTCTTTCCGGAAATTTTATTTTTCTCAGCTTTAAAAAAAACTTTATTAATTTCTGCACTTATATGTGTTCCTTTGTTCTATATATTTTGGATTTAATTTCTTATTCTAATTTAGGATTCATCTATCTTCTTTCCTAACATAAATATTAAATTTTCCTGTAAGTATTGCTTTAACTGCATCCCACAGTTTAATACAGTAGATTCTCAGTTAACTGGCACCCGGAAGGATTGGTAGATGCCTAATAAATGTAAGAAAACTCTCCATTAACTGTAACTCAAGCAACCGGCACTCTCAAGCAAGAGTGCCGGTTGTTTGAGTTCCAGTTAACAAAAAGTCTTTATATATACACACACACACACATATATATATATGTGTGTGTGTGTGTATATATATATAAAATAAATATATATAGAATATATATGATATATACACTGTAGTCTCATTTACATTCATTTCAAAATATTTTCTAAGTTGTGATTTCTTCTTTGACCCATGTGTGATTTAGTGGGGTATTGTTTCATTTGCAAATTTATGCTAAATTTGGCTATCTTTTTGTCGTTAATTTTCATTAAATCCACTGTTGCCAGAGAACATGAGTATTTTTCAGCTATTTTAAATTTGTTGAGACTACTTTAACAGCCCAGCACATGATATATCATGATGACTTCCATGTCTATTAGATACAAAAATTTCTTCAAGTGTCATTTATATCAAGTTGGTTGATGGTATTATTCATTCCTTCCATGTATGTATATTTTTTATTTTCCTGTCTATTTGTTCTACCAATTACTGAGATGTGAGTAAAGATTAGAAGAAATAATAATAGTCTGAGAATACCAGGAGTTTGTTGGTGTGAATGTAGGAAGACACAGCTGGCAAGAGGATGAAGTATTATAATCACCATGAAGAATAATTTAATACTATAATATTTTATAAATATGAAGACATGGACCTCCACATACCAAAATTTTACTGATAGAGATGTACTCAAGAAAAATTCTTGCACATGTGCATATGAGACTCACAGAAAAAAAGAAAGATCATTATATTGCTTGTAATTCTAAAAAGCTAAAAAAAAAAAAGGAGGAGGAGGAAGAGGAGGAGTGAATGAATATCTATCAGTAGGAAAATGGATAAATAACAGCATTGTATTCAAACAAATAAACATCGCAGTTTAAAGGGTGGACCAGAACTGCAAGAGTCAACTTGGCTAAATCTCAAAAACACATGAATTTTAAAAAGGCAAGTTCTAGAAGAACTTACATAGTATGATTCCATTTATACAAATTTTAAAAATACAAACAAATGCTATATATATTTTATGGAATCGTACATATTTAATAAAGTATGTATGGAAAATATGTATACAAATTTAAGAATAGTGGTTATATCTGGGAACTCAAAAACAATATTGGTTGAAGGAAGAGTAGTATGACAGCTTCCACTTGTGTGCAAAATTAAGAAATAAAGATCTTAAGCCAAAATGGTAAAATGTAAATATGTGTGAAATCTGGGTATTAGCTGGACTAATCTCTACACTTTTCTGTATACTTAAATAGTTTTAGAATTGAAGATCTACTTGTAGCTTTTGATGACGAAAAGGTTAATAGAAAAATAGGCAAAGATTATAAGCATGTTATCCACAGAAGATAAGCAAATTATATTAACAGGAACATAAAAAATTCTTAAAATACATTTGAATGTAAGGAGAACATCAATATTCACTATGGATAAGAATATGAGGGAAAGGGCCCTCTGAGGTAGATTTGGTGACCGTGTAAATTAGTCTAGCATTTTTAGGAGCTAATTTGGCAAAATATATCAAAATTTCAATAGTGCAAGCCCTACGTCCATCCCCCTGCCACCAACTCAAAGGTATTTCCAGAAAGGTCTTTTGCAGATATACTCACATAGGGGTACAAGGAGCAGTACCTCACTGTGTACTGTGGAATTATTGTTACTTGTATTAGTGTAAAATGGCACCAACGTAAAAGCCTAGCAATATGGGAATCTTCCTTAATGACCATGGCAGGCTCAATGGCAGCAGGAGACACCCATAACACAATCCACGTGAAAAGCATCTCGGAGAACAATGCTGTCCGTGTGTCCAGCTTCACGTAGCAGACCCAATACCATGTGCCAGGCTCGTGCTCTCTAAGGCGCTGGTTCTCAACTAGGTGCAATTGTGTCCGCCACCCCGGGGAGGTAGGAGAGGGTGGGAAGGACTTGGCAATGTCTGGACACATTTTTGGCTCTCATGACTAGGCATCTAGTGGGTACAGGCCAAGGATGCTATGAAACACCCTGCAATGCACAAAACAGCCCCCACGACAGTCATTCTACCCAAAATGTCATCTATGCTGAGGTTGAGAAACCCAGCTCTGGAATAATTTACTTTCATTATTTTTCTAAGTTCAGCTACAACCATATGAAGTAGGAAATATTTTTCCTCATTTGAAATATGAAGAAATAGAGCCTCAGAGTTTAAATGTTATCCAAAGTAACAAAGATAATAAATTGCAGAGCTGCTTACTCTTAACCAAGAAGCTATAGTAACAGTCTAAATAAATTGTGCTCTCGTGTCATGAAATATTAATATTATACAGCTGTTTGAAAATGTAGATTTGTACAAATAGCATGAAATTATTTCCAGGTTACAAACATGGAGAAGATATTGGTAATGCATACAGTTAATAAAATATTTGTATCCAAAATGTATAACAATCTCTTACAAATCAATAAACAAAAAAAGTTATAGAAGACACATAATGTAACTTCACTTATATTTAGGCAAAATTAAGTGTACGCAAATACCATAAATGTTATTTATCTATGACCCTCTATACCCTAAAAATCCTAAGAATGAAATTTTTCTAAAAGGATAATGTTTTCAAAAACATTCATTTAGAAAATCTTAACAAAAATAATTGAGAAAAAACTTGGATGGTACATGTTTTTGTTTTTCACATTATTTGCCCATTTCATCTATGCTGAATTTATTGTTGCAAAGTTTATTCATTATAGTCCCTTGTTATTCCTCTCATGTCCCTCGTATCTGTAATGATGCTCTCATTCGTTATTTATATTGGGTATTTATGTTTTCTATCTTTTGTTCTTGGTAAATGTGAGGTTTATCAATTATTTTGATTTTTTCAAAGCACCAACTTCTGATTTGAGTTGTTTTCCCTACTATTGTTCTTTTTTTTTTTTTTCATTAGGATAGGCTCTTATTTTTATTTTTTTCTTTTGCTTAACTTGGGTTTAATTTTCTCTTATTTTCCTAATTTCTTCAAGCATAAGCTTAGGTCACTGATACGTTTTCCTTTTCCTTTATATGTATTTAATGCTATATATTTTCACCTATGCATCACCTTGGTTGCATTCCACAAATTAGGATACATTGTATTCCATTTCATTCAGTTCCCAATATTTTCTAATTTCCTTTGTGATTTATTCCTTGACCCATATGTTATTTAGAGATGTATTATGTATTAATTTCCAAATATTTGAGGATTTCCCAAATACCTTTCTCTTATGGATTTCTAAATTAACTTTGTTATAGTGAGAAACTTACTTTGTATTATTTCATTCTCCTTAAGTGACCTCTATCTTACAGTCCAGAATAAGGTATTATTTTGAAATACATCTTCTGTGCATTGAAAATCTGATGTGTTTTCTGGGGTGATAGAGTGGAATGTTCTACAAATGTCAGTTAGGTCAGTATTCAGCCAAGTATGCCAGAGGAACCCCCTGCAGATGGTGAGGGCTCTCCTTGTGCAGTTCCTCTTCCTTAATCTTTCCTCTGCAGACCCCAGCTTCCTTGTCCTCTCTCTCATACCCTGTCCCTTCAGTTGGACAAGAACGCTGGGCTCTCTGTTCATTCCCTCAGTGCTTCAGCCCAGAACCTGTCTCTGGCTATAAAGATGGGGCATATGCATAGGTCCCTCATTGGTTTCTTTTCTCTAAGGGAGTACCACCAGGTGCTGCAGCCTTTGATCTATTGCTTGAAAACTACTGATTCATATGTTTTTTTCTTGATTTCTAGTTCCTATTTCATCATGGCTGAAATGAAAGTTCCAGGAGTTTTTAAACTTTATTCCTCTGGAATACTTTTTCAAACCAAATATTACTTAAAAATAATAATATATTAAACAGAAAACAATGGAGCTGATCACACCAAAGTTAGGGTGAAGAAACTAGAGTTCACTTTCTCTTCCCAGCTCTCCCCTTCACTTCTTTTTAACCCAAAACCCGATACATGGCAATTCCCGAGAAAACACCTCAGAAGTACACGGCTCTAGAGAACCCAGACTTTGAACCACATCTCTGAAGAATGGAGCCCCTCCTCACTTAATGACGTACCTGCCTAATGGCCACTCAGACTTACGAGCAGTTCTCCAGTCTTCCCCCTTTCTCAGTCTTTGTCTTGTTCCAGCAGGTGGTTAGTATTTACTACCTGAAGCATTCACAATCATGCAAGACTCCATTTTTGTGTGTGGTGTCATGTGATATCTATTAAAAAAAAAAATACATACCCTATGGCCCCACAAACACACCACGAGACAACCTTTAAGCTCCTCCCTTGTTGACCAACTCACTCAACAACCTAGTGGTAGGAATGAAATTTGGTTGTTTCGTGAGGAGTGCCTGTATTAGCTTTGAAATCAGGCAGAGCTGATTTGATTTCCAGTTTGCTTCCTTGGCAACCTTAGGAAAACTACCACTGGCCCTCCCTATCCACAAGTTCCATATCGAAGTGAATTGAATCATTCGTGAACTGAAAACATTGGGGGTAAAAGCTTACGTTGTCACTAACAGTACTATGTAGCTAGGCCTATGATGGTTGCATCTGTACTGAATATGTATTCAGTTATTCCCTAAACAATACATACAACAACTAGTTTCACAGCATTTACACTGTATTAGATGGTATAAGTAACCTGGAGATGACTGAAAGCATACAGGAGGTTGTGCAGAGGTTATCTGCAAATAGTACAACATTTTACATAGGAAACTTGAGCTTCTACAAATTTTGGTGTCTGCAGAGTCCTAGAACCAATCCACCATGGACACTGATGGACGATTGTACTCAACTTCCTAATCAACATAATGGGTGTAATAACACCTTCCTCACAAAGTTACTGTGAAAACTGATCATGTAACTATTAAAAAACACACAGTACAGAGCCCAAAACTTAATCAATTCATAAGTTATCATTGTTGTTAGCAGTCATTGCCATTGTCCTTGCTGTCTCTCACCAAAAAAGAGCTTTGTGTATTTAAAGACCAAAACCAAGATTAATTCCAAGATGCCAGGGTTTTCCAAAGACAGAATTTTCCATCAATGAACCTGGTAAGTGAAATGAATAAATTCCTTACTTCTAGAAGTATTAATGGCATTGGACTCTGTCAGGCATATTTTAAAGAAAATCCTTCTATTGTGTGCTAATTTCTTGCTTTAAAACTTTAAGAATACCCATACAAGATAGAAATCAGATGGAAAAAGGGACGATTACCTTAAAAATCACTAATTTCTTACCATACATTTTCACTTATATGTGGAAAAAAACAAAATAAATGAACCAACAAAAAAGAAACAAACTCATAGACGCAGAGAAGAAATCGACGGTTACCAGATGGGAGGGGGTTTGGGAGGATGGGCAAAAAGGGTGAAGGGATTAAGCAGTAAAAATTGGTAGTTACACAACAGTCATGGGGATGTAAAGTGCAGCATAAAGAACGATGTTGTAATAACTATGTATGTGCCAACTGGGTACTAGACTTGTTGGGGTGATGACTTCTTAAGTTATATAATGTCTAACCATCATGCTGCACATTCAACTACAATTGAAAAAAATGTTTTGAAATCATTGATTTCTACTATGTCATATGCGTCTCCTATATCTACTCCATGTCAATGTCTATTCCAGAGTAGACATTAATTATTGGATCAAAGAATTAAAATAATGTGAATGTGTTATACATCGCTGACAAATAAAACTAAAGCAACAAAATACGTGTATCATACACACACACACACACACACACACACACACCCCTCTCTGGATTTCACCTCCAGGCCTTACCAGCTGCCTGATGTGGGTGAGCTATTCAGTCTGCACGAGCTTCAGCATCCTAACCTATAAAACCAAGTGAGAGCGTGTATCTCAGTGGGTTTCTATGAAAATTAGCCATACCTATGGTAGTATGAGTATGGCATGTAGTAGTGTTCAATAAATAGTAGCTATTATGTTCTGAGCCTCAATTCTTTATTTTAAATTGATGTAAACAGAAACAGCAGTATCTCCTTTCACTGATTTTTCTCTACTAATCTGATCAAGAAAAAGGTGGAGGTGTCACTTACTTCCTGCCCTTGTAGATGTGAATAGTGGAAGACTCTGGAACCTTTTCTATTTTTTGTAGGTATATTTCTTGTCATTTAATACCTACCACTGCCAGGACATAAAAAGCTATTTTTATTTTTATATGTGAAGTTTATGAATGCTTTCAAAATATATAATGAGTATTCTTAATTATTAAAAGGTAAAACATGAAGCATTTCCAAACCAGATTTGTGCTAAGAAAGTGATACTAAATTAGGAGTTATTATTTATTTACAAAATAATTCCAATAGATTTCCTTTACATAGGCACACCCTTTAGGGCCCTCAAAATATAATTCAGTTTATAAAAACTAGATTTACAGACAAGCATTTGTTTGAGCAGATCACTTGTTTTCTAAAAATGTGTAAACATACTACAACCAAAAGATTTTGTAAGTGCACATTATAAACTGTAAAGCACTTTAAAACCTATGTGATTGTCATGGTTATAACCATTTTTATTATTACAGTGGTGCTCCACTGTTTCTTCTTTCACTTATATTATTGTATTACTTTTTTAACTCTCCATTACTAATTAACTGAAATCCATTTCAGAATTAACAGAATAGGAAGAGATAGAAGCACTGAACACAGGACTGAATGTGTGTCTTCTAGAGGAATGGGTAATGGAAGAAATGAGAGAAGGATTAAGTATACGCTTGATTATGCAGTTCTAATATAGAGTCTGATGTATTCTCTTACAAGCCTATGGTGAGTTATTAATAGGTTCAGAACATGTAAGACCATGTGACCCAGCACCCCCAAATTGGACACTGTGCACTTGTGGGGCCTCCACCGCCAAGGCAAGAGCAGCCAAGTTATTAGAACACTTACTAAAATACTGCGACTGAGCTAACTACAGGCAAATGCTTTGGAAACCTTTAAACCATGTTAATGTGCAATGTTGGGCTGTCCCCAAGGATGCTTTAGCATGTTATTCCAAATCATTTCAAGTAGAAATAAGAGGTTTCCATATTCTTAAGCTTAAAATATACTCTAAATATGCATCAGTGAATTTACTTCTCTTTTATCTTCGCAGCCAGTGACCACCTCATGACTCTACCTCCTTCACAGGAAGGTTGGGTCAATTCATAAAGATTATGTCAACTCTTTGGGGCCTGACGAGGAAAAGGAACTATAGAAACTGAAAATGCAAAATAAACAATCATGGGAATTGAACAGCAATCAAATATATTTCTTTAACTTACCATTTTACCAGTCAAGATGCTGACCTGGGGGCTCCCTGGTGGTGTAGTGGCTAGGCTTCGGTGCTTTCAATGCCATGGCCTGGGTTCGACTCCCAGCCAGGAAACCTCCCCCCTCAAAAAAAAAGATGCTGACCTCACTTTCAAGTGAAATTGGTCCATCTTCCTCTGACCAATCCCAAGTATCTCTCCTGATATAATTGTTGGGCTGTCATTTTACCCCTTAATGCTCAGATGTAATATAAAATGTATAGGGATAAAATTTGGTTTAATCCTGACCTAGAGTCAACTTAAGCAGAAGATTTTTAAGTACATTAAAAAATGAAAACTTAGCAAGGCTTTTCTATGCATATCTCCATACATTACTATTCAAAATTAAAGATTTAAAAAGAACCATCCCAGTATCATTCCCTGTTACTTCCTGAGCCAAGTTTTTCAGGACAGTTGCTACTAGACCTTCATAAAAATGTTTACTTCCTAAAATGACACCAAGTCCACATTCACTTTCATACCAAATTTCATCAAGTCTAGGATGATCTTAGTGTCATGAAACACCCCTATGTAAGAGCTGCTAAAATGTGAAAATTTATCTATTGAAATTAACTAAATGCAGCATGTCTAACCTTTACTAGGCTTCTTTATATCATTATTAAAGTAACACCTAATAGATTAACTATCTAAAGGTCTTTATTTCCCTTAACAGTTCCTCAATCATGATTCCTATAATGTAAACTCAGATTACCAGAGACAGTATATTGCTTTGGCTTTTAATAAAAGGCACTGTACTGGAATTCTTGGTTCTGTTTTAATAAACACAAAATAATGTTGATACAGGTTTATATTTAAAGAATAATTCAATGTTTACAATGAAAATCTACTTCCTGAAAAGGTTCATTTGGATTTTGTTAGTTTGTTTGCATTTATTTGTTTACCTGATTTGAACCCTGACCCTAACAACTTTGGTTTTTTTCACAGCAGGGGGATAAATGAGACAATATTTAAGTCCAGTACCTGGATTCATGTTCTAATCCTGCAAAAACACTAATTCTACCTCCAAACAAATGGCTTTAATAAATTTTAAATCTTATCCACTTTAAACATTATAATATGAGCTATCAGTAGCTAATTTTGTTCCTTATTAATCAATGGAGTGCTCATAAATATCCTCTAATAACTGCTCTGGAGATAATCACTTTCTCTAGGAAAAAAAAAAGCTTGTGTATTGTTTAAGATGAACACACTCCCAAAATTGATCTTTAAACACAATCCCTTTCTAAGTCCCAGCAGACTCTTTGGAGACATTGATAATCTGATCCTAAAGTTTATGTAGAAATATAAAGGATCCACAATAGTTAGAACAATCTTAAAAAAAAAAAAAAAAACTTAAACTTGAAGAACTTAAATGTCCTGCATTTAAAATATATTATAAAATAACAGAAATTAAGACAGCATGATATTGACATACAGATCAAAAGAATACTATTGATGGTTCAAAAGTAGACATATTTATGGTTCATTAACTTTTGACAAAAGTTCTAGGGTATTTCATGAGGAAAGGATGGTCTTTTCAAGAAATGGTACTGTGAGACAATTATATATATAGATACATAGATAGATATAGTTATATACATATATATATGCAAAGAGATTAATTTAGAACTTTACCTCACATCATACATAAAACTAACTCAAAATGAATGACAGACCTAAATGTAAAAACTAAAATGGAAGAAAACACAGGAGAAAGACTATGTGACTTGGAGTTAGAAACAAAGTTCTTGGATACAACATCAAAACCACATACCACATTAAGAAAAAAAAGATAAACTGGATTTTTTCAAAGTTTTTTTAAAAACTGGCTTTAAAAGACATCATTGAGAAAATGAACAGAAACATGGATGGACCCTGAGATCATCATGCTAAACAAAATAAGCCAAAGAGAAAAATCAAGAACTGTATGACTTCACTCGCATGTGAGATATAAAACTGAAAGCAACAAAGAAACAAAACTCATGGACACAGTCAATAGTTTAGTGGTCATCTGACGGTAAGGGGGGAGGGAGAGGGGGAAGGAGGGGGATTCGAATACATGGTGATGGAACGAGAACTGACTCTGGGTGGTAAGCATACAATGCAACACACAGACAATGTATTGTAGGACTGTACACCTGAAACCTACACAATTTTACTAACCAATGTCACACCAATAGATTTAGTATAAGAAAAAGAAAGAAAATTAACAGAAACTCATAGACTGGAAGAAAATATTAGCAAATCATATATTTGACAAAGAATTTACACCCAAAGAATTTCTACTAAATAGTAGAAAGACAAGAAATTTAAAACAGACAAAACATTTAAATACATATTCTGCCAAAGATTATATGAGTGGTTATAAAAAGATACTCAATATAAGTAGTCACTAGAGAAATGTAAATTAAAACCACATTGAGATACCACTGCCCAGCCACAAGAATAGTTATAATAAAAATGATACAACATCAAGTGTTGTTTAGGAAGTGGAAAAACTGAAATCCTAACACATTTAAAATGGTGTAGTACTTTAGAAAAGAATCTGGCAGTTTCTTAAAATATTAAACATAAATTTATCATATGACCTAGTAATTCCACTGTTATCTACCCAAGAGAAATGAAAATATGTATCTACACAAAGATTTGTCCACAAATGTTCATATTAGCATTATTCATCATAGCCATAAAGTGGAAACAATCCAAATGCCCACCAAGGAACGAATGGGTAAACAACACATGTGGTCTAGTTAAGCAATGGTTTATTACTCACCAAGGAAAAAGAATAAACTATTGATACATGCTACCACATAGATGAACCTCAAAAACATTATGCTAATTTTAAGAAGTCAGATACAAAAGATGAAATTTTATATGCTTTCATTTATACAAAGTGTAAAGGCAAATCTATAAAAACAGAAAGTAGATTAATGGTTGCTTAGGACTGAGGTTAGGAATAGAGAGACTGCAAATGGATATGAGAGATCCCGTTGGGGTGATGGAAATGTTTTAAAACTGGATTGTGCTGATGGTCATAAAGTTCTGTAAAAGTACTAAAAATTGCCATATTACACACTTGGGTGAATTTTATGGTATGTAAATCATACTAGAAGAAAGGTATTAGAAAAAGCATTTGCAATATCCTTTTCAATTTGTTACATTGATAAATCAGCTAGATGCATTCATGAGTCTATCTTACTAATGAGAAATAATTAGGTTCAACTTCAAAAAGTTTCTATGTAGGAATTTTCATCTTAAGATACCAATTCAATATTTTTTAAAACATTACTAGTTACAACCACTGCTAGTTAGACTTATAAAAACACAGGAATTATCCATGTTAGTAGATAAAATGGGGCACTAACAATTAAATTTCTAAAAAGACAGATGTTTCTACAATAAGTTACTCAGACATAATACTTTAATTATATTTATACATAATTGTTATTTCCCTAATAAATTACTTAAACTTTCCATTTTGGTGTAATAAAATTTTGAAGTTATATTTACTTTATCTGCAAGCATAAAACCATGATCAGACAATATCAAAGACTCTATGCTAATTAAACATAAGTTCCTCTATCAATAATTGAACTGCCTATCTGTGAACTGGGCACACTAAAATATTTGCTGGTAATATGACACTTTCATAATGAAGATATATGTTTCACATTTTAGTTGCTATCACATACATTTGCATCTAAATTATAAGGAAGACAGACCATTTGCACTAATTAAATTAGCTAATATAATTATTTGCCTGTCCACTCCTCTTAGCATGTTATTTTTTTGTCTTTTTTGACTATTAACTCCAATGAGTTTAATAGGACTCTTGACATCCAAATTCTTAGGATGTGAATGAATAGATAAAACTTAGTATTTTATTTCTGCCATTGAGACAGTTTTCCATTTAATTCTTATGCATCTCCAAGATCCTCTTAACCTAAGCACAATGTACTGCCTGCCAGTCAGTATATATAATCTCTCACAGTTTACCATTTTTTCACTAATGTTCTCATATTCCTCTATAATGTGCCTGGGTCTTCATTTACTCGTATCTGAACTTGGTGGTATTGGAGGCCCCTTAATATCTGGAAGTATGTTTCTTCCTCTATTTTTGATAAATTTTATGTTATTAAGGAAACTATTATGAAACATCTGGAGTAAGTCTCCTGCTATATCACCCATGAAACAGTTGATGATAGTTTGAAATCATTTGCTCTATTTCCTTCCAAATTCTAGAATTAGCAGCAAGTTTCAACTTTTGAATAGTTTTCACCTGAAGAGTAGAAAAACCTTCACATCGGCCTTAAGGTCCCATTATATTATCTCCTCACTAGTTTGCATGTACAACCTACTGAATAATCAGTTGAAAGCCATTAAAACCCTTTCTAGCTCAATGGAATCCAAGGTGGTTCCTGCGAGGGTGTTAAAGATAAAGACAGAAAGTATTCAAGTTTGTTACAATTGGAGCTAAAAAAAAAAAGGAAGAGCATTAAAATTCAACCAACACATCTAGGATATAAGGTTTGGTGCATGCAAACTTATTCATTAATCATAAGTTCTCAAGTTTTCAAAGCCAGCAGAACGGCTGCCTCAAATTTTAGCTTGCATAAAAATTACCTTGGATTCCTTTTAAATACATTTCTTAAGTTTGAGGCCTAATATGGGATTCCAATTTTAAATGGGGAATCCCCAACTTCCTCGACCTCATTCCCACCATCACGACTTCACCAAGATGTGTGCCCACCAGACTTCAAGGAATAAGGCATCAAGAAGCATGAGCATATACCTGACCATGTGGGCTCTCTGCAGACCGTGCTAATGAATTTTAGGTGAAGCCAGGCAGAGGAAAGAGGGCTGAAAAAAATATCTGGGGCAAAATATCTTTACATGCTTATGGAGAAGAAAGAATATTTAGTTGTTTTTTTTTTCATGGAAGGCAGAAGCTGTTTAATAATGTCAAAATTGGCCAGAGTTGAACAGACCCATTCCCTGATGATCTGAGTTAAAGCCTAAATAGTTAATAATTTAATGCAGATATGTTCACATTAATTATGAAATGAAATCAAGTTTCTCTTGCTAGAAAAGACAAGTTCTAAACTATCTCATCCCCAAGGGCCTTCCCAACACCGCCATGCAGTAATTCTGTTCAAATATCTGGGAGCATTGAAATGGCTGAGTTCCCATTTTCTCACTTCTCTCAGTCTAGGGCTTGGCATTAGAATAAAGATGAGATGGAGACAAGATGATGTGCTCACCATGGCTGCACCCTAAATGCACTCTGCATCAAATTATGGTCCTTACTTGGCTAAAGGAATCTTAAAACTTCCTTTGAGGAAACCCCCAAATCATAATCCAAGAGGGACCACTGGTTCTCCCATTGCCACAAAATATTTCAAGATTATGTCCCTAACTTAATACTGCTTCCTATCTATCAGGAACCTGGAACTCCTCTGATTATTCTTTATTTTGCAAACTCAAATCCATAAAACCATCTGAGGTAAAAATGTCATTGCAATTAAGCGAAAACATTCAATTGTACATGAGCTCAATAAAAATATGCTCTGTTTTAGTTTTGCTTAAAAAATATTTTAAGACTCCAATAAAGAATTTCCTGAATTAAAAAGTATACTATATTTATGATTCAGTTAATAACTTTCAAATAAATATAATATGAATAAATATTATTAAATAAACAAAAATTTTTCTCACAAAATTGGTCCATGCCTGAATTTTCTGAGGTCACTAAGACATAGACTAATACATGAGTAAAGAGTTTATTAACTTTTAATGTGCAATGTTACTTATTCCACCAGGATGCTGATTCTTTTTATTAGAATTCACTACATCACTTCCTTACAGAAGAGGAATGACTTAAATAATGTGGTATCTGCCACACTGCCCTACTCAAATACAGGTGTCACTGTCAGCAGGACCATGATCAACCCTGTCATTAAGTTTTAAACTAGAAAATCATGGGATGCCTTTTTAAGTTAATAAGGAGACACTGAACACTTACTAAATCAAAGAACCATGATGAACATGGGGAGGACAGGAAGTCAAGGCAAACTTTGGTCCGAAGACTGTAAATACTTTGAAGCAAGAAACTATTTCTTTATCTTTTGTTCTCTGGGCACTCAGCATAATATATAGATGTAACTAGCCCACTACGGATGAATATTTAGTGTTCTGCTATTGAAAACAGCTGCAATAAATAGGCTCACACATAAATCTTTTACACGTATATGAATATTCCTATAATGTTGATACCTACAAGCTGAACAAAAGGATAAGCACAATTAAAATTTAAATTTATACCATACAAAAGGCTCTACCAATTTATTCTCCTACAACGTATAAGAGTAAGTGTTTCCCCAAGCATACCCACTGGATATATTATCAATCTGCATAATTTGTGCCAATATTATGAACCAAAATGATGTTTGAGAAAATTTTCTTTTCCTGGCTCATCAGTAAATTTGAAAAATATTGTGAATGTTTATTTGATACTTATATTTTCTTTTAAGCATGTCCACTAAAAAGTTTACACTGGTTACCTATGGATGATAAGATTACAGATGCCTTATTTTACATATTTTCTAAACTTTCTATACTCGGTATGTATTATTTTGTTATTATCACTTATCATTTTAAAATGTTAATATAAAAAGATCTGTAGAATTAGAAATGAATAGACCAAAACCCTAATTTAAAAAAATGAGTAGAAGATATGAACAGAAAGTTTACAGGAAAGGAAATGAAAGAAAAATATGAAAAGATTTCAGCCTCATCATAACAAAAAATGTAAATTCTAACTATACTGAAATAACATTTTTTTGCCTATTAGATTTCATGATCATCACATTTTTAATAGCACCCATGTTGGTAACAACACAAGAGAAAGGGGCATTCCTACAGTCCACAGGCCTGAGAGTATAAAGTGGCACCACTTTATGTTGTGCAATTAGGCAGTATCTCCTCAAAATTACCAACACACACGCCCTTGGACGCAGATATTCATTACATTGACAAAACGGCGTATCTACTTAGTCCTATTTATTTAGCACTGTTCATGACAGGAAACTACTGGAATCAAATGTACATCAACACCAAACTGATTACACAGACTATGGCACGTATTTGCAGATAACATGGAGCCACCAACACAGAAAGGAGAACCTCTTAATGGACCCATATGTGATAATCTTGCGTATATGTGTAAATAACATTGGTTTCAAAAGTTACAAATTTATATATAGGTATCTATTTCTTTATGCCTCAATTGCCTGTAGATCAAACACCAGCAATCACTAACCATGCTCACGTCTAGGAGGAACACTGAGCACTAACTAGGGAAGGGGTAGTGGAGGAAGACTTTCATGGCACACGTTTTTGGAGGTTCTGAGTGGTAATTGCTAACGTCAAACTGACACTCATTCCACTGTAGACAATCTCTCCTTTATTAAACTTGCATAATGTTCTCTTTACCTTTGATTTTCTAATATTCTGCCATAATATGTCTGGGTTTAGGTCTCTCTTTACTTACATGACTCGGAATTTGGTGATTAGTCCTTCAATCTGAAATTGTGTGTCTTCCTCTGTATCTGTCAAATGTGATTCTGATATAAAGAAAGGGCTCGTAACCTCTACCTTATGAACACTGGTTATATCAGTGATGCAACTCATTATCACTGAATTAAATAACACTACACGGCATCCAAAATATAGGATCACTGCATGCCGGATGCTCACAACTCTTAGGTGCCTCCTGTCTTACTGAATCGACTGTATATGTTTGAGCATATGTAGGCACACTTTGTGATTCATAATTTAATCAAACACTATTACAGCTTGTGAACTATGAGTATAAAAGATGTCTTTGTTTCCATCATAATTTTGAAAAAACCTGAGAAAGGTAAAACCACTAAAAAATGCTCTAAATTCATTTGGGGTGAAACAACTGCAAAAAATTCAAAAATTTAAAAAGAGAACTTATTTATAAAGACATATGTATCCCTATATTCACTGCACCATTATTCACAATATCCAAGACATGGAAACAACCTAGATGTCCTTTGATGGATGACTGAATAAAGAAGATGTGGTACTTATGAGGTCAGACAATTAATTTCATAAACTCATCCTAGAAAAGGTGCTACACATCTCATTGCTGAATATCACTTTGGTCACCTTTGAAGTACTCCCCTTGCAAAGCTATACACTGATGCCAGCACCTAGTCCACCCTTCAAAGAAATTTTGGAACTCTTTTTCTGGAATGGCCATCAGAGAGTCATCATGTCCAAAATCTGACAATTAAGTTTGCAAACTTGCCACTGTGCACTTACACTGGCAGCACTGTACAAACAACTCGGTAAGGTGCCATAACCTTGGCTTGCTGAGTTGTGTGTACAGTGCTGCTAAAGTAAGTGCACAGTGGCAAGTTCACGAACTTAAATTGTCAGATTTTGTGTACAATGACAGCTCTGATGGCCATTCCAGTAAAAGAGTTCCAAAATTGCTTTGAAGGGTGGACTAGGCGTTAGCACCGGTACACAGCTTCCCAACGGGATACTTCAAAGGTGACCATAGTGATATTCAGCCATGAGATATGTAACACTTTTTCTAGAATGAGTTCATGAAATTAATTGTTCAACCTCATATAAACAATGGAATACTACTCAGACATAAAAAAGACGAAACATCGCCATCTGCAACAAAATAGATAGACCTTGAGATCACCATGCTAAGTGAAATAAGTCAGATGGAAAAGAACAAGAACCATATCATATTGTTCATATGTGGGATATAAAACAAAAGCAATGAAAGAACAAACAAAAAAATAAACTCATAGATATAGACAAGAGAATAATGGTGTTATCAAAGGAGAAGGGGATAAGGGGAGGTCAAAGAGGGTAAAGGGGCTCAAATATATGACTAGGCTTTGAGTGGTGAGCACACATCACTTTATACAGATACTGTATTATAGTCATACACCTGAAATTTATGTTATTAACCAATGTTACCCTAATAAATTTAATAAAAAGTAAATGGGAAAAAGGATATCTGAATTTTAAAAGCCCAGGATTCTGCACATAAATTGCCTTGAATTTCTCTTTAATTTTTATTCCAAATACAGAAATCTATATTGGAAATTGGTTTTGGCACAATACCGAGTGAGGCTCACATAGAAACCCTACACTCAAAGGGAAGAGTAATATCTGGCCTTACATCCAAATGCTGACTAATGAATGTATAGTTTGCTGACCTGAATTAGAATCCAATGTTTAGGGTACATTGCATGTATTTTTAAAATTCTATCCTATAACTCATTTTAAAAATTAACTCATATTAGAAAAATTTGGAGCATACAGATCTATGTTTTAGGGGCTGACAACTGTTCTTTCATCTGTTGCATCCATTTGCCCTTTATATTATATTCTGGGATAATTTCTGGGTTTGATACCTCATAAATTTACAGATCAGTTTATCTACTTTTTAATTTTAATGATCAAAAAATTTAGTTCCATTGTATCTAATCATTTTTTCTAAATAGAAGCTGTTCCTGTGTTTTTCCCCATGAAAATATATCTACTCTTGTTCTTCTGCTAAAGTATTCTATTTATTCTATTAATCCTGTTGCTTCTTGCATTAACTAACCAGAGTTTGATGACTCTCTTACATGTGGTTTGGTTTCTTAAAAGATATCCTTTGGGTGACAGCTCATCTCTTTTTTGGTTTCCTTGCTCACCTATCTGTTGACTAGTTCAAGTACCCAGCTCTCCTCCAGTTATTTGGAGAGACAGGTAGGACCTTCTACTGGGAGCAGGGAGCCAATAATTCATCTTTTGAGAGTGAAAGACTCTCTGTTCTCTGGTGTCACCCACATGCCCCGGAAAGCTCTGTCTCTATTCTCTCTGCTCTTACCTAGGGACAATCATTTGGCCCATGGGCTGGCATAACTGGAAATCAGAAAAAGCCAATGACACTGTGGTTCTCGGGCCCCTTTCTGCCCACTGCATCATCTTTCTCTATATGTGCAGCAGCTCCTCTGGCATAGCTCCCACCATTCACAGATGTTTTCTAACATCCATGTATGTTTTCCATTAATCCAATCCAAACTGTTTTCAGTCTTTCAGGAGATATTCAAAATGTCTGAAGCACTGATGGCATTCTTTTGTAATACCGCTTAAGATTTATTTAGAATATCTTTTCTGTCATTCCTAAGATTTGGCTCAAATGGAGAAGGTAGATGTGCAAGGTTAGTCTGTAATTTTACTTCTCCCATGGGGATATAGATACCATTTCTACCTCAGTTCTTGTCATTATGCACTACCCTTCCCCCAGCCCCTGTGCAGACACCCTGTCCTCCTGCTTTCATGCTGGTACTTGATAAAGCTCCCTGTCCAAATGGGTACCCCCAAGTATTTAAGTGTTCAACACTTGCCATGGCATCAAAGACTTCAAGGAAGGGAGTAAAATAAAAATTAAATTTACACAAAGCTGTAGATCGTACATCAAGAGCTAATCAAAATGACTACTGTATAAAACTCTAAATTTAAATAAAGCTTTATGATTCACTCTTTATCATGCTGGAAAAAATAATCTTCATATTACTGATAGCCATTTTAACACTCCAGCTAAAGATAACCACAGGCAAGGTATGTGTTGAATAGTTTACCTGGGCCCAGTGCTTAGGGGGTGGGGGTGAGGGGGTGTGCTGTATTAATTTTGAACAACCATAATTGTACTCATTCATGAAATTTAATTTGTTGCTTTCTGTATTTTAATTTTTTAGAGATTATTTAAAACAAAGTGATACGTGTGTTGAATTTTATTCAGTGATTTTTTTTCTTGAACGCCTATTAAAAACTAGATGTCTTACAATGTTGTGGAAATGAAAAGAGATAACAAGATAGTACCATCACGGCACTTAGGGTATACCTACATTTGTACATATCTCAACCTACCGTATTTTCCTGTTTACGTTCATGACTCCTGGGCCAGGTAGGGAACTCTTTGAAACCTACCAAGGCCTCTTCATCTTCTTTTTGTATTCTGTGTATCTGCACAATGCCTTCCTCAAATGAACTGTTCAATAAATGTTTAATTGCCTGACATTATAATATTTGTGTGCTTGTTAGAGCAAATACATGGCTCAAGTAAGATTACTGTTCAATATTAGAGACTAATAAGGGGAAACAGAAATAGTAAGAATTCATTAATTGCTAAATATATAAAACAATTTGTGCATTTTATAAATAGGGAACATGAGATCCAGAAAGATTAAGTACTTAAAGACAGCACTTGACTGTGTACCCAAAATGTCTATTTTAGCACTTATCCTTCACAGCAAAATTAGATTGAAATCTGAAGAATGAAGTGGCCACTCTCATAAGTGTTGACCATTGTGCAATACTGGATAGCTGATGATCTATTTCCTTTGAAAGAGATTTTTCAGATCCGTTCAAATATGTAGCAATCCAAAAGGTGTTGAGTTCAGCCACCAGTACAGAAAGAGGAAGGGAAAATATACTTAGTGATCTAATCTCTTCTATGCAACTGAAGATTGAAAAGCTTTTACTAACTAAGAAGAAAATACTCTTGCAAATTAAAGGCAGATAAATTTATAAATAATTCACCTTCATATAAAAACATCATGATTTCTCATATTAGAATTATGGGATCACAGAATTCCGGATATAGAAAAGAGCAAAAATGTAGTGAACAGTTAGCCAGAAAAAGAAGCCCATATTGTAGCATCGAAAGCTTTTGATGTCTGATCTCACCAGGTTTTTTAGAATGATTTCCCTAAATTGCACCTTCTGGTCTCGTCACAGGAATTTTTTTTTTCATTCCCTTTATATACTCTGAAATTCCATGTATCCACTCAGTTTCTTCCCTCTAAAACATTCTTCAGCCCTTTCCTGCCAAGAGAAAGTCTCCCGATGCTTAAAACTCCAATTAACTCTGACTGCTTCAGGAAGCCTTCTCCAACTGCCCAAGCAGGACTCTACCTCAGGCACAACATTTGATTCATCATGTCAGTATGTCACTGTTTCATGACGCCTTATGTCACATCTGCTTGTATACGATGTCCTTCTCTTAATCTATGAGCCCTTAACACAGTGGTTCTCAACCTTCCTAATGCCCTGAGCCTTTAATACAGTTCCTCATGGTGTGGTGACCCCCATAAAATTACTTTCGTTGCTACTTCATAGCTGTAATGTTGCTACTGTTATGAATCGTCATGTAAATATCTGACATGTTTTCTGATTGTCTTCGGTGACCTCTGTGAAAGGGTCGTTCGACCCTCAAAGGGGTCAGGACCCACAGGTTGAGAACCACTGCCTTAACACAAGACCAAGAATACATTTAACATCCAATAGAACTTTAATTCTACCATCTAATTGTTAATTAAATCATCCAATTCTCTCCTTTTACTTACGAAAACTGAAGCCCAGAGAGGTAAGGGACTTACTTGTCAGGGAACAAGCCAATGCTAGAATGCAGACAGATTATGCTCCCTCTTTCCTAACCCACCCTCAAGGGAAGGGGGGAGGGGCATGGGAGAGTCTGGAGTAAAAAACCCACCCTTCCTGGCTATTTGCCTAATGTTTTACTCAAAGTCTGACTGCTATACTGTACTGCTGGCAACATCAGCTTTCCTCAATAACAAAGACTTCCCAGTTCAGAACATATACATATGCAGCTAATAGGAAAAGTGAGTAGAAGTCCAACATGATAAACAGGGAGGTATGTCAAACTCCTATTCAGTCCATGAAAAACCTACTCATAATTCTAACTTCACTCCCTTAAGTATGGAGAGAAGGCATAGCTCATTTGGAAAATCTGACCAAAAAGCCTACATTTCAACACAGTGAAATGCTTTATCCCCTATTCCTTCCACCACACCAAGAACTTTCTATATGTAATTATTTAATTCCCGTCCAAAAACCAGTGGACAATGAAATCCCCACAAAAAGTTTCCCCCACTGAAGGGTTCAAACATCAGTTCCACAAAAAACATTTTTAAAAGATTTTCAAGTGATTTTCCATGCCAATTCCTTTCACTCGTGACTAAAAATGCCCATATTTGAATATCCATTATGAGCATCCAGTAAAATATAGCCCTGTCCAGCAATTTACATCATTTGACTATGGGACCTTAGAAGAACATAGGTAGAAATTTCCAGTTTCATTTTGTTTGAAATTTTTAACCATCTTTTTTGTGGCTTTAGGTGGCTTTGATTGTGCTGATATTTTCTGCTATAAAGAAAAATGAGAGCCAGAATGATTAAGTAATTTGAAAAAGATTATATAATTACAATTAGATTTTTCTCCAAATAGGCAGGTTGCTCTCACATGAGTCCTTGTGGAATACATCAACCACTTCCTAGGAACAACAAAATAAAGCCACAAATCACGTGGGTGTTTTCAGTATTTTGTAGGTTTTGCCTGAATCCGCTAGTAAAGGCCATGATGATGGCTGCACAACAATGTGAATGTACTTTATGCCACTGAAGTGGACATCTAAAAATGGTTAAAATGGTAACTTTTATGCTATGTATACTTTGCCACAAAGTAAGGCGAACCTAAAGGAGGTAATAATTATCCCAAACCCTGAGTCAAGACAGAGGGGGAGAAATCGAATTGATGATCTGTACTGTTCAGACAGAGCAAATGGCTTTTTCTCTCCAGTTCCAACAGGCCTTTTAGCAAGGCTCTCACGCTCCGCTCACTACTTTCCTCCATGGAGTGGACAGAAAAAAAGGAACTTTTGCCAAATAAAAACTTGAGAAAAGAAAATGTTAAATCATGGGAGCAGAACCCTGTGAAAATTGACTGGCTCTAAAGTCATCCCTTAGTCAACAGCTCCCGGTCTTTTCGGTTGGTACCAACTCCTGTCCTTCACCAGCGTGGTCATGTATGTGTTTTAATTCTAGACAGTTGTCCGAATGCAATTTTGAAGTGGCACGTGAAAAAAAAACTACAAGATAATAGATGAAAAACGGGGGGGTTGGGGGCAGACACGGCGGAGATCCTGAGCAGATTGGTTGTCTTCCAATCTCCTGAAAGACACCACGTGGTGGGGAAAACAGAAGGAAGTACAACCAGAGGGAAGAGTGACAAGGAGAGAGACTCCTATGGTATTCGGAAGAAACGTGTACCTGGAAGGAGAAGGCTACTAACCCTTCCAATGAGCCTTCAGAGGCACTGACTGCCCTGGGTGTGTTCTCTGGGAGGTGAGCCCTGCAGACTCCGGGGTGGTGCAGACCGGGGTGAAGTTCAGGGCGAGCACTTTAGGAGGGAATGAGGTGCATGCAAATCAGTCTGGCCTATGGGGGGGAGGGGAAGGAGGGGTGGCGCGGGAGCGGGGCGTGGAGAGCGGGAACCAGGGGGCGCTTACCAGGCCACCTCCACAGGTGCTGAAAGACGCCAGGGAGCCCGGGTGCCGCAGCACCGCCCCGGTGTAGAAGCAGGCGGCGTCGGGCGGCGCGGGAAGGCGCGGGGAGGCTGCTGACCGCGTGGGGCCGGGGCCGGGGCTCGGTCGCTGTTCCACCGCGAAGCGCGGCGCCAGGAAGCGGCCGTCTCTCCGGAGCAGCAGGTAGAGATCCCGGGAGAAGGCCGGAATCCGCAGCAGCACCTCGTCGCCTTCCGGCTCGGCTTGCTGGGCCGGGGGTGGAGACGGGGGCGGCCGTGGGGGCGGCGGAGGCTGCCACGAGGCCGGGGCGCCTGGGGACAGGGCGGCAGCCCCACCAGAACCCCGTGGCAGCTCCTGAGACTCGAGCTCCTCATCTTCCTCGGCCCCCGGCGGCGGCTGGGGCCGGGGCCGCGGCTCGGACGGACCCTCCGCGGGCTCCTCGGGCGGCGCCAGGGCCACGGAGCGCACCTCCCGGGAGCTGCCGGTCGCCTGCGCCCGGAAGCCTCCGCCGCCAACGCCGACGCCGCGCACCCAGCCTGCGTCGGCGCTGCCCCCGCTGCCGCCGGCCGCGTCCACCGGCTCCCGGCGCCAGAGTGCAGGAAACACGACTTCCCACTCCTCGCAGTCGGGGGCGAACTGCAGCCCTGCGGGCGGGGCAGACAGAAAAGTGCGGGACTGAAAGTGCACAAGCAGGGCCAGGCTCACACTCGTGCCGCCGCTGGGCTCCGGCGTTCAGGCGTTGGAGACCACCCGTCTAGCCCCTGAAAGTCCTGCAACCCCTGAAGCCTCGCGATCAGATTACAGCCCCCAGCATTTTCAAAATAAAAGTACGATTATATGGGGGGTGGGGGGGAGGAGAGAGAGAGAGAGAGTGGGGCAGTCAAGCCTGGTGACAGCACTTGGTTGGTGGAAGGTGCAAAGACTCCTGCACACTTAAATGATTTTCTTTAAGCGCCAGAGCAGAGCTTTCCATTTCTGTGCGTCCCAGTTTTCCTCCAGGTGCTGCAAATGCACCTTTGCCAACATCACTCCTCTCGTAGAGGAACTAATCCTTTCGGGATCGTTAAAGAGAGGCCTGGAGAACAGCGCTGGGCTCGTGAGCGTGACCCCCTCCTCCACACCCGCACGCTCCTTTCATTGCAGCCCACTGAGCCCTGCTCGCCGCGCACAGGCTGCACTAGCTCTGCCGAGCCGCGCGTTCCGGCAAAGCAAGCCCCAAGTCCCGGCAGAACTCACCTGAAACGGTCCAATTCGACAAGACCCCCAGCTGGTAAAGGAGGCAGCAGCAGCAGCAGAGGTGAGCCAGGCGCATCTCCCGGCTCTTCCCCATCCCGCGCTCCCGCGTCTCCCTGCCCCGCGCGCGCGCCTCCCTGCGCGATCCACCGCGGGCGCCGCCGCCTCCCCGGAGCGCGAGGAGGCCAGGCGGCGAGTTTGCCCAGGCCCTTTGTCTGCCGGGGGGCGGGGGGGTATGACTCCGAGAGGCTGCCCAAGTACGGGCGGGGGTGTGGTGGGGGGAGGAGCGGGGCCGGCAGCGCCGTGGCCCCGCAGCGCTCCGGCTCCCTGGCGAATTAGGTGATGAGTCTAGTTTCTGTGTTCTGCACGTTGCAGGAGTTTCCGGAGCCCCGCAGGACAGATCCACAGTCAGCCGAGCGCCGGCGGGCGCAAGCCGGGCAGCGCTGCCTTGAGACGGTGGGGTGGTGGGGTGGAGAGGAGCACTGCCTCGCGGGTAGGACAGCCGTGGTGTCCCCGCCGAGGCTCCCGCCTGCACCCTCGCCGCACTGCCAGGGGTTCGCCGCCTGCACCCCAGCCGCACACGCCTCGGGACCGAAGTGCTGCAAGCTCTTACCGCAGAGCGTGCGAGGGAATTGGGGGAGGGTGAAGGGAGACAGGACTCGCAAGGTGGGATGCGGAGGAGAAAAGATGCAAACAGAGCCGACAAGAAAAAGGGACCGAGGGGTGCCCGCCAAGTGTGACTTTGCGGGACAAAGGTCCCAGAACACCACACACAAGCTCACACTCCCGACCGGGATGGGGTGGGGACCCAAATTTCCTCACCTGGCTCCTGATTGGCTACTCTGGGAGCCAGATTTGCATCCTAACGCAGCACCCACTCGCCCACCCCCAGTGGAGGTGCGTGCAGGTAGAAGTGCCTCCCCCTTTCCACCCCACCCCCTGACTCAGGCTCCTCCTATGGTCGAGTCCCCCCCACCCATCGCACATCACACAAAGCAAACTTACTGCAGACGTTAGCACAAAGCTGCGGCCCCATTTACCAAAGACCTTTGATTTTTTTCTTCACATCTTTGTCTGCAGGAATTTTGTAAGCCTGGAGATAATGTAATTCGTCATGGAGTGTGCTTAAAGGTTCCCAGGACAGTGGACACCCTGACATTTCAGAGCCCCTTATCCCACCTTATCTTTCTCGCTTCCCCTTCACCAGTGCTATCAATTTCTCTCCTCCCCCTCTTAGTCCCTCTCTCCCCACATCTCCCTCTCCCGCTTCTGTCTGTCTCTCTCTCTCACACACACACATACACACACACACACACACACACACACATAACACATACCCCACATGTACACCACACACGGTCCTAATGAGGGTGAGATTAAAGGGGCCAATGTTAAATGCTGTATTCTAAAGAACTCAGGCCAGGCGAGATTATTTGCCTTTTTTACCTTTTCTGTGTACTAACAAATATATTTTTGCTTTTTTCCGTCTTTTGGGGAGATTTCGACCTTAAATATTATTGCTTCCTTTGTTGCAGCTCTTCACGATACCTAAGCCCCTTTCCACACCTCTTTTCTCTGCCACATCAAACTTTTTATATCAGACAGAAACTGTCTGATCTAACCTGCCATTTGCTCCCTATGGACTAGGCCAGACACCCAGAAAGAAGAGTTAGTGAAAATCAGTGGTTGTTTTTTTTTAATGCCAGAACTTCCCTACATCCTTTGTTGTTCCTCGTGTCAAAGGTGACTACTATGCCTTTAAGGGAGGCAGACGATCTTATTTCAAAGGAAAGCCATTGTTTAAATAAGCTGAGTCCTAGAATACTTTCTTTGAGTTGTCTTTGACAAACAGAAGACACTCTAGGTGTGCTTGTCAAAATTGCTCTGTCTCCAAACATTGTCTTGCAAAAGCTGTAAAATGAGTTCTAGGCAGGGTGTGGATATCCAGACACTCAAGAAATATCTGAATTACTTAGGAAACGACACATTTCTTTTTACTCAGTTACACAGACTGAAAATGAGGGAAAGAATCAGAAGCTGTTTACTTAACACAGCAAGTCATTAAGCCAAAGGCTAGTTTGAATGAAACACCTCCCCAAGAATACAAGGGTTGTCCAGAAAGTATCCAGCCATGTAATATGAAAAATAAAGGCATTTATGGCTGATTTCTTCCAGACAGCCCTTGTATGTCTTAAATGTTTCTTATATAATTTTAACAATGAAAACAAAAATGTAAAACTGAAGAAGGAATGCATATTAAATTATATGTATTTATTGGAATATATTTATGATTCCTTAAAACTGGATGATTAAAAAATTACTCAAAAGCACAGGTTGTCTATGTAAGGTCCCATCTCTGGCCTCCCCCTCCCCACCCCCATGAACACATAACCCCTACCAATTCCTCATGATAGAGGTTAATCTTAATTGTTACAGAAATTTTTGCCTAATTTCCAGCAAATGCTTCTCTTTCTACCATTTGAAATACTATTATTTTATTGATATAATTTTGAATATAAATTTTTGAAAGATAAGAATGATTTCTTCTACATATCTTTTTTTTTTTACATCACCTTACCTAATTTCAACAATTTACACCAAATAGGAAATTCTCTGAGTTACTTAAGATGATGGCAATTGAGATCTGTATGGTATTTTATTCCAATTTCAGTTTCCTAATCCAGAACTAACGACATTAGCTCCGTTGGTTGGTGATCAGCTACTGTTGCCATGATTTATCTGGCTTACAGGGAGAACAAGCCTAAGAGGAAAATGACTTGTGGGAAATGTGTGTGCTCTAACTAGAAAACACTTAGATGTGCAAAAAAGAGCATCAGTTAAAGTGGGTTTGAGTAAATTTCACATATGTATGTATGTATGGGAAAGAAAGAACTAGCCTGATTTGGAATTGAGTAAATTGTGTGGTGAAACAGAGGAGAAAAGGCAGAACTGTGACATGTGTGTGCATTACCAACCTTAAAGGGAAGAGAAGAGCAGCTGGGAAAAGTATGTTGCTTAAGACAGGTCAATACATATGTCACCAGATGGTTGCTAGCATCAACCAAGCACTGCTTTTGTGGGGTGGAGGTAAGTGACAAAGCATCAGAGTAAGTGGAACCAACTGTTCTTATACAGAAGGTGTTCATTTTGTATTTTATAAACCATGCATTTCTATATAAAAAGTTGGCTTTGATGCCTTCAGTCCTTCTTCATTCTCTTCACTCATTGGCCCTAAGCTTCTCACTACCTAAAGCTAGTCTTAAATCCTTTCCCCTCCAAGAAACCATAAAATCTTAGGAAAATATAAAGGCCCCTTTCACTGAGTTGTATGAGGATACCAACTCCCAGTAATACTCACATCTAAATCAACATCAAGACAAGCTAGTTCTGGCCATGATAGAGTAACAGGAACCAAATTTAACTCTCACCTTAAGCACTTAGAAAACAGACAAAATGTAAAAAACAATGGTTTTCAGACATTGGACAACAGGCAGCCTAGGACTACAACCTATGAGAGAAGGGAAGCAAATAGGTGATCACAACAGTTTCCCCAGCTTATTATCTGGAGATGATGTCCAGGCGTCAGCACACAGAGGAGAAACCTAAAGAGCCCTGAAGACTAGCAGAGTGAGAAGACAGAGCAAGATGCCTGGAGTTTACAGGGCAGAGTTACCAGAGAAGGGGGAACTACATAGAGAGTGTATAATACTTATCTACTGCTGCATAACCAACTTAGCAGGTTGAAAAAACAAATATTTATTATCTCACACGGATTCTGAGGATCAGGAATCTTAGAATAGCTGAGCTGGATATTTGTGGCTCAGGGTCTCTCACAAGATTGCAGTCAAACTCTCAGCCAGGGCTATAGTTTCTGAAGAATTGATTGGAGATAGAGGTTCTGTTTCCATAGCCACATGGTTGTTGACAGGAAACGTGCCACATGAACCTCTCCATAGGATTGCTTGTTACATGTGTCCCCTAAGAACAAGTGATCCAAGAGAAAAACTGCACCCAATCTCTAAGTTATGGCCTTTCTATAACCTAATATTGAAAATGGCATACCATCATTTCTTCCATATTCTATTCATCAGAGGCAAATCACAATGTCTAGACCACACCCAGAGGGAGAAATAACAAAAAAATTTATGAACTGTCAGAGGGTATTTACATCCTCAGGCCATAAATTATTTGCATTTTCTCCATGTGCAAAATATACCCTCCCAAAGCCCTCAAAAGCTCATCTTTTTTTTATTTTTTATTTTTTATTTTTTTTTATTTTACTTTTTTTTATTGGGGTGACATCTGTTAGCAAGGATTACATAGGTTTCAGAGTTATTTGTTCATTTCTTTTTTTCTTTGCTTTCAGTTTTATATTCCGCATATGAGTGAAGTCATACAGTTCTTTGTTTTTTCTGTCTGGCTTATTTCACTTAGCATGATGGTCTCCAGGTCCATCCATTTTGTCGCAAATGGCAATATTTCATCTTTTCTTACAGCTGAGTAATATTCCATTGTGTATATGCTCATCTTTTTAAAGCATCACCTCAAACCCAGAGCATCACCATCTAATCATGTCTAGGTGTGCATACAGTGTAGTTTATCAAAGAGCTCCTTAAATGTAGTCCTTCTCCCTCTATAGACTTGTGAAACTAAGGAACAAGGTATTTATTTGCCTGCCATACACCCAACATATTGTGAGTGGGGCAGAACCCCTATGAACATTTCTGTTCAAAAGGGAGGAAAAGAGGAGGCACGAAGAAGTCACTGGTCCACGGCAATTCTGAAATCCAACTAGGAAAATGTTTCAAGTCCATTGATATCTCAAGGTGTGAGAAGAATTCTCCATGGCTCTGGGCTCTGCCTTCTGGGGACTTGTTTCTACCCTCTGAGTCATCTTTCCACTTCCGTGAAAGGTAGTATGCATTTGCAACTTTGTAGTTTTCTCCATTAGCTCCCTGACACTAGAATTTATGGGTCCAACGACTCCATATTATTTTATATAGTATCTGCTCCTTTCTGTCCAGAAATGTTTCTGCATATGTAATTCTGTTTTTCAAACTTTGTGAACCTTTATGGAGTTTACTCCATTAGACAAAAGCCACACTTTGGAATCTCTTTAAGATAAACCCTTCTCTACCTTGCATTTCCAATGAGACTGCTGAGAGAAGGTGCTTTTAGACTGCTTAGAAGCCCTAATGTTTAATTGAAAGGATCCGGGACAGGGCCTTCACTCTGACTGAAAGAGACCCTGACTGGCCACATGTGATCTTTATGAGTTCTTAACAAGGGATTTTACAATCACACCTTTGGCTTCATCATTAGACCATGCTTTCCTGAAAGTGCCCTGGATTTCATCTTTGCTCCGATACAATTTGTTCTTAATTGTAGTATTATTTTGCAAAAAATAAAAAAAAAAGAGGCTGAACATTCTCAAAACTATCAAATCATGGCTGCTTTTCATTAACAGTCTTCTGCTGTTTATCTTCTCTCCTTTCACATGTTCATAAGCAGCATGAAACCAGGTGGCACTTCCAAAAAGTTTTTGGAAATGTCGTTAGCTTGATGAACCAATTCACTAGGCCCAATTTCCACTACAGACAACATTGTTGGTAAATTTAATGCCATTATATAATAAAGATTCCCTTTCCTTTAGTTTCCAATAATATTTACCTCACTTTCATACAAGCCCTCACCTTCAGCCTTACCAAAAATCATACAGCTTCAACAAAAGTATTTTTTTAAGATATTAAGAAAATTAAATTTGTGGTTTAAAAACTTTCAAAAAACTAATTTCTAGTTCTAGCTGTTTTCAATGGTTCATTCTACTGAACATTTGTTTTTAAAGTAACAGCAATTCTATATAATCTTCTCCAGAAAATTGAAGACAACACTTCACAATTAATTTTATGAAGCTGACATTACCCTCATAACAAAATCAGACAAAGCCAGTACAAAAAGCAAAAATACAGACCAATATATCTCATGAGCATAGATGTAAAACAAAATATTAGCAAACGGAATCCAGCAATATAATATATGAAAAGAATAATGTAATATGACCAATGAGATTCATTTAAGGAATGCAAGGTTAGTTCAATATTCCAAAATCAATGTAATCCACCATAACAATAGACTAACAAAGAAAAACATATGAGTATACCAATTGATACAGAAGAAGTATTTAACAAAATTTAACATCCATTCATGATTAAAACTCTCGGCAAACTGCAATAGGAGTAGAAGGGAAATTCTCCAACTTGATGAAGACTATAGCTAAGAGTGAAAGACTGAATGCTATCTCTCTAAAATTGAGATCAATGCATGGATGTCCACTCTCACCACTCCAATTCAGCATAATATAAGAAATCATAACCAGTATAATAAAACAAGAAGAATAAATAAAACGTAATACAAATTGGAAACTGTCCCTGCTTGCCAATGACCTGATTGTTTATGTAGATAATTTTCAAACTAAATGCAAAAAAAATTCTTACAGTAATAAAAATTCTTAGATCTCAAAATCATAGGATACAATTTCAACATCAAAAAGCAATCGTATTTCACAAACCCTGAGCAGCTATCTAAGAGGGAACAAGAGTGAAACCAAGAAGGAAGCCACAATATTTGTATAACCTAACCTCAGAAGTGATATCCTATCATTGTTACCATAATCTATTAACATTTGTCAGATATGGGTCACTGAATCCCACTCAAACTCAAAGGGAAGACAATAAGATTTCACCCTTTGATGAGAGGAATAATCAAAGAAATTGTGGACAAACTCTTAAAACTAACAGAGAGAGAGAGAGAGAGAATACCCTGGATGTTTGCTGAGCAAACTTAGCAGTAATTATCTGTGTCCTAATTTTTGCATGCATGTGAAGAAACTGCCCACAGTTTCGGGGTGGAGGGAGACAGTAAAGCATTACTGTAAGTGCTCCCCCCAGCTGAAGTGGAAGGACTTCATAATGCAAGGGGCATTTAATGGTGCTCCTGGAATTATCTGTTTGGTGGGGCTAAGTTAGCCCTATAGTTAAAATTGATTTGATCCCTTCCAACAAGGCTTAAAAGTAAGTCATAAAATGATCCATTTGATTCCAAGTAACTTAATTGCCTATCAAAACAAAGCCCATTGCATTTAAAAGAATAATAATAATAATAAGCAAGGATATAAATTTCTCATTATCTGGCATTCAATAAAAAATTCCAGGCATGCAGAAAGCAGAAAAATATTACCCTTAACAAAGAGGAAAAAGACAATTAATAAAAATAGATCTAGACATGACAGAAGTAATAGAATGAGCCAACAAAACCAATAAAATGGCCCTTGTAGATATGCTGTAACTTTAGAAAAATATAGAGGAGAAGATGAATCTAATGAGGAAGACTTTAAAAAGATATGACTGGAAATTTTAGATAAAAAATACAATATTTCAAAGAAAATGCATACCAGGGGGATTGAAAGCGGATTAGATACTTCAGGTTAAAAAAAAAAAAAAAAAAAAAAAAAAATATATATATATATATATATATATATATATATATTAGTGAACTTGAGGGCACAGCATGTCAAATGAAAGTACAAAGAGAAAAACAATGAAGAAATGACGTGAACATTGGTGAGTTGTGGGATAATAATGAATGATACAACATATGAGTAAATGGAATCCTAGAAGGAGAGATGAAATGGAAGAAGAAGAGAAACTATTT
>PVJL010001428.1:0-265613 GCA_004026885.1 Lyroderma lyra
GGCAGCCTTGTTCCCAATAGCGAAGAGCAGAAACAGCCCATTTAACAACGAGTAAATGGATACACAGATGCGGCCTGTACCAACAATGGACTATTATTCCGCCTAAAAAAGGAAAGACATTCCGGTACACGCTGCAGCATGGATGAGCTCTATGCTTGGTGAGGTGGGCTGGTCACGAAGGGACCAGCACTGTAGGCTGTCACCTACGTGCCATACCTAGAGCAGTCCGAAATCATAGCGGTAGGAAGTAGAACAGAGGCTGGGGCAGAGGGAATGTTGGGTAGTGTGTGCAGAGCTCCAGTCTGGGGAAGATGAAGAAGTCCTGGAGAAGAATGGCAGTGATGGTTGCACACCAGTGTGAATGTACTCAATGCCACTGCCCTGTACCCGTAAAGCTGGTTAAAATGGCAAATTTTATGTTACGTATATTTTACCATAAAACGAAGTTTGATCCCTGCCCCTCGGTGGGTGCCCACTCTGTACCAACAGCCTCCTGGGGGACACAGGCGGCAGTGGGACGTGTGCTGTAACAGTGGGAACCAGGGGGCAGCCTGAGGACATAAGGACAAGTTCATAACGCAGCCTAAGGATCCACACGAAGCCTAGGACCCACACTGTGAGGGACGGATGGCAGATGCCCAAGCCATGCCACGTCAAGCGGCAATGGTGGACGGTCATTTCATGCAGAGAGAGCAAGTGCAGAGACATGGAGACCTGAGAGAGCATGGCATGGTCCTGATGATGAAGAAATCCTTGCTGTCTAGAGCCCAGAGTCTGAGGACATCTAGCTACTGTGACCATACACCTGCTCGTCTTCCTCCTCCCGGAGAGTTAATGTGACTGGCCCACTGCATCAAAAAGGTGTTCGAAACCTGGGTTAAAAGTCCATTCTCCTCCCACTCCCTTAGGCTCTGGGTGCCTTTTTAAACGTAAATCTAATTCTTTGCAATTGATAACTCAGTTCACACTAGCCACACTTGCCACACTTGAAATGTAGCTAGTGACATTTCACCCGTGGCTCGTGAATGCCAATACGGACAGCCCAAATACAGAGCCTTGTCATCATCACGGGAAGTTCTATGGGACAGCCCTGCTGTAGAGTTTACGAAGTAATTCTCTGTTCATTTATCTGTGTATTTGAACATCACAGAGAGTCTTGGTATCATTAGCCCCAGTTTGCAGAAAAAGAGACTGAGCCTTAGCAAAGCTGGGTAGGTCGCCGATGGCTTCACAGCCATGAAGCCGTGAGGCTGCACCATGAACCCCGAGCCCACTGAGCCGGCCTCAGTCCATTCTGCATCCGTGTGTAGCCTGCCACTGCCCGCAGCCACTTCTCTGCCTCTGCTCAACCGTGAGATGATTCTTCCGAAAGGCCACTCTCAAGCCGATCATGCGCGTGGCTTTTCTTTGTCAACTGGAGAAAACACAGATTTCTCAGTTTGACCACCAGGGCCTTCCACAAATCGGAAGAGACACCCTTCCCAGTTTCTTCTTCTTCCCGCTCCTCCTCTCCCATACTCTCTCTGCTCCGGGTGCAGGACATATCTCTCATGTGCCAGCCTCTGAGCCTTTGCCGTCCCTGACCCCCCTTTCCAGACTACCGTCCCTCCCTTTCTGCCTGGTGGACTCTGACCTGACTTTCAAGGTCTAGTTGCTGACTCCTCTGTTCTAGAAAATCGTCCTGGGCCAATCTCACTCTGGGCTGCAAAGAGCTCCTGTTCTTCTCTTGTCCGGAAGCATCTCATACGTTGCTCATGGAAACGACTCTGCTTGTGTAAGAGGCTGCTCTCTCTCCTCCTACTGGTACTAAATGCCTTGGTGTTGCCCCTGCAGGACCTCACATAGACCACGTTCCTCATTGGTGACCCACTGGTCCCAATA
Organism: Lyroderma lyra; assembly: GCA_004026885.1. Classification (NCBI taxonomy): domain Eukaryota; kingdom Metazoa; phylum Chordata; class Mammalia; order Chiroptera; family Megadermatidae; genus Lyroderma; species Lyroderma lyra. The sequence goes on from PVJL010001428.1 coordinate 1,882, forward strand.
TGGACCCTCCTTGGTGGCTATTCTCAACTCTGCTGCTAGTACTTGTTGAATTCATTGTATCCACATTTCACTTGACTTCAGTTCCATTGCTGTGTGCTAACCATTATACCACGGCACTTCCACATTTTTTTATATATTCTCCTTCAGCAACACTGTGAAGAAGGTATTTTTATCTCTGCTTTACTCACTAAAGCTCATTGAGGGTAAATGAGTTTCTAATTCACAGAAATGTGAAGTGACAGACTCCGAATTTGCACCCAGGTCCATCTGTCTCTGAAGCCTGTACTTTCTTCTTGGTCCCAGCACAAGCCTTCCCTGCGTGTGGTTACCGTAGTGAATATGTGGGAGCATTGTCCTTCTCGGCTCTGAAAAACTACCTGTGTATTATATTCAACAGACACTAAATAACAGGCCATTACAGTTGTTACTCCAAAACTGCAAGTTCCAATTACATCAACTCTCCGCCTGGGATATGGCATCAGATTTCAGACCATGTGGGGCAGGGGGTAGGAGGGACATACAATTCAAAGTTCTCACCTTGGTCTGAAACGCCATCACTCATTGTTTAGACACCATCCAAATAGCAGTAGTTATGGATTTTGACTTTTTGTTAAATGAATGACATTTTCTGTCAGAAACCTGGTGGCTTCTCCAGTCATTATTCATGGCCTCTCTAGTTTGCCAGCCGCAGGCACAACCAATATTCTGCTATGTAACATGATGACTTAGGAGAAAACAATCACAGAAAATATTTATGGGTTGCAATTTCTTTTTAATTTTATAAAAATCCTCGAGAACTAGAGAGTTCAAGGAGCCCAAGAGTTTCTCTATATTGCCAATGTTATCATAGAAAATTATGGTGCCTGGAATGATTGTTGCTAATTAATAATAATTGCTACAATGTGGCAAACAAAGTTAGCACTACATCGGGAGTCAGAAAACCCACGCTTGGGTCTCAGCTCCTCCACTGGCTAACTGTGCAGTCTTGGAATTGTCACTTAACTTACTTGGACCCCAGTTTCCTCTTCTAGAACACAGTAATTTTAGTTGACTATGTGAGTAAATTAATAAATGATGGTATTGAGAGAGATATTCTCTACTATTTCTTCCACGCTAATGGTCTAGGGTGATACTTTCAATGTAGCTGCATTTACAAAAAAAAAAAAAAATTATTCTGATGAAGGGAGGAGCCTTGTTTCTTAAATGATAGCTTTAATCAATTTAACTATATAAAAAGCACAATTTTGTTCTGCTCAGCAAAGTTTTCTTGGGCTTCTGCTAGGCAAAACAAAGACCTTGGGCCACACACTCTGGGATTACAACAATCAAAAATAGGGCTGAATGTCAAGTTTAGACATACATGTAATTAGCCCGCAGAACAGACCGTGGGGCCATGGCTCATGGAGGCTTTGGGAGTGTGGGGGGTAAAGATGGACTGTGCCTGGAGGACTGGGGAATTGGGACTGGCTCTTTTGAAAAGTTCTTAGAGACCAACCTCCTTCCTCATCCCCCAGTCCCCACCGAGATGCCTCTCTTTGTAATAAGGAAGTTTCAGAACCTAATAGATACGGTGGGTGCAATGACTGAGGTCAGCCAGCAGCTGAGATCCCGGAGAGGCACGAGCCTTCTTTAGGGGCCAGCTGTGTTTCTCCACCATGTTGATAAGGGCATGGCCTTGGGATACTTGTTTGTTTGTTTGTTTTATGTTCCAGTTTGGCCTGTCTCGGTGCGAAGAATCTGTGTAAATCTGAAAAGCCAATGGCTTCTTCCTACTAACGCCCTGAAAATAAAACAGCCAGTAATGGAAATCACGGAACTGCCAAAGAACCTAGTGGCAGTTTATTTCAACTCCCTGCAACCAATAATCGTGGATTTGGAGACAGAGAAGATTCAAATGAGTTGCACAGGCAACACCAAATAATGGAAAAGTCGGGATTAGCCTGAGGGTCTTTCTTTGTGCCCAGGGTTTTATTTTTCTGCTAATTGTAAGTTTAAGATTTGCCTTTCACTAACAGCAATATAATTTAAAAAGATATAACTTAGTAAGCTTCTAGTTTGTGCCAGGTGGCATATATTTATTACCCTAGTGTTTCAAAGTATATATTATTATTCCCATTTTGTAGAGGAGGAAATAGAAGTTCAAAAATCTAAACAATTTCCCCCACTCAACAGCTAGTGAGTCTAGCTATAAATTTTACTCTCTTATAACATCTGGCAGTACAGTACCTATAAAATTTTAAAATGTGCATACCAATTGACTCAGCAATTCCATTCTAAGTCAGCCTGATTATACCTGTGCACCCATGGACCCACTGGAATAACTACGTATCTTCAATAGAAAGAAAAGATGTAGCTTGTGAATATGTGTATGAGTATGCTTATTACAATATTATTTATAAAAGTAAAAGAAAGTGTACAACCTCAGTGCTTGGTATGGTCATGGTTAAATACGTTATGGTCATTTATGTTATGGAATGTGATTCAGCTATAAGAATTGATCTATATTACGTGTATTGATCTAGATAACTGTTCATGATATACTGTTAAGTGGGAAAAAGACAAGTTACAGAGCCATGAGTATTTTGCCTTCTGTTTTTTGTAAATACTGTATGTCTGTGTGTGTGGGGGGTATCTGTGTGTGCGTCTCTGTGTGTGTATCTGTGTGTGTGTGTCTCTGTGTATCTCTGTGTGTGTGTATCTTTGTGTGTGTGTGTGTCTGTGTATCTCTGTGTGTATATATCTGTGTGTGTGTGTGTCTGTGTATCTCTGTGTATGTGTATCTCTGTGTGTGTGTGTGTGTCTGTGTATATCTGTGTGTGTGTGTGTGTGTGTGTGTGTGTGTGTCTGTGGGTGCATTTAAGTGAGATTAGAAGAAGAAATAGAAGGAGACTGTTCATAGCAATCTGTTACTGTTGCTTACGTGGGATGCATGGGGGGGATGTGGACAAGCCTGAGTCCTTGAGCAGGTAACCAGGAGTGGAGAGCTAGGGACACCAAATGCAAAGCCAGGTGCCAGAAGCAGCGCAGGTGGTAATCCTAAGGCAGAGGCATGGTCTGGAGCGAGATGTGGGTCTGTACAGAGAGGAGCAGGACCAGAAGCAGTGAGGGGGTCTGGCCTGGTTGCCATGGCCCTGCTGGCTGGCCACTGCTGAAGCTGGAGACTGTTAATGAGGGCTCACCTTAAACCTCGCACAAGTACCCACCTAGACCAGACAGGAGTGATGTGCGCTCTACCCTGGTCCTCCGCCTCCTGACTGGTATCTTCCCTTCATCCCTAAACATTGAGTGTCCAGACTTGAGCCTGTCGGGATGCTGGGCTGCTGTGCAGCTTGTGTGTCTGTGCCTGGCCCGAGGACACCTGTGTTGGAGTTCTCGGAGCCTCTGGCTGCTCCGCCCTCAGCATTGCTCTTGGGGACCTGTCCCTGTGGCATTAATGGAGGCCCTGAGTGCAGAGGTCCCTGTCTTCTCCTTGGGCCTTTTTCCCATCAGTGGCTGGGACTCAGCCTGTCTTCTGTTTTCCTTCAGTACAATTGCATGAAGACCATCACCTCGGTCCCTTGAGCTCCAGCCCTCCCTGGCCCACTGGGGAGTAAGCATTCCCTTCCACGTCCCCCTTCATTGTTATACCTGAAGCAAACCCACTGACTCATCCCACTGAAGGGTTCAGATTGATCATAATTGCTTAGGAGGGTAAGAAAGGAAGAAATTAAGAAAAAAGAATTCGAACACCATTGCCTTGATCTTCCACAACCCCTTGCTGATGTGAGTAAAATTCCCACAGGGCCCCACTTTCGGTCTGCAGTGTATTCCCGTTGCAGGAAATGCACGCTTTCCATCACAGAGAGGCACATTGCCACAGGTGGGAACGACTTGGCTTGTCCCAAATCATCTTGGCAGCCTCCCTGCCTCTGCCTCCCACCTAAGACAGTCCTGGGGGTATTTCCCCCCCTGATGGTAATGGAAACTAAAGCTGGGATCCCCTCCGCTGGGAGTGTAACAGTAAATCCTAGCAGAAGTAAAACCAACCCTAAGACAAACAAAGCAACATTTAATACGTGCCCTAAATAGCCCAAGCGAACCGGGACCTTAATTGGGGCGCTAGCGACACCCCGGAGCCCCCGCGTGTTAATCAAATGTTTGTAAATTGCATGCGGTTCAACTGCGCGTTGGGAGTACAGGGTCTAAAGCAATCCTGAGAAATCCTCTAGTGTTTCAGCTAATTAACCCTAATTCATCTGTTTTGTAAGTCTGAATTTACTCCTAAGGATTGTGTGTTTGGAGAATCAAAGAGTAGACAAAGTACAATTAATTAGGGAAGGCTTCCTGGAGGGGGTGAGCCAGGGCCTAATCTTGGAGAGCACAGCGATCACAGACCTTTTGAAGGGCTGACAGGACGGAGCCAGCAGCCAGCGTCAGCGAGGTGCAGCCTCACGCCCTACACCAGTGAGCCCTCCTGTGACTAACAGTGGAGACTTTTCTGACCAGTGTATAGTCGTTTACGGATTACAAATGGTTTTCTGGGATGTCACAGAGGTGATGCCGTGCAGATTTATTGAGTGCATACAGGACGTGGATGTGAAGGGCTTCAACAGAGTTCACAGTTAACCCCACCAGCTGCCCCTCGGGTTTGGTGTTCCGATCCCCTCGTTCCAGAAGAGGGTGCTGAGATGGGGGTGCTCAGCTGGTGAACGGGAAGGAAGGTCTGAATTCGGGTCTGTCTGACCTTGTGGTCTAATCATATCGTCCTTCTGGGGCTCAAAGCAGGATGGACAAGGGCAGACAGTGGGTCACGGGAGAGATCCAGCACAAATGCCGGTCATGTGCCCGCTGCTAGCCAAGGCCAAGTACTGTGCTAAGCACTTTCCGTACATCATCTCACTCTCAGACACGTCAGTTCCCATTTAACCAGCAGGAAGCTGAGGATCACAGAGGGCCAGTAACATGTCCAGTTACACTGCTAGTGAAACGGTACCATTTCATCAGAGGTCTGACTGAACTACTCCCATAGCCCATGCACCAGGCCCTGTGCTACACCCTTAGGACCCAGCCTATGGACAATGCTGTCCTTGTCCCTCGGAGAGCTCACTCCCTAGAAGCGCCATCAGACCTGGAGGCAGCACGTTCCTATCCAGGGCGGTGTGGGAGGAGGAGCCCCAGGGGTGACAGTAGCACGGAGGAGGGGTACTTGGCTAAGCCTGTGGGTTCTGCTGTTGACTGCTGTCAGCCCTGTTTACAGATGAGAAGACAGAGCAACCTACCATGTTTGATGTGTCCAACTTGGCAGAAGCTGTGAGAGGCAACGTCAGGCCTTCATTCACACCAGGCTCAGTCTCTGCCTCCGCGGTCAGTGCCACCTTTCATTTTAATTTTTTTAATTTTTTTTAATTGTTAAATTTATTGGGGTGACATTGGTCAGCCAAAATTACATAGGTTCCAGGTGTACAATTCTATAGTACATCGTCTCTGTGTTGCATTATGGTTCACCACCCAGAGTCCGTTCTCTTTCCGTCACCGTGTATCTGAGTCCCTGCCCCTTCTCCCCACGCCCCCTTGCCCTCAGGTGACCTCTGAACTGTTGACTGTGTCTGTGAGTTTTTTGTTTCTTTGTTGTTTTCAGTTTTATGTTCCACATACGAGTTAAATCATATCAATGCCACCTTTTTTATACTCTTTCTAGAAATGTTAAAACTTTTTTTGAGATAATTTGTTTACTGGCCTCATACAGGCATTTTGCATATATTATACCAACCCCTAAAACCAATTCTCTCTTTCTCTCTCTCATTCTCAGAGGAAACTTAGAATAAACTTCCAGTTTTCTTCTACCTTCTAGCTCATTCCTGCTCATTTGCTGTCTCCTCTACTGGCTGCTGTCTCCTCCTCTTCCCAACTTAAGCTCTGGAGAAGTCTGGGACCCAGCTCTGAGCTCCCCTGTAGAACTGCTCTCTCCCTGGGTGATCTTAGCCAGCCACATGGCTTCATATATGAGTGCCGTCTGAAAAAAAAATCCAGCCATTGTCAATACAACAAGACCTAGTACAAGTGCATGGCTGGATACTCTCCGGATAGCCCTTGTGCAATCATTTATATGTGCATGACTCACAGGTGTATGTTTCTAGCCATGGTCTTTCCACTAACCTTGAGACTGCCTACACCATGTCCCCACTTGGAAATCTAAAGTGTCCTAAACAGAATGCTAATCTTTTCTCCGACATACCCCTTCACTAATCTTCCCCACCCAGTAAATAGCAGCATCACTTGAACTCAAGCCAAAAAATAATCCTGTATCAAATTATTTCTTGCCATCTCTAGGCTTCCTACACTAACCAAGCCACTGCCTTTTTTTACTTGCTTTTCTCACAATTGCACCATTGGATAGTTGTCATCAGCTGCTATCTGGTCTCTTTGATTTGTCTCTTTCCCTCTTGCAAGCTGTTTTCTACACAGCAGCCAGAGAGGTGTTTGCACCATGTGAATCAGATCATTCATGATTCCCCAACCCAAAAACACATACTCAGAAAACTCGGGATACGCATCATGTTTAAGTAAATTTCAGAGTACTCACAGTTACTGAAGCCCAGCAGGACCTGTCCCCTTACTACCTTACTCCCACTGCCCCAGCCTGTTGCCCTGTCTCCCATGCTGCTCCAATGACATGGATCTGGAGGCTCCAGCACGTGAGGCTCGTTCCTGCCTCAGACTTTTATCCTCAGTGTTTGCTGTCCCGAAATGCTTCTTTCTGAGATCTTGTGTAGTGTGCTCTTTCACATCTTTCAAGTTTATGGTCAAATTTGCCCACTTTACCTCCACTCTTACCTGGTGCATTTCTGTTATCCTGTTCATGCGGGCACCATAGCACTTATCACTCTATGCAATATATTTTGATTGGTGGATGGATTTATCTATCTCTGTTGTCTATTTCACCACTAGAATGTATGCTGCATAAGGGCAGAGATGCCATCTGTCTTCTCCACTGCCAGACTGCAGTGTCCAGAACAATGCCTGGTATATAGGAGATACTCAACATGAAAGTTGAATTGATAAATTATTCTTTTCACTTGTATAAATAATACATGATTATACAATAAAATTGGGAAATGATGGTATAAAATGAACATTTTGATATAGTTTTTATTGCCTTTTTTCCCATAAATATTTTAAGTTGAGATTATTAGGTACAACAAATTTATGTCCCACTTTTTATATTTAACATACCAGAAGCAATTCTCCACATTGTGTTCAGTATTTCGTGTAACACACGCTCAATAGACATTAATTTCCTTCTTCTTATCTTGATTTCCTTCCTGAAAAACACTTACCCACTTCGTGCTATGGTTTGTGTTCAACTATGACAGTGCCGTATATTTGATAGACTGTGTAAACGTGAACAAGTTATTAACCTTTCTAGACCTCAATGTCTTTATCTACAAAATGGGAACAATAAAACCTGCCTCACCTAATTTATAGCATTGTGCAAGGGTCTAATGAGGTATTGGGGCAAACATCTCATTAGATATTGGGGTGAGTGTCCTTTTTGAAACCGTAGCACTGTACAAGTGGAATAAAATTTACAGGAGGGAATATAACATCAACTAATTTGTAAAGCAATTTGAAATTTGTGAATAAAAAAACTATTGGCAATTGTCCTGTGCTGAGCAAGACAAGTCCTAATGTTTGTATTTAATATGCTAAACAGTTGCCAATCTTTAATTCTAGGTTCATACCCTGCAATAGCTTTTGGGGATATTTTTTTACAACATTCAGCTGTAAAACTGGGGTCAATTATTTTTAGCCATTTCTTTAGCCTGTCTCATTAGCAAAGTACTTTGAGGTAATGACTTGGGCATATTTGATGATTGTTCATTTTAGAGAATGTCATTTAAAGACTTTTCTGGAAGTTTCAAATCTGCCTGTGGGAGATCTGTTTCATGCCAAAATGTCATTTCAAATTCAAGCCTACATACTGCCTTACACTCGGCCCTTATAAATGTTTCACAGCACCTGCATTTTTTATCATGGCATTTTCATGTGAACTTGGATTTCTCATGGCTCACCTCCGCTCTTGGTCTGAAGGGGAGAAAATAATATTTTTAAATGGCCTTTTTCCCCCTTTGTCAGAGGAGATGAAATTCCCCAATTATGCACTCCTTGTGCATAGATATTTATATTAATATTTTAAAGAATGGTTTCTTTATAGTGTTATTCATGAGCCCATGTGTTAACTTTAAAATAAATGTGTCCTAAAAATGAATATTTAATCTGTGTTTAATACCTGAAACCAGATTCATGTTGACTTAATTTCTTTGGTCATAAAAGAAATTTATGAAAGGATTCAGATTCTTTTATTCATTCAGCAAATATTTTAACAAGCTTATTGAGTACCTCCAACATTATTTCTTTTCATTCTTATAATAACATGGCAATAGAGCTATCATCATCGTCATCGTCATCGTCGTCGTCATCATCACTATCATCATTCATATATTATGAATGAGAAAACAGATGCAGAGCAATAAACACACTGACTGATTAGATAGCTCTCCGCTACAGTTCAGGGTCTGAGGTTTGGGCAGAAGATATTGAGTGAAATTTTAGGGGTAAGCACTTTGGGGAAAGTAAAAATAGCAAGAATGAGAGAGAGAGACAGACAGAGAGAAGTAAGACCTCATAGACCCTGAACAGGGAGAGATTAAATTGGGAAGAATCTAGGTCATAACTTCCTAACTTTGCCTCACGTTGGGATCATCTGGGAATCTTTAAAAATTACTGACGTCTGGCTTCCACCCCCAGACTTTGTGATTTAATTGGTATGGGATGCAACCTGGGCATCAGGAATTTTTTTCAAAAGTTTCCTAGATGAGTCTAATGTGCTGCAAAGTTTGGGAGCCATTCATTTAAATGGTGTTTGGACTATTGGGTGTAATGGGACTGAAATAACCCAAACTCCGTTTTGTCCATCACTGGTTCCTGGTGTTCCAATGGGTTGTGCTGGTTTAGAGGTGTTGGGATAGAGGTAATGCTTGCAAATAGGAAGCACAAGTTTCAAATCTCCATCAGAATAAGAAGAAAGGCAGAGAGAGGTCATGGGGAGAGGGCAGACTTTATCCCTCGGCTTCTATGAACCTCAGCTTCCAGGTCCCCAGAATGGTCATTATGATGACCATCGAGTAGGCTTGTTGTAAGAACTAAATTAATTACGACGAAATTCCCCTTATCCAATGATGTCAGAAATCTTTAGTCAACCATTTAAAAAAATAGCAGTAAGTTAAAGCAGGTGCAGCAGATACTAGTTTTCAAAGATGGCCAAATTATCTCCCATCCCACATGCCCTTCCTGTGTTGTGACACTGACACTTCCATGTGAGGTAGGGTCCCTGTTCTCTCCTCTTGAACCTGTAAATGTCCCTGTCGGTACGTTACAGTAGAAAGGACTCTGTGGCACTTAGGTTAGATCCTAAAACGTGATACAGCTTGCACCTGGCCCATTCTCTCTTGTGATGTGTGTCTCAGGAGTCCAGACAGACTTGTAAGAAGTCTGGCTACTTTGAGGCCACCAAGCTGAGACCATGGCGAAAAGCCACATAGAAAGAGATGCCCAAGGGGCCCTATTGTGCCAGGTCGAGGTTATTTGAGACTTCCACCCTCACCTCCTGGATACATGCATTTGCCAGTCATCACATGATTTCAGCCCCTGGGGATGGAGTACAGCAGAGGTGAGCAGCCCCAGCCAGCACTGCCCAAAACACAGATTCATAAGCACACTGAATATTATTGCTACTTTAAGCCACTAACTTTTGAGTATTTCACTATGCTGCATTAGATAACTAGGATATCGGGGAGTAATAAAAGGTAATATATACAGATATTAAATAGCTTATTTCAAATTAAATGTTTTTGTTTTTATTTTTACTTAGCAACCTTTGGATTTAGAGTCAAGTTCTTTTCTTGGGGAGTAGGGTCCACTAACCAGAGCTCTGGCATTAACCATATCCACTACACATTTTGTTACGATGTTCAGGATGTTTCTTTAAAGTAGAATGAGTGATTTTAAACAATTTTTAAAAATATTACCATTTTTCTCTATCCTTCCTAGTCATCCTATTCCAACTTAATTCAACATGTTTTAGGCAATTCATTTATTTTATCATTTCTTTCCAAAGCATCCAACTTAGACTTCCTAGAAAGAAAACTTTCTTTTTCCAAATATATTGCATCATTGTACATGTTACTTAATAGATAGCAGGATAAAAGTAACAAGTGCAATTGAATAAACAAATATATGGTAAGCATATAGTTCAGCTGATGTGAACAGAAGTGCACAGGTATTCTAAAGAGAAGCCCGCTAACCACTTGTGTTATTTAAAGTTAGATCCTAATCAGTATATTTAGAAAAAGAACAGGAGTCCTGTTAATCTAGCAAGTTGCTTACATGAAGGTTGGTTATGAGGGCTTCTATCATAACATCTATAAAACTGGCATATGGTAGGCACTCATTAAATATTAATTTCTCTATCCATTAAATTCTCTTTTTTCCCAAAAATCTGTTTGTAAATATTCCTTGCCACCAAATACTAGCAGAAGAATTTTATAAACAAAGTAGCCTTTGATAGACACCTAAATTTTATACTATTTCAAAAAGTACATTACATTTCTATTTATGACAAATCATTTTCCATGGGTTAGCGTTCAGATCAGTTGCACCACATTTTCAAATCATTTGCTAAAAATGAAATACATCATGACAAGCCTCTTTAATATTGTAACTACTAAATGCACTTACAATTAGAAAGCATATCCAGTAATGCAGCCCTCACACCCTGAGCTCTCTCTAGCTCCCAACCAAATCTCTGCACAGCCATAAATAGGACAGAGAGGCCAATGGCCTGGGAAAGATGCTGAATTTTAGGCTGAAGTGCGTAATTTGCTGTAAAGTTTATCGTAATAGAATCTACCAGTTATTCAGAGCTTTCCTCACAGTGTAAACTCCCTTTATTTCTGAGCCCTCCTGCACACCACCACCAGAGTGACCACCCACACACTGGTTTCCCATTGCCTATAGAGGAAGCTGGGTCTCATGGTTATGAGGGTCTGTGGAATAAGGACCCCGACTTGCTTTTCTGCCTCGTTTCTAACCTTTCTTATCTGTATTAGGGCTCCAGACCAAGCACAATGTGTAGTAGAGCCAGGCTTTGCCCTTACTATGCCCAGCACTTTAGCATTTATAGAGTTCTAAAATAAGTGTTTTCCAAACTGTGGGTCTTGACTCACCAAGTGGGGTCACGAAATCAATTTAGTGGACTTTAACCATAATTTAAAAAAATTAGAATGGAACGGAATGATATAGATCAGAGTTTATTACACAATGCACAGTAAAAGTATTATTTTATGAAACATTGGTTTTAGTTGTGTGTGTGCATGTATACAGAATTGTGATGTAAAATGTATTTTTTACAATGGGTTATAAATTCAAAATATCAAAAGCTTCACACCTCTCAACCATTCTGCAGCCCGTTTCACCTGAAAGGCCCTCTGAGTGTGATGGCTCGTTTTCACTCTGACAAATTCCTAACTTACTGTCCAAGAATACAGCTACTTCGGCAAAGTCTTTGTCAGGCTTTTACTCTGTATCAGGCATGGAGCTAAATACTTTAGATGTTATATGCCACGTTCATCTTCAGAACAAACTTACAAGGTTGGAACTATTATTATCCCCACTTTATTGACAGGCAAATGTGAGATGACAGTTGTATTAAATTATCTAAGGTCACATAGGTAATACTTGGTCAGGCTGGTATTTGAACCCAAGGCTTCCAATGCAGAGCCTGTGCTCTTAGCCTCTTAGCCATTCCATTGAGCTACTTCTTCCTAATACCCTGGGTTGGGCCCAGCAGTTTTCTTTGGTGCTCCACCCACCCCACCACCACCCACACACGCGCACGCACACACACCGGCATCACAGTGTCTTCAGGATGGCACTTGCTATACTGTGTTGCAATTATCTGTTTATATGTCTATCTCCCACACTAAGTTATAAAATCCAAGAGCACATGAACTATGCTCTCTTTTACTTTAGGACAATGCACATATACCAGAGGTGCCAAAAAATTTCACACATATTTTAAAAGATGTTATCTATGTATTACTTTTCAAAGTTGAATTGAATTATGGTATCAATGTGTAGTATACCATTGACTCAAAAGATAGTGTTAATCAAATGAATGCTAGTGTCTCCATGCAACAGGCAGATCGGAGAAAATGGTGGAAGCACGGTTGTCGATCGAGGAGCACAAGACCATTTTGAAGTGGTATTTGAAATTTGAGAACGTTGCAGAAGTACAATGACGATGGAGGTATGCAACAGAACCTCCAACACACCTAAAAATTGCATGCATTGTACTTCAAGAAGAAATTGAAACAGTATGTGTAGTGATGCAAGTGGACACTTTGGTCAGTGTTGCTCAAGCCGTAGTTTACTGTAATCAGAAGTATCTGGACGCTGATGGTAACCACTTTGAGCACCTCTTGTCATTGCAGAAGTCAAATATGACTTTTATTCATCCTTCGTTAATGGTATATATTGAGTATTACAGTTTTAACACTTTTTTCCTTTCTTAAAATGTGTATACGTTTTTTTGGCATGCTCTGTATGTGTGCCCCACAGAAAGCACTGGATGAATAAATAGTAAATGAACAAGTGATTAATTATCACCATGTGAGAAATTATCACCATTTCACAGGTGAAGAAACTGATTTTTATCCAAGAGGAAGAGAGGCTCATTCTTCTTTCTGGCCTCTTTCTATTTTAATGAACTTATTAGCAAAGTTTAGTAGAAGAACTAATCACTTTGAATGAAGGTTAGGGAGATCTTTGCAGAGGTATAGAAATTTTATAGATAGATCAAGGTACTATGAGAAATGTTACATCTAATACAAAATATGTATTTTTTCATTTTCCATTCATGATCAAACCTAAGAACCACGTTTATCCTAGATACCATTTTCTTCAGTCCATTCACTCATTCATTCGTCAATAAACATTCCTGAGCTAAGTCCTGTGGTTTGTCCTGGAGTATGGTGACGTAGTTTTCTCCCTGAAGGACTTCATGGTCTGTAATGGAGCTGAGCAAATAAACAGGTGATTATAAAATGGTGCTGGTGGGTATCACCTAGCAGGTAAAGGCCTGCACTTAGGAACTGGTCAGTCCTGGACTCCATCACTGTAACACCTTGAAGCTACTGTAATTAGTTTCTCAGAGTTTTCTTCTCACAGGTTTGCCATCAGATAGTGTACATAAAAAGCACATGACACTCTATAAATAGATATGGCCGGTGGATGACCCATAGTAACATTTTTATTTGTGGGACCCCTGGCAGTTCTTGACACTCCTCTCTCTGCCTTGATTTCCTTATCCAAAGAGTGAGCCTCTGAATCTGAATGCTAATTACCATTCATTGGCCACCCCCCAAGTTTCCGACATAGCCAGGCCTTGTGCTAAGCCTTTACCATATGTCATCTCACAAAATCTTGGTAAAAGCCTGGCAAGAGAGGTAGGCTCTACCATCTTGTGATGCTAGTTCCCTTCCTGGGCCTGGGCCGAGGCCAAAGTCCTCCTTCCGTATCTTCCGTCCTCCCTGCTGAGAGGCCACACCTCTCTTCTCCACCCAGCACCTACCCTCTCAGTACCCCAACATGTTCATGTTCCTACTTCATATTGCTTTCAGAGCCTCTAGCGTCATTATACTGTGTATTAATCAATATGTTCATGTCATGATACCTCTTAGCTGACATTCCCAAATACACCCCAGAATCTCTGGACTTTATGTACCTCAAACACTCAAGTTTCTGAGGGAAAATCATTCTGTTGGAAGGTACCCTTCTTTTAGAAACAGTGCCCTTCTTTGGCCTAACTGTTGAGTTTCTTTATAAAAGTGAACATATTTATTTCTCATAATGGGGCATTTCTTTCTGGCTAAATATTATACTATATTACAGAGCCATGAAGCTGAACCACTTCTCTGTAACATCCTGGCCTGGGCTAGTAATACCCTCTGAAACAAGTGATGAGAAGTGGGTTTGGCTCATTGTGTCTTACCTCTTTTTGGATTCAATAACATTTTTGTTATTGCAGACATAGATGTGGGGCAGTAGAATGAGGGGAGATGGACTTGTTTTTGCAGTTGTGAAAATGGAAACAACCCACAAACACCACTAATTTTCTTAGCTAAAGTGTTCCATGATTCATGACATCTGAATCATCAAGTGTCAGGGTCTTATTTAATTTCATTATGTATTTACAATAGTCTGCTATCTGCTTCACAGTGACATTATAAATCTAAAAAGTACAAGGTCAGCTATTTGAATGCCTCTGATTGTATACTCAGTACTGTCATTACTCCAGTATTTAAAGAGGAGGAAATGCAAGGAGGTCCTTTAAATATATCAATATCCCATTAATGTGGTTCCTTGTAAAACTATCATTTAAACTATAACCCTCTAAACAGTTTAATGGTTTTCCCTACATACTTTCTAAAATATATAATCATATACATTGTTCTTTTATTTTATGTTGATAATAAATCTGAGAATGATTCATAGTTCTTAAGAATAGAAACTGTATTTTTCTTCTCTCCACCGTGGGTATCTTGTCCTTAGGAATACAATAGACATATTTTGTGGCGATAGTGGTTAAAGGAAAATATATAGAAAAAGATAAAGTTGGAAGTGTTATTTGGAGATGACAGAGATCAGTGCATATACCTCCATGGATATTCAAGGTACTTGGTTCAGATGCATAGATGGTAAAACATAATTTTGTGTAGCTTCACTTTGTATAATGTATTGAGTGTCTCAAAGTGCCAGGAATTGTGCTAACAGTTCTATATATGTGCTCAATAATATGATGATCACTACTATTTGGGAATCCTTCACTCATGTCAGGCAATATACAAACCGATGCATCATTTCATCTTTACAACTCTGCCTTAAGATAGTTCCCCGGAATCAGAGCCTTACTTAGCAAGGCAATTTTTGTGCAAGTGATTGATTGGGTGTGTGCTCTCAGGAAAAATGGATTGAGGAACACAAGGTGGGGCAGAAGAAAGGACTAAGCAAAGATTTGGTCTCTGAGGCTCATATACAGTTTGCCTCTCCTTGAATTAGTGGCTGCTGGGGGAACCTCCTGGGTAAGGGGCTTCCCAGTGCAGGAGGGTAATTGGGGATGGGAACACAGCTGAGGCATAAGAACAGCATCTACTGCATACTCTTTGAGGTAGCCCTTATTGTTCCCATTTTTTTAAGTGAGCAAACTAGGGCACAAAAGAGTTTAATGTGTCCAAAGTCTCTTTTAGTAGATTGGAATTTGAACCCAGATCTGACTGCAGGCTCCTGACCACTCCGCCTCCACTGTAAACGCAATTGGGCTGGTGACTTCTAAGCTAAGTCATGCCCAGATACCAGAACTAACACAGAGGAGAGGTCGATGAACTTTGCAGAAAGGTTCAGTGCTACGTGGTAAAATAAAGCAAACCCTTCCTGCTCTACCCATTATATAGGAGATGACTGTGTTCTTAAAACCCAAAGTCATAAAGGCAAGGAAGAAAGATTTTACTGTATTTTTTTGCTGCAGAATCCAATTCCTTTGTGTACCATAAATATAAGGTATGAACGTGCTTAACAAAGTGAGAGTAGAGTATTGTTTCTCAGGAAATATATGATCCTAATTAAATCAACCTGATAACAGCTTTGCTTCTCTTCTGCTGGAATGACCCTCCACAGGTCTTAGACATTAGATGGCAAATGCCATTTTCCCTATAGCTGAACTGTTCTAAAACTGCACAGGCGAGAACCAGGCTACAGGGCCAACAAAGTGTACAGGAATGGGAACGAGCCCAGCAGTCCACTCTTAGTTTTCATCCTAGCTCTGTCACTTACTAGACAATATGTGACCAGGGGCTTCATCATCTCGTTTGCAGAAAGGAAACAATATTAGTTCTAGTATCCTGCTTCCTCTGGTTTTAACTGCTGTCATCCTTTCTTCCTCTCTGCAACTCCAGATTTTCTCTTCTGTGCGACTCGATTTCTCCAGCCTATGTTATAGGCTCTTTCCAACCATAGTTATACTTCTCATACATTAACCTTGAGAAACACCCACATTTACATTGAACTCATCTAAAACGGCTTTTAGCTTTGGCCAAAGTGGTATGTAATATATGACAGTTTTGAAGATGACCAGTCAAACATGTACATCACAATTCTAATTTCAAATATTATCCAACAATTATGAAGTGCACTAGACATTTTGATTTGTACATTAAGGAAATTTTAACTTCATCTCTGGTTAGGCCACTTTTTTCTTTTAATTACACAGGAAATAGTCATTTCACAGAGAGCCTCCTCTCCTCGCTCCTAATTAAATCAACTCCATTTGGAAAGAGCAGGTTTGTTTTAAAAGTAATTTTAGTCATCACCATCTCAGATAGCTTTAAAGTTGGGTGATTGATCATAATACTAGGTAATATTAGACTACCTTGCTAATCTTTCTTTGGAATTTGATTCATTACCTTCTCCTCAATTATGTGGGAAAAGAAAGTAAAGTATGAGAAAATAGGAATCAGATGCCAACTATCTGTTCCCTTGATTCAACTCCAGTATGATGATTAAATGACTGTTTGCCTTGTTGCAGATCAATTATTTTGAGGACTCAGAATTTCTTGCTGTGTCTTGAATTGTGCTGATGGTTTTTAAGTAGGTCATAAAAATTCCTGCGAATGATTTGTTTAATTATTGTCTTGCTCCTCATTTACATTTTTATCTAAAACTCTGAGAACTAAAATCTGTATTCAATTTCATTTCCCGTGAGCTACAATTTGCCTTGTTGGGAGAAATATCTAGACTGTGCTTGATGTATG
This sequence comes from Lyroderma lyra, assembly GCA_004026885.1. Taxonomy (NCBI): domain Eukaryota; kingdom Metazoa; phylum Chordata; class Mammalia; order Chiroptera; family Megadermatidae; genus Lyroderma; species Lyroderma lyra. The sequence continues at coordinate 18,786 of PVJL010001428.1, forward strand.
GAATAAGCTCAGCCAGGCAGAGTGAAATGTCTGTGATGTTGCTCTGAGGACTATAGACCCAGCTCTTTTTGCTGATTTTTCTAGGGTTTAGGACAATGATGGCTATTTAATAGCCTTGACTCTTTTATCCCTCGAGTAGTCATCAGAGTTTAAACGTGTTTGGCTTTTCTGGACTAGGCCTTCTGAGAATGAGGGATGATAGCACTATAAGACTGGTTTTTACTCTTTTGGCTAGTCCCTCCCTGATGCATAAATAAGTGAATATATAATAAAAAGTAAAACATTCAACTTTGTCATAAAACCTTAGATCTGAACATACCTTTAATCCCTTCACTTTGCTACTGTAGGCTGTAGGGTGGTATAATAGGAAGACCATTGAAAATGGGATAATTTTGCTTTATAACATTTCTGTGTAGTTCAACACAAGTGCCTTTGAAATTCTGGAGCCTTGACTGAAATAAAAACTGTGAAGAAGTGAAATTCTGGGGGTAAAAGCAGCAATTGCAAAAGAAACAAAGCAAAACATTCCTGGGGTATTTCTACCCAAACTTCCAAGACTGCTCACGTTGATGAAAATATTATGAGTGTACATCCAAGTCAGATTTGTATGAGGGGGAAACAGATAATTTCTCCAGCGCTTCCATGGAGACTGGCTCCAGTGGGTGAGATGTCTGCCCAAGGTCTTCCATGAGTTAGTGGCAGGTTCAGGATAAGAAATAGCAAATCATGGGAGTTCCCTGATGGTGTAGTGGCTTAAGGCTTTGGCGCTGGTGCTGTCAGTGCTGCGGCCTGGGTTCGATTCCCAGTCAGGGAGCTACCCACATACCAAAAAGAAAAAAAAAGAAAAAAAAAAAGAAGTAGCAAATCTTGATTCCATGTCCAATGTTCTTTCACCTTCAAAGTGCCAATAAATATAACAAATCATCTTATTAGTTTAGCCTAGTTCAGCATTTCCTCAAGTGTGAAATGTTAATAGGTGTTACATGAAGTAATAGTTTCATGGTCAAATGAGTAATAGAAAATGCTGTTAAATAAAATTAAACACATTTCTTCATTTTAGACTTCTCTGACCCTTTAATATGTTCACATATATTGTGGTTTTCAAAGAGGGAAATAAAATATACAGCATTTCCCAAACTTATTTGACCATACAAACTTTATTTTCACAGAATAACTCATGGAAGAAAAAAGTTTTTACCTCGCTGATAAAAATGAGTACCTTTGTACAAGTCATAGCACTGATAGAAATGATAATTGAATACATATGGTTCAAAGGGGAGGCTAGCTAAAGGACTACATGCAGAGATCTGGGGAGAGTTAAGGCACCGATAAAGAGTGGTGAAGCATCCAGGTAGGGGTGGTCGGCGATACAGGAAGTGCTACCAGCACACTGAAGGGGCAAGGAGAGGACCCCAGTGTAAGCTCCAGAGTGGAGTTGGCCTCCAGCATCTCAGAGGGATCTGTCTTCTGTTAGTGGCACAGTGATGAAGGAAGGAGGGAATGGGGAGGAAATGGGGGAGAAATATTTCAATGTCTTTGTCATTTTCCTCTCTCATTTTGTTGGTGCCTCCTGTTGGCCACATGTGACTGAAAGCCAACCAGCAATGTAGGCTGGGCTTTGCAGTTTCTGGGGTCAGCCTCTCAAACCCAGGGGTGCACCATGCACTTCCCTAGGTGCTTTGTGTAGGTTGATCAGTTCCTTGAATATCACAACAATCCTATAATGTGGGCATCATGCCCATTTACAAATGAGGAAACAGACAGAAACTCACATAGTTTGTAAGAGATGGATTCAGCCCCAGGTTTATCTGTCTGACTTCCATTTTACCCTATTGCTAAGCCAGAGATATCAGAATTTTAATGAAAGCTTGAAGAACTTACAGAAGGAGTTTTTCATCTGCAATTTTGAGCAATTTCATCTTATCGCTAACATGATTAATCCTCCAACAGAGTGTATATGTTTACTTTGAAGGGTTCTTTCACCCCAGCAGGAGCACGAGACCTTGTTTTATTCATCTCTGTAATCCCAGACCTTAGCACAGTGCCCAGCACGGAGTTAATATTTATTGAGTGACTGCAAGTACGAATGCATGAGTGAGTAAACTGTAAATCAGCATTCCAAGGACATTTTCTGAGAGCTCTGTTGGGACAGAATTGGCCTATCAATCTATTTTTAAATGTTCTGGCTGGTTTGAAATGGGAATTTTTCCATATTGAGCATCTGTTCATGATATTTTTCTTGGATGGCTATGATACCTCTCTCTTTACGACCCTCAAATATACAAATTGCACACACACCAGTACATTGCCTTTCTGCCTCCAACTCTGTCATACTAATCTTTTCTGTTCCGAGCCACCAGATCTATAAGATTAACCTTTAGAAGTACCGAAGATTACCAAACCACATGCCAAACCTCTTGCATTTTCCTCAGAATCTTATAGTAGTTCTCTATGGCTCATCAGCTTAATACATTATCTATTGAATTTAATTGAAAAATCCATTTTTAAACATCCTAAAGTTCCAGTTTTTCTATACTCTAGCTAAAATGAATCTTACTCTCTCCACTGTCCCAGAAGGAACTCTCCTGTCAGATCAGGCTGGAATTCTCTCTCAAAGATGCTGTGGTTATTCCCCCCTCCATACCATTTTTTATGCATGTTCCCCATGCAATGCCCCTTCTCTTTCTTGCATCCATTCATCTATTCATTCATTCACTCACTCATTGAGCTCTTACTATATGCCAAGCACTGTCGTGCTAAAGCAAATACCAGGAAAAAAATTTGCTTGGCCTTTGAGAAGTGCGAAATCTTTATGGAAAACTGACATACATTCCAGTGTGCTGCATGCTGCAATAAAGGCACGAGGCCAAGGGAGAGAAGCAGGGAGTGACAGCCCAGGAGTTCAGGAACAGCCTGTATTCTAAGTACCTAGCACATTGTGGGAACTGAACGAATACGGGTATCGGTTCAGTTTCCACAATAATTATTTTTTGAATGAATGAAATAGCATTTGTACTAGATTTTAAAGAATGTCTACCTGTATCCTTCAAGAAAGAGCTCTAAGTCTTCTCCTTGCCTACTCTAAAATAAAATGCTCTGACAGTTCTCAGAACATTCTATCAAACGTACTGCTTTGAATCATTCCATATTTCATGTATCCAATAACTATGTGAATGCAGATTATGACTTACAATTATTTTTCATATATCACATTAGCACTGTGCTGGGTATACAGTAAATGTGGGGAAATGCTCTGGGATTCAGTTCAATTGATTCTAATAAAATTGAAATATTTGCATATAGACATCTATTTGGAAATGATAAGTTTGAATAACATTTCAGGTTTGATGATAATATAAGTCTATCCAAAAGAGCTTCCTAAAGCACTAGGAGAGCTTCGCCTAATGACCTGGAGATCCTCTTACCATACAGAGTCTGAGTCCATGGTGTGGTACCAGACATTCTATAGTTCTAAGATGCTGACCCGCAGACCACACTTTGAGTAGCAAAGTGTTAGAAGAAAGAGAGAGAGAAAATAACACTAATTGAGTTCACGTTATACATCAGGCACTCTGCAAGGCTCTTTGAAGACAGTAATTTGATGGTTTTCACATACATTCATAAACTGGTTACAGTCAGATACTGAAGAAGTTTTTAAATATACCAATTCCCAGGACTCAGTCCTAGGGATTCTGATTCAGAGACCCTGGGGTAGAGACAGGGAAATCAGTATTTTTAAAAAGCCCCAAGGTGATTCTGATACACTGTGGTAGTCAGAATTCAAAGGATGACATTCCTAGGCCTTAATTTTTGTGTCCTTTCCCCCCATTTGGGCACGGGTGGGACCTATGAATATGACGAGATACACCACTTGCCATTTGTGTCACATTAGGGAATTGTGTCACAAAGGGAGTTATCTGGTGAGTCCAATCTCACCGCAGAAGCTCTTTAAGAGTTTTCTCTGGCTTGTGGCAGAAAAGGTTGGCGAGATTTCAAATAGGAGAAGGCAATGTGCCGCGTTGCTGACTAGAAAGTAAAGAGGGTCACATGGAAAGGAGTGCAGGGGGCCTTGGGAGCTGAGAGCAATGCCCGGCTGACAGTGGCTGACAGTCAAAGAGGAAACAGGAACCGTGGTCCTACAGCCTCATGGAACTGAGCCCTGACAGCTACATGATTGAGCTTGGAAGCTGATTCCTCCCCAGAGCCTCCAGGTAAGAGCACAGCCTAGCCAAAACCTTGGCTTTGGCCTTGAGAAACTCCAAGTAGAGAACTCAGCTTAGACTTTTCACCTACAGAACTGTGAGAGAATAAATGGATGTTGTTTTAAGGGCAGCAATCAAAAACTAATGCATAAACATTTAGGATTGAGAATGACAACATGAATATGATCCTTCCTCAAGCTCTGTTACAATAAATATTATTGTCCCTACATTAGGGATGACCAGGTAGGCTCAGAGGGCAATATATTCTCACACCTCATGGCAGGACCATAATTTAAAATCATATATATTGTTCTACTCCCAAGTCCCCTACCTTTCAAAAAATAAATAAAAAAGCTGGGGAGATTAAACATATTAAAAAATAGGATAACTGGATGACACTGAAGGAGAAAGACTCCAGCCAATAGGCATTGAAAAAATGAGTCCTATTTCTTTGATGCGCCCACAGAAATTGCAAACTCCACTCTGCTCTCTATGCACAATAGCCGAATGGTTTGAACAGCTGAGGGAGGGTCAAGGTATTCTTTCAGGCTTAATGTAGCCACAACTCATGGACCGGGGATGACTATACAGTCAGACTCTCCTGGTAGTGCCTCTTAAAACTGGCAATGCAATCAGTAAGTCAGGGGGCAGGAACGAAGGGTCCTTACCCAGGGCCTCACATTCTCCGGGCTCACTAGAAAAAAGAGAACACTTAGGTCAGGCCCCCAAGAGTGTTTCAATCGACTTCCAAGAAGAGAACTTAGTACAGTGATGTCAGCTGATATATAAAACATTTCGACTCAGTGAAGCTCTGCACACTGGGTATTGCATCAGGCATGTTCAGTTCCGGGAAGATACAAAGTGTGACGCCTGCTTGCTTTACCCTGGTCTTTTCATTCAGTTTTATCTCCGTTCTCTCGAATGCTGATTAAGAAAAGCTGAGACCACAGGAAGACTCCCTCCTTCTTCCTTCCTTCGTTCCGTCAGTCATTCTGCCTACGTACATGCATTAAGTTCCTGCTGATGTGCTCCCCGGCATTCAGAGACCATTGGGCTTTCTCAGACCACAGTGTTAACACAAAAGTAAAAGCATCTTCTCTTCAGAAAGAGTAGAAAGGAAAATCTATCCTCAATTCTGATTCCATCTTTTGTAAAGACTTTTTAACTATGTTAATATGTTTGCATGGGCAAGTTCCAAAAGTATATAATAGAAATTCTATAAAAATCCATCCGAGAATAGTGGAGTTTGCTCTGCCACGTAGGGGCTACACTGGGTTCACTCACTGAATGTTCATTCATGTCATCTCTTTGTTCCCCTGGGGAATATACTCTGGGTACCTTTTATGTGCTACCCAGGGGAAACAAGCTATAAAGATGAATGAAACAAAATTTCCCCTCTAAATGTAGCACAGGTGACCCAAAAATGTTAATAATGATAACACGTTTGGTGTGCCAAGTACTCTGATGGAAGGAAACCCACGTCTCTAGCCAAAAGCTCTTCTTTGTGGAAGTATCACCTGAAACCCAAAGGGCTGTACGAGGAGATTTTTCTGCTGGGCTGAGTTTTGCTTATTTATCTGCTTGTAAAACCCTCATTTTCCATTTCTACACCCTCTCCATCAGGAATTTTGATGAACTGGAGGACAGAAAGCCTATCTGTATGTAAAAAAGCTGAGGTATTTCTTAGTGCCTTTTGGATTTTTTCTCTGACAAGTGGTTGGCATCTGCTAACAACACTTCTCTTTTTGAGCTTTGTAACGTTGCCAGACTGAGAACTGAGCTTTGAAAAAGGAGATGGAGCTGTTAACAAACGCCTTTGTTATCTCTGGAATTGATTATTGTACAGTGGTTCACAGAAAAAAAAAACTTGATGTGTATCTTGTCTCAATATTTACCTGCTCCTCCCAGGAAATATTGTGCTAAGAGAAATTCCCTGCAGTACAACAAATGTCAACTTGCCTAAGATAACTGGTGCCGTTCACCAATCGACTGTCCTTTTCCCATCTGTGGAAACCGTATGATAAGACCCCAGGAAGAATTTCTTATTAAGTGCTTGGAGATCTTTTCAGTTTGATGGCTGTTTGAAGTGTTTAATATACTCCCACTCCTGTTTTTCATTTGAGAAATATTTATTGGAACCGTCAATGTGCCAAGCCCTTTGCTGGCCTCTTAGAATATATTAATGAATGAAACAAACCCATGATGGAATGGCCTTTATGGAGATGATGTTGGGAGGAAGAGAGAGATGTGAAGGCTGTCCAGAAAGAATCCACCCATGTAATATGAAAAATAGAAGAATTTATGGCTGGATTTTTTCCAGACAGCCCTTGTATTTTAGAAGCAATTCCAGTACAGGATAAGCCAACAAGTACCATGTACATGCGCTATGAGAAGTAATGTAGCAGGAGGTCAGAGACCACTATTTGGAGAAGGTGATGTTTTAAACTAAAACCAAAAAAGTAGGTGGGAGTGAGGAGTTACCTAGGCATTTGGGGGGGAGGTAGCTTCCTGGCTGGGAGGAGTTACCTAGGCATTTGGTGGGGGCTAGCTCCCTGGCTGGGAGGAGTTACCTAGGCATTTTGGGGGCTAGCTCCCTGGCTGGGAGGAGTTACCTAGGCATTTGGGGGGGGGGGAGCTCCCTGGCTGGGAGGAGTTACCTAGGCATTTTGGGGGCTAGCTCCCTGGCTGGGAGGAGTTACCTAGGCATTTGCGGGGGTCGGGGTAGCTCCCTGGCTGGGAGGAGTTACCTAGGCATTTGCGGGGGTCGGGGTAGCTCCCTGGCTGGGAGGAGTTACCTAGGCATTTTGGGGGCTAGCTCCCTGGCTGGGAGGAGTTACCTGGGGATTTGGTTGGGGCAGTCAATGGGGGACTATGAAGGATAGGGAGCTAGCTGTCCAGGGGAGTGCCATTGGCAGGTAGTACAGCTGGGACTCAGACCCTGACTGGGTCCTGTATATGCCATGGCACGAGAGAATGGGTGCCTTTTAAAGATACAATGTGAAGCCCTTGTTATATTTGGATTTGGTAAACATGTATGCTTTTTATATTATATTAATTATATTATAATCTCTAGTGTAGTATAGTATAGTATAATTCCCTTTCTCCTAGATCTAATGGTTCTCCCTCACCCTGTCACTGATTAAGGAAAGCTGAGACCATAGGAAGACCCATTCATTCATTCATTCATTCATTCTGCCTATACACATGTATTAAGTTCCTGCTGGTGTGCTCAATGGAATTCACTCATCTATTTATCTGAATCCCACCTTTGTCTGGGGATTCATCTAAAGTTTTACCTCCTCCAAGCAGCCTTCTTGAAGACACCAAGCCAGCCTGATTACAGCCTCCTCTGGACTCTGTTATTAGGCCATCTGTTTTGCATCACTGGCTTAGTGCTTCACAAACACTATGTTATGTACTTAGCTGTCTTTTTATTGACATGCTAGACCCTCAGTTCAATAATGAAGCCATCAGACCCAGGAGGGCCCTAAAACCCGGAGTTCAAGTCTCAGCTCTATCACTCCTGGGTTGAGTGTCCGTGTGCATGCTGTAACTTCTCTTCAGTCCCTCGTTTTAAAAATGGGAACAATATTACCCTGTTGTAGGGTTGTTGTAAGGAGGAAATAGTTAATACATACAAAGCATCTGGCAGTTTTCAATATCAAATAGTTGATAACTGTTTTCTTAGGCCAACATGTAAAGACATAGACCTCATTCCTCAAAGCTGAATCTGAGAAGGGAAGGTACTAGAGTTCTGTGTGTTTTACCCACCTTCCTTGTGGGCAACTCTCATGCCTTCAGAATTCCTGGAACTCCAAAGATCAGAGTTTAAAAACCACCAATTCTTCCAACATTGTGTATGGACTGTAAAACTAGCTCACTCAGCCAATAATCGGCTTACTCTTACATCACACAAAATCATGTCTTTCTGTCAGTTATCCTTTATGATTTCCTTTCTCCTGTGCCCACACATTCCACAGGAAAAAGCAGTGTGTGGTTTTATTCATCCACTGAGGATGTGAATATGACTAAGCCCAGTCCCTGCATTTACAGACATCCTGCTCCTGGGGGTGGGGGGTAAAAACATAACTGGTAATTAGGACAGGAGACAATTGGTGTGATAATAGCGGTGTGCACAGGGAGCACGGATGAGGAATGATCTATCAGCCTAACCAAAATGTGAAAGCACGTGGAGGAACTAACAAGGCAAACTGAGCAGGGGGGGGCGTTCCTGGCAGAGGGCATAGCTTGGGAAACATAAACATACAGGGGCAGGAGAGAGCATGACATCTTCGAGAAACTGCAAACAGTTTCCTTATCTTACTAGAATATGAAGCCAGAAGACAGGAAGTGGGGAGAGATGGGTCTGGAGAGAAAGTCAGGGGACACACACCGAGAGGGGATGGTCATGTATGCCATGCTGGTACATCTGTGGGTTGATTGGAGTTTCCAAGACTACACAAGGTTTAGTTTGAAGTCGAGCCAATTATGCTTGTGGGGGGCGGGGGGGAATCAAGCCATGTTTTTGAAGGAGCACTAAAATAGAGTGTTACAGAACATACAAAGTGATGGAAAGGGGAACGTTCTCTCCAACATTAGACCAGTGCAGAAGTGCCACGAGTCAGCAGAATGAAGACATTGACCAATCTCCCTGTGTGTTGCTGTGGTACAGATCCACTTTGATAAATGGAGAGTCAGCCACACGGAGAGTTACCGAATCCTGTTCAAAGCACCCTTAGCAACACTGTGCTCCATTTCTAACTAAGAACACATTTTTCAAATCAGGTAAGGTGCAAATGCTAGAGAGCTTGAAGACATGAGTCATTGCTGTGCTTAACTCTGGCCAGATGTGGGAGCTGGCAGTGTGAGGTGCCCCCTCCCTGAGCCTGCAGGCCCTCCCCAGCGGAGCAGGTGGGGCGCTGGGGCTGTAAGAGGGGAGAAGGAAAGGTCTCTGTCTGCAACAAGGAGCCCTGGCAGCTAAAGTCTATTTATTAGTGTCTCTGCTCCTCCCCTGCTGTTATATTAATATAATGAATTGTTCACAGGTGCCTCAAATGAGGTTTAGATGATCCCTGGGAGCTTTGTTACCCAAACAGGCCAAATTAGGAAGAGCAGATGCATCCGGCAAACTGCAGTCCCTTAGCAGAAGTACAAAGCTCGAATTAAGGAAGGTCGGTGATCACATTTGGCCTTGGTGGCCTTCACAGCAGGGGGATTCGGCCCCCTGTTTACCTCTCGCTTGCCAAGAAGCACTCTCTGCCTTCCCTTTTGTAGGGAAAGGACAGAGGGGGCTGGTGTCCCAAGGAAATTGTCTTCACCCTCCAAATAACAATGAGAGTGAGGATGATGACGATGGCTGCTGTGGATTGGGCCTTACTGTATGGTAGGGCAGGTTTGTCCCTGACCGTGAACGCTCCAGAACAGAGGGACGGATGAGGGCTGGCAGCATCCTGTGTGTTAGGCTCCCTACACTATGCCCTGCATGGGCTACCCTCCTTGGGGAAGGGAGCACCTTTTGCTAACTGGTACTGCTACAGAGGTACTGTCTGCTCCATAAAATATGCACTCTAGCCTCTGCACCTTTTCAGAGGGAGTGAGGTTTTCTAACTCACAAAAATGTCATGTGAGTTAATGGTGGGCCCACAATATAATCTCCAAGTAGGCTGAACAGACCTCTCGTTTTAAACGGGACAGAAAGCAATGGTACTGTCCTGTTTCAAAGGATATGTACATACGGTCAGCCTACTGACACCTTAAATTTAGCCCAGTGAGACGAGGCTGACTGACCACACGCACCATTTGAAATGGGACAGTACCGTGTTTTTCTGTCCTGTTTAAAACAGTACATCTGGTCAGCCTATCCCCATCCTTACAACAACCCTGTAAGGTGGGCTTAGTGTTAGGACCTTTAATTTACAAATTAGAAAACTGAGGGCCAGAAACGTGGTGATAATTACTCGGGGCAGAGCAAGGATTTGATCTGATGCAAATTCCACTTCCCCTGCTGCTTCAAACTAAGATAAACACAGTTTTCTTCTCTTTGTCTCTAGTTCCAAATGGCTTGGTGGCATGAGAGCAGCTCTGTAGTCAAGAGATCTAAGTTTGATCATTTTGCATGAAACTTCCTTAGAATCCTGAGTCAGGACTGACTGAATTTCGGTTTCTTCCTTTAAAATTAAAATTGCACTAGATGGCTGATCGCCAAGGTATCTGCTAGTTTCATGTTTCAGGTGTCCAATAGGCTTCTGTCAAGGCTTAAATGTCCCACAATAGGAAAATGGTTATATAAATTATAGCACGTACATGTGACAAGATGATTTACATACCAAAGGTCATACCTCTCCAAGTAGAAACAAGCATGTGTTTATGAAAGAAAATTGAATGGAAAATACAGAATTTAAAGTGGTATGTAAACTGCATTACAGGTATAAAACCATTTACAGATTGAGAGAGAACTCAACATAAAGTAGTTCATTTTTGTAATAGGTTTATGAGTAGATCACAAAATTTATAATTTTTAAGTCTTACCATCACTTTGATCAGTTAAAGTTATTTCACCAAAACTTTTTGACTTATATATATTTCTCTTGTGATTATAAAAGTGGTACTCATTATAGAAATTTTGGAAGTTTAACAAAAGTGTAAAGAAAGGGAAGAACATTCAAATTTCATTTATTAGAGGCAACCTATCTTAAGATTTTGGTCTTTTTCTAGTCTTTTAAGCATTGATTTAGATTTTCCTTTATGTAGGTAAATCATTCTCTTTCTATAAATCTGAATCATGTTTTGCTTTTTTTATTTGACTTTTGTCATGTTTTTCTATGTCATTAAAAGGGTTTATAAACACATAATGCATTTAATCTATTGCTTAATTCTAACTCTGTTAGATATTTAGATTATTTACAATATTTTGCTAGATAATCCTGACATAGTCTTTATAATATATACATTGTCTTAATTTTGGATTATTTGCTTATGATCAAATCCTAGAATAGGAGAGTAGATGCCTTATTTTCTTTTAAACTGAAGCTTATTATTCCTGCACCTTGTATTTCACGCAATTTGAAGTTAGTAAAGGTTATTCTTTAGGAAATTTTAATTTTTTTAAATAGGTATGTGTAAGTGGCCTACTGGAGCCCTTGCATATCTCTTTTTTGCCTTCACAAATTATGGCAGTTTAACTTGCCATAAAAATCTTGAGTTGCAGTTTTTATCCCAAGGACCCTCTGGGCTTTTTGTCATGGTCTTCTGTCTTGAAATATTGAAGAGAAGTCTGAGGCTCATCCACAGGTGTTCATCTTGGTGGAAGCTGGCATTTTTGTTTGGTAGAAAACATTTAGAATTTTTAAATTTAAAATTCAAAATTATTGTCTGTATCATTTAATCTAGCAATTTGATTTTGACAAATGTGCCTGGTAAGAATAAATAGAAATATGGTTGTTTATAATAAAGTTATATTTATAATGATGGAAAAGTAAAATGATTTAATGACCACCAATAAAGTATTAAATAATTTATTATATGACTATACTATAAAAAGTATTTTAGAATAGTTAAGGACTCTAGAAAATGTTTGTGACACATCGTTAATTGAAAAAGAAAGCTACAAAAGAATATAGAGAAATAGGTAGATGTTAGATTATATATAAATGTATGTAAATATACTTATATATGAATTGTCTTACTGGAAGGAGAATACATACATGCAAGCATCAAAATATTTGCCACAATTTAGTCATGAAGCTTTGTAAACCATCAGTCTTTCCAGGTTCAACATGGGTATGAGCCTGTTGTTAACTGGTTTTACCTAAAATGTAGTAAGCTTTTTTAATTTATAGGCTCAAATTGGTTGTCATTTTTTTTTTGTCTCGCAGAAAAATTTTCCTCAATTATATCTTTGATTATTGCTTCTGTTCCTCAGTTGTATTTTCTGATTATTGCTCCTCAGACAGGCCTATATTTCTTTGATTGGATGTTTCTTTACTGTCCTCTATTTTTATTGTCTTCTAATTATTTTAATCTGTTTTTGTCCTTTTTCTCCCTCTGGGAATTTTCCAAATTTGTCTGCTTCATCACAAATCTCATTTTTCTCAATGTCTATTCTATTCACTACTTCCAATGTTGACTTTAATGTCGTCGCGTAGTTTTAGTTACTCTATCCTGTCCTTGCGGCTTTTGGTTCTGATTTTGTGGACATCATACCTGTTTACACACATTGAGGATGCCAAATAAATTTCCAAAAATATTTCCTCTAGAGTTCTTATAGTAGATAATTTTCAGAAGTCTTGTGAGTACATAAGTCCTTTTTCTTTATTCTAGAGCACTTTTTTAGATAGTTCCCATGTTGATATTTTTTGTTTTCATTTACTCATCTTTTAACAGAAGAGATCTATTCAGATCTAATATTTGCCAACAAATGTGATATGTGGTTTGCCCTTGACCTCAATTTCTATCCACTGACATGCTAGTTGAATTCCTTTAACAGATCTGCAGCTGGATGGCAGATTGATGCACAGAGCTCTTAGTACAATTCTTGTGTCTACTGCACATTTGTTTTGCACAGAAATGAGACAGGCTCTTCACTGTTCGCCCCCCTCGCAAGAATCTCAGACACTCTCATCAGATAAAGTGTGTAGGAGCAACAACCCTCAGGATTCACTGCCCTGGGATTTCATGTTTCCTTTTCTATCTTCGCTAGCAATTTTAAAATTTCACTTGTGGAAATCACGTCTCTTCAGATTCATTGCACCATTAGCATTTTGTCTTCCTTCCTGATTCCACTTTTCTCTTTGCTTGTTTTTTTGTTTGTTTGTCTTAATTCTGGGAATTGTGGTTTGGAGTGGTTATAAAAAGAGAATTCTGATATGGAAGGAACTCACATAGGACAAGGATTTCTGTCCAGTCTTCAAGTTGAAACATATCTTACCTTTTGGAATCAGAATGGAGATAGCTGTGAAGGGCTAGAGAAGTGTCCTTTTTAGGATCAGACAAGCATAATGTAGTTAGAACATTGATTATATTGTCAAACAATTCAATGCTTGTCGTTAATGAGCAATTTCTGAATAATGTGCCGTCATCTTGACATTGGTTCTTGGTGTGTTTTTATGAGTGTTTGGATTAACTGTCTTTATTAGAAGATTAAGAGAAAGTTCTTCCAACTACATTCTAATACTATTTTAAACTAGAGGCCTATGATTATTAAAATTCAAATAATAAATTTGTTTTAATATTGAGCATAAATGGGCATGTATTGAGGCATTTTTATTTTAAATTTACTCTATGATTTGAATTCCAATACAGGGTCCATTCCTGGTGATCAGATCCCTGAAAACCATCAACATTTGTAATCTTTCTGACTATGACTAATTTGATTTCTGTGTCAGTTTCGGACTCTGCTAATAGTGAGAGATGCTCTATTTTTTCAATGATTTTTCACAGTTCCTTCATTACCAACTGAGTAGCCATTGGCAGATTTGACTGCTTTATATGAGAAACTGTTGAAGAAACTGTTTAGCTTAGAAAAGAGAAAAACAAACACATGATCTGTTCTTTCAGGATTTGGAATGCTGCCATGCATAAGAGAATAAGCTAACGCTATCATTCTAGGGGGCACAACTAGGTGCAATATGTGGATGTTATAGCGAATGAAGTTTTAGTATTAGACGGTAACTTCCCAAAGGATCTTGTTGGCTGTGTTCATTGTATGTATAGCATCAAACACAATGCCTTAACCACAAGAGATGCTTAATAAATGTTTATTGAGTAAATGCTGTAAATCATTTTAAAGACATTTTGTGAAAATGAATTCAGGCAAAGATTGGACCATCATCTGACAGTGATGGTCTATAAGGAATTCCTGACTGGAAGAGACAGATGTACTGAATCAACCTAAGGCTTCTTCAGAGTCTGGGCCCCAACTACAGATTAGAATAGAGGGTCTTTACTTATGATTCCATGTCTCATAGAATCATGAATGATGCAGCATGGTTGAGCAGAGTTCAGGGTCTGCTTTTTAGTCTTACCTTAGCCGGCTGTGTCAAGTTGGGTAAATCACTTTATTGTGCTGGGGAAACCATAGCTCCTACAGTAGTTTAGAACCAGTGGTGTCCAAACTTTTGGTTTCCCTGGGCCACAGTGGAAGAAGAATTGTCTTGGGCCACACATAAAATACGCTAACACTAATGATAGCTGGTAAGCTAAAAAAAAGTCACAAAAGAATCTTTTAATAGTTTAAGAATTTGTGTTGGGTCACATTCAAGGCCACACTTCGCTGCAGGTTGGACATGCCTGGTTTAGACCTTCCTTACACTGCCCTGATCAATGCTGGTCTTCTAAATGCTTTTTCTGCTTCCAGACACCCTTCTCTAATCCATTCTCCACACTGTGGTTTGAAGGATCTTTGTAAAACCTACTTTGACCATAACCTTCCTCTCTTTGGAACTCTTCCCCATAGCCTAAGGGTAAAGTCCACTTTCGTGTTATGATGAGGAGACAAAGTTCTAGGATCAAATTAGATTTTCATGCTGTTAATCTCCAACTATGTATCTTTGATTAGCCAGATGTGTTTTATAGTCCTTTTCTGTAAATTTAGGATAATAAAAATTACTACCTCAGGTTTATGAGAATTAAATTACACACACACATGATATATATGTATGTATACATATACTCATACTCATACACATATATGTATAGATACATTGAAAATTGGCTGCTCCAGGAGCTGACCTATCTCTTCCTAGTCAATCTTAGCAGTGCTATCCCCTAGGAGTTACTTATAGTCCCACAAGCACCCTACTAGAGGTTTGCAACAGGTAAGGTAACTGGTTTACAGTATATACCAAGAAATTGTTCTGATCTTTCAACATGCTTTTCCATCTAGCTGAGCTCTCCTTGAATCTTCCCTTGGACCATGACCTTCTTTCATCATTCAAGATCCAGGTCTGCAGCTTCTCTTCTTCTTTCCCTAATTGTCTTCTCTCTACTCAATGAAGTTTGTATCAATTAACTATTATTCTCACATATCTTTATTAAGGCACTTGCAATAGAATAGTGACATGATTTCTTTATATTCTGCCTTCTCTACTAGACTGGTCTCTCTTTGAAGATATATTTGTTTGTTTGTTCATCTTAGAATTTCCAGTGCTGAGCTTAATTCTTGATGCATAATAGACAAATACCAAA
This sequence comes from Lyroderma lyra, assembly GCA_004026885.1. Classification (NCBI taxonomy): domain Eukaryota; kingdom Metazoa; phylum Chordata; class Mammalia; order Chiroptera; family Megadermatidae; genus Lyroderma; species Lyroderma lyra. Next base: position 34,172 of record PVJL010001428.1, read on the forward strand.
GGCCTCTCCAATGAGTGAAAGAATGAACAGAGTATCATGTTCTGGGATCTCTAGCCACAAAAGTGACTTTTCCTCTTGATAGACAGCTATCACCTTCAACAAATTATCATCTTGGTTCATGGAGAGCTACCTCATCCTCCGTATAACTGCATTTCCAAGACAGCCAGGAATTAGCTCTGTCACTATAAAATGGAAGAAGAACAGGAGCCCCATTTGCTATTAGTCATCTGGGGGTTTGAAGAATAGAAGTTGAGACTGAGCACAATAACCTGATCCACAATCACCCTACTAGAGGTTTGCAACAGGTAAGTTAACTGGTTTACAGGTATTCTCTCTTCTAGGCTGTCAGGGAAACTAGATACAGGGGAAGACTTGTACAAGGGTCTAGGAACCGCTTCAGTAACAATTCAAAAACTAGTAGAGTTAAAAAGATTATCTTCTTCTAAAAACACCATTTCCTAAACTAATCAGTAGGATTTTGTTTTTCTTCTTATATCTGTTTGGAGAAATAAAGAAGTCATGTCTACCATGAGCAGCTATACCATTTTTTATAAGATAAAGTAAAAACATACATACAATACCACATAATACATTTATATCTTAGGTTGTAATTAATGCAAATTATGCAAGATTCATATACCATGTGATCAGACTCTTCCAGCACATAATCTATGGTTGAATGAAGAGAGAAGCTGAGTAAATGAGAAAATTGATTTCTGTCATACTTTTGTTTGTTTGTTTGTTTTGGTTATGTCTTCAGAAAGAACATGTCTGAGGACTTGAAGAAATTAGATTACAAAGTTGGAGTTGTGGTTTCAAGTATCCATTCTCCTCTTTGGCCTTCTTTTTATAGACCAGCAAACCTACAAAACTACATTATACTTTCTGATAATACATTGCAGGACGAGTTTCAGTAAAACAACATGGGGTTCTTGCAGTTCTGAAATATGAACACATGGATGGTTCACCAATTAACCAGAATAGATTTTTTTCCCATAGCTTATTGACCAGAGACACTTTCTTGAGTCTTACTCAAAAGCATTTTAGCAGATTTTCTTAGATACGAATACGGAAGATTTGCATACGCTTAAATCTTTTCCTTGTTTGTAATTTGAGTGGTGAACTGAATATAAACTTCGGAATAAAAAAAACAATTGGAACTCATACTCATTTATTAAAAGAATACACTCTGGAAGGTGATGATAAATATTCACAGACGTCACTTCCATCTCCTAGACAGTAAGATTCTTGATGGCTCATGTCTGCATCTGCTTAGTTTCTCTCCCTTTTCTCCAGCCCCTCCCAGGCAATCAACTTGGAAATGCTACCAGTTCCAGTTTATTTTTACTTCTACAATATTCCTTCTTTCCTCCCTTCCTCCCTTTGCACCCCCTCCCTCCCTCCCTTTCTCTCACTGCTTCCCTTCCCCATGTATTGAGTATCCACTTTGGGCCAAGCATCGAAAAATACCAGGGTTGTGTGGAAAGTAACCATTTTTGTTATATTGACAAAGGCTGGATTTTTTCCCGACAGCCCTCATACAGTGATGCATAGAACAGATGAGGTATGGTCTCTATTCACAAGGTGCCTCTTGTAGTGTCCTTTACATTTTATTTTGCTTTGTTGTAGTTTTTGTTTGTTTGTGTTTTAGAAGTGCAATGAGCTGTTCACATTGTACCAACTAGAGCCTGGGACATAGGATAGTAACAGTCTATGAGCAGCAAGAGTACTTGCCGGAAATGATGGCTACATAAATGTAACCTACCTAATCTTTCTAGGCATCGCAGCTGCCTGAAAATGAACAGAAACAGGGTAAGTCAAGGGACAGTGTGTCTGATGGTGTCATGGAGAATGGTAGTATTGCCCCCAAACCCTAGCTCCAACATTTACATGTTAGGTGACTCTGCTGGTTGTTTAACTTACCTTAACTTCAATGTCTTTATCCACAGAAAAGGACAATACTTCCTACCTTGCAGGGTTGTTGAGAGGCTTTTTGGGAATTACGAATGTGTTTGGACATCATAGAGGCCCAGGAAATGTTTGGTCTGACCCTCTATTTCCCTTCCTCTTCCTGGAAGTTAAAATGCTACTGGTTTATTTTTACTTCTACAATATTTCCTTCTTTCCTCCCTTCTTTCTTCACTTCCTCCCTTTGTACCCCGCTCTGGGTTTGAGTATCCACTTTGGGCAGAGCATTGAAAAATACCAGGATTGTCCAGAAAGTATCCAGCCACGTAACCATTCTTGTTATATTGTTATATATGGAAGAGAGGAAAGAAGAAATCTATCTGGGTTTCTTCTATTAACAGCAACTGCCTGTAGCATCTCCTGAGCTGTTAGCTGCATGTTGTGACTAGGAGTAATTGAATTAAGGACTTCATGGAAATGAGGAGGGAGGAGGGAGCTGGGAGTGAGGAGGTTGGGTTGTGACTTCAGTGAGATGTTTAATCCTTGGAGCAATCATGCTACATTAGGAAGAGCATGGTTTTTGGAGCCAGAAAGACCAGGGTTTGGATTCTTAGTACTCCACTAAAAGCTGTGTGGTGTTGCAAGTGTTATTTGTTCTCTGAGTTAATAACAGCTACACTGGGTAGATGTGGGAATCCCAGAGAGTAGATAGAAGTGTTTTCCTTGTTTGGAACCCTTAGATTCAGAGGGTGGGCTTCCTATCCCATCCTTTATAGAGTCCTGGTGTGGTGCCATCTCCATTCACAAAACCTTCATCTCCTCTGATGTTCTACTACACTGTTATGTAATTAGTGAGTGACTATTTGCATTTTTAGAAGCTAAATGACCCACCTGTTAACCAGAGTAAGACCTCAATGTTGGAATGTTAGCGTTGGTCAATAGATGAGGAAAAGACATTTGGCCATGCCAGGAGCCTCCTGGCATTCCCTGAAACCCCTCACAAGAAAGGCGATCTTTTTCTTCTGCTGTGCAGATGTGATGAAGAGCACAGACACTGGGGCCAGACTCTGAGTTTAAATCCTGGCTCTGCCACTTGTGTGTGAACTAGTTAGTTGGTTTCTCTGTGCCGTAATTTCATCACCTATAAAAAGAAAATAACAATAATAGTGAGAGCTGCTTTACAGAGCTGCTGTGATGACCAAATGAATTAGGACATATGAAATATTTAGAAGAGCGCTCCATGAATGTTAGGGTTATCGTTAGCCATAGGCATTCTGATATAGTAGAAAGAGCACAGGACCTGATGCCCAAAGTGTGAGTCAAGTCTGGAAGCTCTGCTTAAAAGCTGTATGACCTTGACTGAGTTATAGAACTTCTCCGAGTCTCTGGTTCCTCACGTGAAAAGTGAAGATAATAATTGTGACCTCACCTACTGGAAGAGCTGTGTCCTGGTAAACAGAGCTGGTTGTGGGGTGCCACCTTGGCCAAGAAGTAAGGTTACTATCTGAGGTGCCACCTCTAAACCAATACATGCCCAATCAAAGCAAAAAGAACTAGAAACAAAATCCCCCTCCCAAACCAGAACAAAGCTGAAGTTACACCTTACTAATTCAAGGTAGGGGTCAGGAGGCACTCACAGAAAGACAGTAAAAAGAGAGACCTGAGGGTAAGCCTGCATGGTGCCCATTCAGACACTAAGCATGACAAGGACGGGGACCTAGCTCAGAGACCACCCGCCCCTCCAACCCCGTTCAGTTTTTTCTCCAGTTATCAGCTGAATGACTTATAGCAAGTTATTTCATCTCTCTGAGCTTCAGCTTTGTCATCTTGAAAATCAAAGCAACTTCTGATAACTTGGCTGTCTTATAACAACATGCCCTGGCCCTGCTAATTATCCATTAGCACCCACTGGCAGTTCTATTTCTCATCCTAAAATCTTAAGCTGGAATTCACAAGTATTCATCAGTCTCTAAGTTTTGTTATTGGGAGTCCACTTTCCCAAGACTGCTCACTTCTAAGACAGACAGGATTTATTTTATGACTAAGTCTTGGGGTGAAATATTAGCTTTGGGATGATTTAACCAAGGTAAATGCCAACTCATGAGGCCTATGGGCAGCCAGCCAGTCTGTTCGAATAACGACCTGCATCATGTGCCATCTTTCAAACTTCTGTCGGGGCTCTGAGAATCATCACATGCACTAATGAATATAAAAGGGGTTTTGTAAACTATAAAGCACTTTGTACATATAAAGTGGAGCATGGCTTTGAAGAAAAACAGTGCTAGCAGGAACCTCAGCTTGAGGATGCAAAATGGCCTGGATCTTCTGGTTTATGACAGATGCCAAAGTAAAGTAATAGCTTAGGTAAAGTTCCAGTTACATTTCCACCATTCCCCACCTTGACCTCCACCCCACCGTGGAGAGAGAGGGAGAGAGAGAGAAAAAAAGAGAGAGAGAGAGAGAATGAACCCTTCATTTTTTAATATCAAACCCTCCCTGCTGATTCCTTGAAGGCCTGGAAACAGCAGGTAACAATGTGTAAGTGACTTTGAATTAAGACTGCACTCTCTGTGTCCTTCGCTTCTGCCTCAAATGTGGAATGATTTTCTAAGAATTTAATTATCTAAGAACACAGCATCAAAGCTGTTAGACCCTTGTTAGTGTTAATTCAAACTTAATGTGCATGCGATTTAGAGATCTTGGATACTAGGAAAATGATTTCAATTTAAATAGCCCTCTTTGTCCTACACATCACAAAACATCTTTTAACATAGATTTTTTTTCTTAATAGAATATTATAACCCAGGTCTCTCCCACAAAAAAAGATTCTTACGATGGAGAAATCAGATGCTCTATGAATCAGCAGGATATAGCAGAAAGAACAAATATGGGGTGTCGTGCCTTAGCAACCTAAGTTCAAGTCTTAGAGGTTCACCTTTTCCCATGTGTCTGTGGACAGAAACTTAGCGTCTTTGAACATCAGTAAATTAACCTCTCAGCAAGGGCTTGCAGCTGATAGAGGGCAAGTGGGGAAAGTTACCCAAGTGGGACAAATGCAGGGGTGTGTTTGGGAGCCAGTGGTCCTGGTGGAGTCTGACGTCTAGAACTAGTTGATCCATCCCAAGGCAAGGAGGAGTCACAGAATGAATGTTGGTGTGAAAGACATAACACGCCCTTTGAGTTTCGTGACCTACAATTACACCATGGCTAAAAGAAAACAAACAAACAATACCACCTTAGGCAAACATACCTGTTTTAAAGGCATTCTGGCATTTTAAGTGAAATATATGTCATATATGTTGACTACTGGATGATTAGATAGCAAAAGCCAATCCTACTATTAACACATTTATTTGAAAATGGTGAGATAAGCTGTGTAATATAATAATTACTATGAATGGCATGAAGGAATCCCCCGTGACTGGCAATCTGAAAACTTGCCCTTGGATAAATTGAAGTTCATTGTTTTAAAGTTTGAAATTAGAACTTTGTAATTGGACTGACAAAGATTTGGTGTGTATATAATTAATTTTAAATCAGTGCCCCAGCTCACACTTGTCTCATTCATGTTTTAGAAATTATTTGAGGTATCCACTGTGGTGAAACATTGTCCCGGCCTTATTAACAACTTAAATTTGTATAGCCTATGATCAGCATTACCTTCCTAATAAATTTGTAGGCTAGTAGGGCTTGTTATAACATGAGGGGCAGGTTGGCGAGGAGTTCCTCCTCTCCTGATACTCAGCAGTAGCCTCTGGACCCCAGATCAGATGGGGCAACATGTTTCTCCAAGGCAAGATCAACTGATGCTACTTGGGAGGAATCAAAATCCTAGTTAGAAATTAAGCCATAAATTTGTGTGTGTGTGTGTGTGTGTGTGTGTGTGTGTGTGCGCGCGTGCGCGTGTGTGCATGCTGTCTGGAAAAAACCCAGCCATAAATGCCTCTATTTTTCATATTACATGGCTGGGTACTTCCCAGACAGCCCTCATAGACACAGGAGTTGTCCGGAAAGCATCCAACCACGTAATACGACAATGTTATATTGACCATGGCTGGATTTTTTCTTCCGGACAGCCCTCGTATGTGTAAGTTCCCTTGGGAAAATGAACCTTAAGGTCAGAAGTGGGAAGATAAGGACCTAACCAACATTTGGAGCATACAGTGCACTCGTATGAGGTTTCAGAATTGCGAGCAGGGGACAGAACCAAGGTAAGGCCTATTCTTAACCGGTGTTTTCAGTGTAGTGTGTGTGCGGAGGTGGGATGGCCTCATCGCAGGGTGGAATGAGACAGATCAAACTGTGTCCCATGTTGGCTTTTATTTCATGCCAGTAAGACCTCAGAATAAATGGAAATACTCTGCTCCTTGAAGGCAAGGATAATATCTCAGACAGCAGTTTGTTTTTTGTGTGTCTAACAGATGCTTATTAATATTGATTTTATTAATTCATTCATCCAAAGAGATAAATTCAGTGATTATTTGTTCAATATAATGATACAACACTTAAAAAATAATACAACACTTAAACATTATTAGTTATAGATTGGATTATTTTGAATCTAACTCTCTAAGTTGTTTTTTTCATGTAACTATTTTATTGCCTAATAAAGAATAATTGTGTTATTTCTTAACTGGTTTAAGTTTTGTATTTTATTTTTCACAAAGGAAAAAGATTTAAATCAACATCTGAATTCAAAACACTCTTCCTAAATGAGTTTAGGAAATTATGACAACTAAGCATTTACAATAATTTACATATACACCCACGTGCATGTGTACATGGTGCTACTTTTATAAACAATCAGGCCAGTTGGGATTTGTCATGATTCCCAGTTATCAGAGAATACCTACGGATTATTCCTGGGATAACTCAGGGAAGCTGTCTGCATATCTTCAGGTTGACATTTTACAGTAGTAGTAGTAAACACAGTAGTAGTAGTAAACATAATCGGGATCCTTTGTTTCAAGACACGGTTATGGGAACATTTTTTTTTTACTCATTTTCTCTTTATTTTTTGTTTTCTGATTTGTGGCCTGCTTCATTCTAGAAGGGTTTTGAGGAGGCAAGTAGAGTTATACATGGGTCTTCCTCCCATAGTTGCTTCATTCAGAGAATTTGGAAGCAGCTTTTGCAAATGCAGATGAGCTCTTATCACTTCTGTGCTAAGCCCTCAGTGGCTCCTCTGCCCAGAACCTCCTGGAGTGCTGCCTGGTGGCCTCCAGTGTGTGAAGGGATCTTCATAAGAGATGGTGCTGCAGGGAGGGCGAGAGCTCACCTTGGAGGGGCTGCACATCAGATTGCAGATGCTGGATTTTATCCCATAGATGCTGGGGAGCCATTAAATGCTTTTAAATGAAGGCGTGGCATAATCAGATTTGGGGTTCATGTTATGTAACCATCATACCAAATTTTTCTCTGGGAATCTAGTTCTTTATTGACCTCTCTGAAAACAAAGCCCACAGCATGAGTAAATCATCTTCTAAAAGAGTAATGAAATATATTGAGGCAGTAACACACTGAGTGCAAGTCTGAGCCCAGATGGAGGTACACTAGTTATATCTCCTCTGGGCAGTAGCCACATGGTTGCCCAGAGAGAGATAAATCTTCACAAAGATTTCTCTCTTTGGAACTTCTTTGAGAATTTTAACAGGGTGACTGGTGTCACTGGATGGGAATTAGTTGGAGAGACGCTTTGCGTAGTGCAGAGAATCCGGTGGGTGAGCAGCTAAGGGATGGGATGACCTTTGTCCTCATACACTTACCAAGCCCCCTGCTTTTGAAGTCTGCTGATCACTCTCCTACCTGAAATGCCTCTCTTTGGGGAGAGTGAGGTAGACATTTAAAACACTCAGTAGTTATGGAGCTTAAGACCCCATCTTGCAACACTACCTGTTTACTTATCTTTCCCATTATTCTGTAAGTTACCTTGAAACTAAACTAGTCTTTCATTTCTTCATCATCAGTGCATCATTCACCTGGAAGACATGCAGGAATTATTAGTTTTTGGATAAATGAACATATGAATGATAAAAATATGAACTTTATAAGTGGAAAGAGAGCTTGTTCAGAGAAATAGATTTTAAGGGAGATTTTGAAGGCTCCAATCCCAAGGATACTTAGGATTATAATGCCTGTTCTTCCATAGGTGTGGTGATTAAGAATTGATCTCCAGCTGGAAACTTCACTAAATTTCTTTCTGGAGTCTCCAACTATAACTGGATTCTCCAAATTTAGTCACATATAATTTACTCCCAAGGAAGTAATAAGCTGCACCTCAGCAATCATCATCCAGTCCATTTTATAGACTGGTATTAACATGGCTTTAATGGTACATCTACACCAAGGATAGAACTACTTGGGACACAATGACAAAAATGAATGAGTTTTGGAACCACGTGATGTAGGCTGGCATTAATACTTATTGAATTAATGCCTGAGCAGCTGGATAGGTGGATAGCTGACTGCACACAAATAGGTCAAATTGCCTAAATTATAAAATTAGACTGATGAAATGAAGATAGAAATTCTGATTCCCAGAGCTATACTGCTCATTCCCAGAAGCAGAAGAAGGAAAGGCAGGTTGATTCAAGATACTCCTTTTGTATTGATAGAAACAGATATAGTCTTTTCTGCCATGCAGCAGGTAATATGTGGGAAAGCATTAAGTTTAAACCACAATCATTAGAGACTCCACAAGTGGAGTTATCTTCAAGTCAGAAATTAAGTGGGAAAGACCTTAGTTCTGAACTGAGTTAGGTTATGCTATACATATATATACTTTGGGGTAAACTCTTAAATGAAAGAGCGGTACCTGATATGTTGCTGAAATGTTTGAATGCCAGTAATTAAATCAATTAAAATGTAATAGTAAATGTCTATGTAATGTTGATATTCCCTATTAGATTCTTAGAATTTGAATGGGTAAAATTTTTTATCTTATAATTCTTGAGAATTAGTTCAATATTTATTTCATTAGCAGTGCAGACTAGTTTAATGACAGTGAATGCTGGAGTCTTTGACTGAAGACAACATATCAGGTTTTTATGATTCTAATTATTTTAATTAGAATGATGTAATAGTACTTAGTAGATGTTGGTATAAGGATTATAAAAATAAATGCAATTTTCATCAGTCTGAGCTTGCTGTGTGACTTCAGTTAAGTCTGATAACCTCTCTCAATTCTACTGTTCTCATTTACAAAACAAAGAATTTGCCTAGTTTAATCTTTATTTTGCATATTTATTGTCTAAAATGTTATATGCCTATATTTTTATGAAATGAGTTCCAATGAGATAAAATTCAACAAGTAATTTTATAGAACCTTCTGTGTTCTATCCTTGGTAGTGAGTTCTGGTCTATAATGATGAATGTGTATGACTTGTTCAATGAATGCTCACTTGTTCATTCCTTCAGCAGGTAATTACTGATTAGCACTAGGAGTATATAGGTGACTATATTTGTATCCTAGGGCTGCTGTAACTAATTACCACAAACTTGGTGACTTAAAACAATACATATTTATTCTTTCATAATTCTGGAGACCAAAAATACAAAACCAAAGTGTCTGCACAGCCATGCTTCCTCTCAAGGCTTCAGGGAAAAATCAAATTCTTTCCTCTTCTAGCTTCTCCTAACTGCAGGTGTCCCTTGTCTTATGGCCTCCTCACTTCAATCTCTGCCTCTGTGGTCACATTGCCTCCTCCTCTTCTCTGTGGCTTCCCTGTGTGTATCTTATAAGGACACTTGTGCAGTAGACTCTCCTTTAACCAGAACTCAAGCAACTGGCACACACTCATACAACCAGCAAAATTTTGCTGGTTGCTTCAGAGTGTGCCAGTTGCTTGAGTTCCGGTTACCGGAAAGTGTGCTTATATTTATCCAGCATCTACCAATCCCCATGGGTGCCAGTTAACTGAGCGTCTACTGTAATTGGATTTAGGATTCACCTGTATAATCCAAGATTATCTTCTTGTCTTAAGAGATGCAAAGACTGCAAAGATTCTTTCCAAATAAAATAATAATCACAGATTTCAGGGACTAGATTGTGGACATGTATTTTGGGGAACCAACATTCCACCCAGTGCAGTGACCAAACAAACATAAAAGCAACAAGCAAACAAAAACATTGCTTTTGTCCTTGTAGAGCTTAAAGTCTATTGGGGGAAATAGATATTAATCCAAGACATAATTATAAAATGTAGTTAATGTAGTTATACATTATACATAGTTTTAAATACAGAGTTCTAAATTGTAATTGAGTCTATAAAGGGAAATTACAGGGTGGTTGAAAGATTTTAACCACGAGACCTCATTAAGGATAGGGGTCAGGTCTGACCTGTGAACAAGTGGACATTTAAGGTGAGTATCAATGAGTGTGTGGGAACTGGGGCCTAGGGACAACCTGTTGAAGCAAGGAAACATTCCAAGCAAACAGAGCATGACTTGCCCAGGTCTTGAGGCGGGGACTTGTGGAAGTAAAAGAAGGCCATTTGGGTGAAGTACACTGAGCAGGGGGAAAGTGGAGTGAGTTGAGGATGGGTCAGATCATGGAGGGACTTGAAAGCTTTTATCAAGACTTTTGGTAACCTAAATACTATGAGAAGCCATTTATGTGTTTTAAATGGGAGGATCTGAATTGTGGTTTTTAAACTGTTAGTGAAGCTAATATTTGGAACCTGTGTTATAGGGAATCAAGAGTAAAACTAGGGACAAAGGAAGCTAGGCAAGAGGTGGCCATGGCTTGGTGTAGGTTGATGGCAGGAGAGATGATGGATGTAAATGTGTTCAAGTTACGTGTTGGAGGGAGAATTAACATGATTTTGGAAAAGATTGGCTAGAGGGAAGCTTCATGGATGACTTTCAGTCCACTGGAAGAATAGGCATTCAACAAATGACTCTCATAGAGGGATTCATATAGTGATTAAATAATACAGATGAGAGACGTGACAGTGCCTGAAACAGGGTTGGGATGGGGCGGGTAGGATGCCAAAGTCTGAGTCGGGCTCCACAGAATGTTAGTTAGGCAAAATGGTAGAGAGGAGCATTTCATATAGAGGGAGAACAAGGAAAAAAATCCAGAAACACGAAGAAGTATGACGTGTTCAGGGAGCAACGAGGACCCCTTGAAGGGAAATATACAAGTGAATGTTTGTGTTCCTAACAGCATCTCTTTTTAATGGCCCAGTTTATTATGGTCCTTTGGTCACAATGGTATTTTGGTCCTTCCTATGACATGGCCTTTCTACCAGAAACCCATTTGAACTGAGTGTGATCATCGCAGATTATGCCACTCAACCAGGAACTGTAGACTCGTATGTCCCTAAACTGCATAAACATTATGATTGAGTTAATCTAGATATGGAAGATTCCCAATACCTAGGTGTCTTTTTTTTAGAATTTGGCGGGATGTGTTCACTTCTTTTCATGATACACCTAATTTTTATTTTTAAATGGGTACCCAAGATTTCAAGCTCTTCTATTCTCAGAGTTCATGGATAGTGTTGGTTGGGTAGGGGTGATTTAGCATAGAGTGAGAGGAGTGGAAGGAAATATCTGAAGTAAGAGTGGGTTGGATACATTCCTCAGCCTTCTTACTGCTACCAGAATGGTAAGTCTGCTAATAAATCAATCCTATCCCTCAAATGTTCAAAACTCTTTGATAGTTTTCATTCACCTGCATCAGCTTCCAAAATAGTTTACATTGACACACATGTGACATTCACAGGGGCAGCACTTTCCATGGGTAATACCCAGAATTGTTGACACTTCTGGGCATACCAGCTGTATCTCTATCATTTTCATCCCACTCAGGAAAACATATGGGAATGCAAGAGCATGAGAGTAACATTTTTATAGGGATAACCTTGCATCTTACATGTTATAATATACCACCCAAGTAAATGTTTGCAAATCTGGTGAATTTTACAATCAGTGACTCTTGGTTGCAGGTAAAAGAAGCTCACTCAAATAGTAAAATATGTACCAATGTCTTAATGCTTATCTAACATGACTAAGGTCATTAATTTAGGAAGTTCAAATACCAGATTGACAGTGGTGTTGCCAAGCCTTTCGTGACTATACTCTGCCGTATGAGTGCTTATTATCCCAAAGATCACTTTTCTGGAGACAACTCCATGAACCAAAGGAAGAGGTCCAGGTCCAAATTAATGATCACTACTGCAACCTCTATTACTGACAGCCAAATTACATTTCTTACCATATACCAAGTGCTATAACAAAAATTTACAGAAGTTATTTTATTTAACAATTAAAATAGACACTAGAGCCAGTTATTATTACCTTCGTTTTACAGAAAATGATTAGTAGTACAACTGAGAGTTAAAGAATTCACCCAAATTCACACCCACAGAGTGTCAGAACTAAGATTAGCAATGAAGTTTTGTGGTTTAAAATTATATGCTCTTAATCACTATTCATACTTTAGTCTATATTTATAAACATACAGTAATGCTGCTACTTGGGGCACATGTGTATCTGAAAGACTCTATCTCTATATGTCTAATTAGTGTGGGGGCCTCTCTTGCAATGGTAATAGGACAGTCTGACCACACCTTATCTCCCCAGGAACAGGAAGGCAGGTAAGAGCCATGGAGACGTTTGCCTTAGCATCCTTTGACAACATTACCCAAACCATACTCCTCTCTTTTTTACTTCTTTCCCAACTTTATCCCTCCTCCCTTCCTTCCCCAATTCTTTGTCCTGTCATCCATTCTACTGTCAGCCATTCAACTTCTAGTTAGACTGTATTCTAAGCATTCCTAATTATAAGGAGTTTCCATTTCTTTATAAGGTGCTCCTCATATGCTTTTGATTGATGACTTTTCAATGGTGGAATTATGACCACATCGGCTGAATCATCCTTGATATTAGTGCAGTGACAGATGTTGCATACATCTCTTTTATCTCTACTGTTTATAAGGAGCTTAGCATCTACTCTAAGAGATTACAATCTCTGGGGATTCAGGCACGTGAAAAATGGCTCCAACACAGGGCAAAGATCAGATTGTAAATAGACATACAGGGTCTGGCAGAAGTAATGCCTGGACTTGAATTATGATTTTATTACAAAATTATAACCATACATGCCTATGGTTACATAATGCCCCTATTTATGAGCTGGTAATCTCTACCAAATATTTTATTATAAAATAATAAGCATGTATGGTTATGATTTTGCAATAAAATCATAACTCAAATCCGGGCATTATGTATAAAAGAATCAAAAGTGAGAATGAAGGAGAAAGGGGGCTTCATTTAAACCAGGTCCTGCAAATTGGGAAGGATTTCAATACATAGTAATGGGGAAAGGCAATCCTGGAGAAGGAAACAGCATAAACAAAGAAATGGAGGCAAACATGTAGAAGGTGTGGTCAGGAGAAGATCTATCGTCTGTTGTGATCTGATCAGGAGATTATATTGAGTATTCTGCTAGAAGAAGATTATAAGGTGAATTGGAGAAGTAAGAAGAAATTAACAATTTGTTTTAATCACTGAAGGAAACTTTTAATTGATGTGAAATTCCAGCACCGTATTTGTTAAAAAGCACTCATCTCCTTCATCATTGTCATTGTTGTCACAATAATCATTATTAAACTTTATGATTGTGTAACTTCCCTACAATTTCTCATTCATCACTTCATTATATATTTAAAACCTCTTCACAGAGTTGATGGCATGGTTTTGATAGAAAGTAACAAATAATACTGACATATGATAAAAAAGATATATTGGCTCATGTTAATGTCAAGGTAATGCTGTATGGCTTGAGGCAGTGACTCAGTGATGTGACAGGATGTGATTCCTTTTGGTATCTCTGCTCTGACCTGCTTGGGTCCAGCTTTATCATAAGCCTGTTACCTTTAGGAGCCTAGCGATGGCTTCCTGGGCTATAGGCTGTTTTGTGTCAGTATATCCAGCAGAAATCTGATTGGACAAGGTTATAGTCTCTGCCAACTCCTGATTCAACCACTCTGGTTAAGTGGATGAGGCATGTTGATTGGGTTAACTTAGCTCACGTGCTCCAACCCAGCACTGAGGGTGCTGTCAGCTTCTGAGAAATTATCTGAGAAATCACATACTTCCCTAAATGGGAATTGGGTTTTTGGAAGAGGAGAAATGGAGTGGGTATAGGTGGGATAAATGCTAAAGAGGAAACAAAAGAGGTTCTTTTAGAGAAATATCAGAATTTTTAGTGCCATTTCTAGCTGAGGAATGGCAGTTCATAGTACACTTAGTTGAACAAAGATGAAACTTTCTCTAAGAAGATCATATATGTCAAGAGAGAAAAAAAGTGACCGTAACTGTATATGTTATCACTGAAATCCAGAAGCTGAAGGGATATTACTATCCCCTCTGGAGACAAGACAGACAGGTATCATGGACTGTGTCCCTGAGCAAGTTGTTTTATTCCTCTTAATTTCTTTTTCTCCCTTTCCTCCTCCTCCTCCTCGTCCTCCTCCTCCTCCTCGTCCTCCTCCTCCTCCTCCTCCTCCTCCTCGTCCTCCTCCTCCTCCTCCTCCTCCTCCTCGTCCTCCTCCTCCTCGTCTTCCTCCTCCTCGTCCTCCTCCTCCTTGTCCTTTGTTCTTACAGGGCTGTTGAGAAAAATAAATGAGACATTTACCAATACAGGTGACCAAATGCCTTTCCATCCCTTGTGGGGTTTATCCTTAAAACATCGAGGTAAAGTAGCTGAGGGCACTCAGTCTGAGAGGTGACGTGACTGAGGCCCAGTGTGTTTATCAGCCCCCCGGAAATACTGAAGCAGGGTCTTGCTGTTCCAGTTCTCACCCAGCTCTTTCCACTGCACTGGGCTGATTCTTAATGAGACCCCCAGTTCTCTCCATCTTCGCCTTGCCATTAACACAATCCACACGGAGCGAACTACACATGCAAATTATTATTAGCATGAAAACGGGTAATTACTATTTTTTTTTATATTTGCATCCTCACAGATGATCTTTGTGTTAGACATTCTTTACCAATGAATGCCTGAACTAAAGGGCTCCCAGTTCATTCAGACTGCCATTAATTCTAAATAAGAAATTCATTTACTGTCACTCATGTTGCTTAAAGAATGCAAAGCAAAGAGTGGCTACAGAGCCATCTTAGCCAGGAAGGGCTGGGACAGATGCTGGGAGGCACCTGGCCCAACCTTATAATTTACATATGAGGAAAATATGGGCCAGAATAGGGAAGGTCACAGAATTAATTAGTGGCAGAGCAGGGGCTATAAAGCCCATGTTCTCTACTTTTATGCCAAAGTCTTGTCATTAAAGCATGAATGCTGATCATCTGACTCCTATTTGGGAAGGAACTTCCTGATAATTCAAAACACCTAGAATGCATAGGAAAGATAGAGGGACACTTAATGCCCTAAAGTTTCCAAAATGAAAATATATTAAGAATTCTTCACAAATTCCCTTGTGCTATATTAATTTTATCTTATAATTTCTACAATACACTTGTGTGTGTGGGGGGGCTGGTATTTGTATGTACTGAACAGTCTCATTTGAGTCCTGCCAATGCAAAAGTATGAACTGAAAACATTTTACATTACAACAGAGCTGAGCAAATTGCTTATGGTAACCATTGCATAATGAGGGAACACAATGAAGAATTATAGTTCAAATTACTTATCAGGTCTCTTCCATTTTCTAAGTTTTTAAAGTAGAAAATTGCACAGTATAATTACAGGAAGTTAATTTGCATTCATATTACAATTCAATGAGCAATTACATTATTTTTTTATTTAAAAATATTTTATAAAATGTGATTTGCATCAGGATGCTTCCAGGAAAGAGTGGCAACTTTTTCCTTATGTGGTTTTGATATAAATCAAACCATCATGCAGGATTGTCTGGTATAGAGTCATCACCTCTTACTGGCTTTTGGGAAACCAGTTGAAGTGTGACTATGGTTTCAGAGTTTTTTAACAAGAGTTCTTCAAGGAATTACAGAGCATTATGGTTTGGAAGAAGAATTAAAGGTCTTATTGCTCAAGACGCCTTTCTCCCAGTTGCTTCCGCCATCTGAAGCTTGAGTTCTCTATCGCATCCCTGCCAAGCCACCATCCAACTGATATTTGATTAACTCCTGTCAGGAAATTCTTGACCTTCTGTTGACAACCACATTGTCACTGGATGGTGCTTTCATTTTCTGGACATTTTTCTCTAAACATTCTTGCATAATGGACTTTAAAGTGTAAAGTTTTACACATTCATTACTTAGACAGTGCCATGCAAGACATAGAGTACTCTTTATATTGAGGATATATTATAACATTTTATTCAGGACATGCAGCCTTGACACAAATATCTGTTTGGGACCATAATTGAGTGATGCTGATAAGGTTTGTGGGGACTGATCAGATGCTCTACTTTCTCAATGCCTGATTTTTAAACAAAATTTTTAAGTATGCGTTCTGACAATTAAGTTGACAAACTTGCCACCATGCACTTACGTTGGCAGCACTGTAAAACAAGTCGGTAAGGTTTCATAACCTTGGTATATCTGTGTCTCAATGCTGTGTTCATGTGGCAGTGTCTTGCTGAGTGGTTCATTATTGTTGTTGAGTATTTTTGTGTGTTACTGCGAGAATGTTGCAGCTTTAATTAGAGCAACAAACAAACATTAAATTGCTTGTTAAACTTGGCAAGAGTGGAAATGAAATCAGGGACATCTTAGTCCATGTTTATAGGGATAATACCATGAAGAAAATGGCAGTGTACAAATGGATTAAACATTTTTCTGAGGGGAGAGAAAGCATCAGTGAATGAAGAGAGGTCAGGGCATCCAGTAACAAACAGAACTGAAGAAATCATTGCAAACATGCATGAAATTGTGCATCAAAATCATCAGCTGACTGTGAGAAGCACAGCAGACCAAGTAAACATCAGTAGAGAAACAATTAGAAAAATCTTAACTGAAAATCTTGGTGTGAGAAAGGTGTGTGCAAAAATGGTCCTGAAGGAGCTCACTGATGAACAAAAGCAATGGAGAATCAAAATTTGCCAAGACCTTTTCAAGAGTCAAGACAATGTTTTGGGCCATGTTTTCACTTGCCATGAAACATGGGTGTACCAATAGGACCCTGCAACAAGCCATCAAAGTGCACAATGGAAGTCAGCCAATTATCTACAATCAAAAAAGTTCCATTAGCCCAAATCAAGAGTCAAAACTATGTTTCTAAACTTTTTTGATATCAGAAGGATTGTTCATTATGAATTTGTACCAACTGGACAGTCAACCAAGTTTACTATTTGGAAGTGCTGAAAAGTCGGTGTGAAAAAGTTAGATGAAAACAACCTGAACTTTTCACCAACAGTTCATGGCTCTTGCATCATGACAGTGCACCAGCTCACACAGCCTGTCTGTGAGGGAGTTTTTAGCCAGCACACAAATAACTGTATTGGAATATCTTCCCTACTCACCTGATCTGGCCTCCAATGACTTTTTCTTTACCTGAAGATAAAGAAAATAATGAAAAGAAATATTGATAACATTTGGGACATACGATGACAGCTCTGATGGCCATTCCAGAAAAAGAGTTCCAAAATTGCTTTGAAGGGTGGACTAGGCACTGGTGTCGGTGCATAGCTTCCCAAGGGGAGTGCTTCAAAGGTGACCGTAGTGATAGGCAGCAATGACCGTAGTGATAGGCAGCAATTAAGAATGTAGCACTTTTTCTAGGATGAGTCCATAAACTTAATTGTCAGATCTTGTAAAGATAAAATAGACAGATGTTGAAATGCATAGATCTTAAGAGCAGTTTGATCAATCTGTCTTCTTTCACTCAATATATTTTTAAGATTCATCTATGTTGCTGCATCTATCAGTAGTGTGTTTTGATTCTTGCTTAGTACTGTTCCACCAAATGAGATTCTACAACTTGCTTATCCATTCTACTATGGGAAGACATTTGTTTCCAGTTTGATGTATTATGAATAAAGCTGCTATAAACTTTCTAGTATGTGTGTGTGCGTGCACACCTGTGGGTGTATGTGATTTATTTCGCTTGGGTAAATACGTAGGAGTAGAATACCTGGAATACCTACAGTTACCCACAGAGTAGATGTATGCTTAACTTGATAAGAAAGTGTCAGACAATTTTCCAAAATGGTGATAACATTTTACACTTTCAATGTATGAGAGCTCCGTATTGTCACCAATATTTAATGTTGGCAGATTTCGACATGTCAGCCATTTCAGTAGGTATGAAATAATATCTCATTATGGTTTTACTTACATATTCCTTGTAATGTTGAAGACCTTTCTTTGCATGTGCATGTTGGCCATTCATATCTCTGTATTCTTTTGTAAAGTGTTCAAGTGTTCTGTTCATTTTAATTAGGTTGTTTATGTTTTTATTACTAATTAGTTGGAGTTCTTTAAATTTTCTAGATTCAAGTCCTTGTCAGATACATGCATTGTGAATATTTTCTTGGGGTTTGTGACTTACCATTAATTTTTTTAATGTTGCCTTTTGCATTTTTTTCTTTTTTTGGTTGGTTCCATGACTGAAAAGTGAACTCAGGCCATGGCAGTGACAGGGCAGCAGCCTAGCCACTAGACCACTAGGGAACCCCCCAATATTGCCTTTTGATCGGCATACATTTTAAATTTTCATGGTCTAATTCATCCTTTTTACTTTTATATTCAATTATTTTTGTGTCCTCTCTAAGAAATCTGTGCATACCTCCAAATTATGAAAATACTCTCTAAGGTTCTCCTCCAGAAACTTTAGCATTTTAGCAATTACATTTTGTCCTATTTATGGTATAGGAAAGGGGTTGAGGATAATTCCCCCTACCATACGTTTATGTAGTTGTTCCAGTATCACATTTCTTTCCTCAATAAATTGCATTTGACTTTGGTTACCAAAAAAAAAAAAAAAAGGTCAATGGACTGTACATGTGTTGGTCTATTTCTGGATTCTCTATTCTTTTCATCTTTGTCTGCCCATATACATTTTAGAATTAGCTTATTAATATCTTGAAAAAGTGAACTGAAATTTTTATTAGGAGAGTGTTTAATGTATAGTTCAATTAGGGCAGAATTGGCATCTCATCAGTGTTGAATTTTTCAAACCATGAACGTGGTATGCTTCTCCATGTATTTGTATCTTCTTTTATTGTTTTCATCAATATTTTGCAAGTTTTGGTACAGAAACCTTGCACAACTTTTGTTTAGTCTATTCCTAAGCATTTTGAGTTGTGCTGTTGTAAAAGGCATTTCAGTTTTTCCAATTGTCTATCTGAGTAACTTTGAGTGAAATACTTAACCTCCTGAGTTTATTTCTAACCCACCTGTAAAACGTGAATTCATCTCTTTCCTAGAACAAGGCCAAGTATAAATATATACAAACAGCTTTTGGGGGTCCTTTAAGTATCAAACTGGATAACCTATAAAATGTTTATAGTGCAATACTTGGAATATTAGAATTGTTATGTTCAAAAGTGGGAAAATATTCAAATTGGCTTAAATAATAGAGGAAATATTTTGGCTGATACTAACTGGAAAATCTGGCTGGGGGACAGTAGTTGACTTCAGGCATGGCTAAACTAAAGCCCTTTAACAATGTGCTCATAAATCTCTATTTTTCTATCTCTTAGTCTTGTTTTCTTCTCTGTTGGTTTCATGCTCTGAAGGCTTTTTCTTATGGAATGGGCTCCTGCAGATACAAGCTTAATATCTTTCCAGTTTCCAGTCCAGTGGTAAAGAGAAAGCATTTTCCCCAGTTGCACTCTCAAAAGTACACAGGTTACCCATTTGACCATCCCTGAATTGTGGCCAAGAAATGTATTGCACTGTGCATCCCTGGGGTTGGGGGGGTAGCGTCTGCTCTACCAGAACTGGACAGAAAAAAATGTTATTTGGTGGGGGACTGGTTCCTCAAAGAAAGCTGGGCATTGTTTACAGAAGAAAGAGCAATGGCACCAGAGAGGCAAACAACAAACATCTGTCATTCCTTAACATAGTAGACACAAAGTACATGGCAGCTATGCCCCATGGTGTGCTAATTCTTCTCAGCCCTTGATACTCCCCAGGCACCAGAAACTCAGTCATTTTCTGATAGCTTTTAGACCACTCCTATTTTCTAGTACTAACGTCACCTTAATACCACTTTATGAGTGAAAAAAGTGGGGGGTTGTATTGGGACTTAAGTACCCTTTGACAATCACTTTAGCTCTCCACTCTGCTTCTACCATGCCTTTAGCTAAAAAGAGCAGGTTGGTGACATAAATGCTATTGCAGTGTTGCTACTCTCGTCTACCCACTTCTTGGAAGAATGAAAGGAGTGCTATTTACAGTGACTGTAAACTGGAATCAAGTTTAGTAAGACTGCCTCACAACCTTTCCCTGGAATCAAGCAAGGCCAGTACATAAAAGAAAAGGATCTTGTTTTGATGAAGGTGCATAGAAATATTTTTTCATGACTTTTTTGACCTCAGAAGAAACACATAACAATTGGATATTTTACTTGTTTCTAGGCCATACAAGAAAAGTATCTGAAATGTAGATAATGTAAGGTTTGCAAAATATTTTCTTTCTTTTCCTGTTTAAAAAGACCTCTTTATTTTCACATTAAATTCGAAAGTCTTGAACATGGCAAACCAGACCCTTTTTAATTCATTTATGTTGTTTTTCTAGAGTCAACTACAGTCATCCCCCAGAGAAGAATCTCTTCTATCCTTTTGCGTATTCTCTTTCTTTGCCTGAAGTACTCATCCCTTCTTCATCTAGTTACTCCTTATCTTTCAAGATGATATCATTTCTTTTATGAAGTCGTCTTAACATCCTACCTTGGGTTAAATACCCCTATTTGATGTACCCCTATCATCTGTACTTAGCATTATCATAGCATTTATCACAATGAAATATGATGATGTGTTTCCTTCACACGGCTGTGAGTTGAGAGTAAGTTGTTTAGTATTTTTTTCTCTGCCAATGCTTGTAACATTGTGTCTGGTATACAGTAAGCAATCAGTAAATATTTTTTGAATAAGTGAATACAATCTGAGATTTAACATGAATTTGAATGAAAGGGACTGTGAGAAATTTATAACTTTGGTACCAACCTTTGATATTTTATATGTTAGTATACTTCGAACACATAATGTCTCTAATGAGTTTTGTAGAAATGTACCTACCGAACATTATTACAATTTTTATTATTTGAGAGCTTTATGTGTATAGAAATATTAGCATATTCCTGGCATATGCAAGCACTATAAACTAATTAATTGTGGCTGTGTAATAATTTGTGTTTGAAACTCCCAGAGCTTACAGCACAAATTCATTTTATTATACTCCATCCAATGAGAGGTACTGTAGGAATAAACAGAATTTCAAATAATATAAAATACATAAAATGGACTGCTTTGCATTCCTTTCTTCAGAGGAGTTGTTGCTAATTGGATTTATGATTTCTGACATTTTGTTTTGCTTTCAATTATGGGTCAGTTTCAAACAGCACTTAAACAGGCTGCCCTTCTGAGTATCTTGAGAATCATGCACATAGGAATGAAGTACGTGAAGTTCAATAAAACTTATTTTTGTCCATCTGCATGCTATTCATATCCATGTTCTTTAGCATTTTTATTGTTAAATTTATTGGGGTAACATTGATTAATAAAAATTACACAGGTTCCAGGTATACAATTCTACAATACATTGTCTATATGTTATATTATGTCATATCCATGTTTTTTATTCAGTTAACTATAAGCTTCTCAAAGGCAGGATCTCTTCCTGATTTATCATATTTATTTCCAATGCTTAGCACAGTGCCTGACATATAGAATGGACTATATAAATGTTGTTGATTAAAAATTAACTAGTTTGGAATTATTCTAGAAATAGAACCAGTGTTTATTGTGTGACTTATTCTGTTCTTGCTATGTCCAATGCATTGTGTCATTTAAGGCTCATAGTGAAGCAGGTGTCACCGTTGTAGAATTTAGAACTTTGAAGTTCAGAGAAGTAAGTAACTTGTCAAAGGTGACTCAGGCCTATCAGATTTCAGTTTATATTCTATCCAGTACACACTAATAAGAGTACCTTTCTCACTGGGCTATCATAAAGGTTAAATTAGTTAAGATGTGAAAAGCACCTAGAAGGGTGCCTGAAACATAATAAACAATATGTACATTTTTGCTGTTTTTATTATTTTGTTGTTGCTCAGAGTAGATGATAAAAGAATGCATATTGATTTTCAACTTATGCTAAACTTAACACAAATGGCATTATTTAAATGAGAAGACACCGTAAATTTTAGATGAGTGGTTTCTTGACATATTTAGCATAAGTCAAAACATTACTTGAAAATTTGGTTAGGCTTAACCCAGAACACTGTTATGAATAGGTCGTGGGGCAGCTGTGTGCAGTTAGAATCTACACGCTAAGCTTTCTTCTAGCCCGGAGTTGAGAGCAGCTGCAGCTTGTTGCCCCTGTTGGATTTAATGAGAATTTGCCCAGTTTCCATGGTGGACCATGTCCAACCCTGAATAGAAACAGAGTTTTCCATGAGTCTCTTCCATTTCTATTACTCTTCCAACTCAGTGTTTCAGACTCCCTTCAGTGTCTGTAACCAGACTGTCGATTGAAAACAAGGTAGAAGGGGAGTGAAAGCAACAACTCCCATATGCAGGGCCTTAAATGGTGTTTATGTTCCCTGGCTGTCCTAAAGCACTGAGAAGCTTCAGAATATTTTGGGGGGTGGGGTAGCGTCAGTGAAAAGTTAGAACTAGGTTCGATCACCTAAGGTTTTGACATGTGCCCCAACCACTTGAAGTGCATAATAGTTTCAAACTCTTTCCTCTTATTTCAACCAAGTCTTCTTGATTTGCCTACGTCCCGTTTTTTATATGTTGTTTTGTTTTCTAGGTATTGAGTTGATTCTTTACAAATGAGGAACTGAAGTATTGTTATTCATCTTAACAGAGTTGCCCAGCAAGGCTCAACTTCCTACTAAATGAATCTTAAGTGTTCAGAGCAACTCTTGCCACTCTCTGTAAGTTGGAGGGACTTTAGCCAGTTTTCTGGTCCCTTCCATGAGATTGGCTGGTCACACCCAGGAGTAAATACAAATAGTCTTTTCAAGGGGGCCACTTCCCTCCCACCTTGTTGGGAGTGCCCTCTGAGCAACTGTTTTCCCAAGATTGCATCCTACCAGTGACCTTACACATTTTTCTTGTCTGTGTGTAAATTGCTATCTTTTCAGGAGGTGCATGACCGTCTGCTGCTCGCTGGGGCCTCCATTTGTACCGAAGCTGTTATTACGGAATAAGTTTAATGGGTCGTGAATTTTGTGGGGAAAGGGAGGGTCTCTCGATGATTTTGTATATACCAGCCATAGACCTATTGGCTCCACAAGGAGTGCATTAGGCTAAATATTTTTAGCCCATTGACTTGGGAGGTAATAACCCTAAATGCTTCATTAAATTTTCATGGGTGAGTGACAGAAGCTATGTGGGGAAAAAGAAAAACAAAACTCAAATCCACCATATTAGCTTCATTATTACACAGCTGGAGGACAGGAGTGTGGCCCCTACAAAGGATAAAAATAAACGTTGTAAAGAACTGTTGCGTGCCTCTTCCCCTTTCATGCCCTGCTCCAAAGGGGCAACACTTGATTTGATTCTCCACCCCCACCCCCCCATGGACACACACCTGGTGTTTTGGCCTCTGGAGGCCCGTATACCACAACAGGCATTTACTGGAGTTGAATCCAGTCTCAGTAGAAGTTCCAGACCGACACAATCTTTTCTGCCGTTTATTGGAATTTTGTAAACTAGGGCCAGAAGTAGGGAGCTGGGGCCTTCTCCCAAGCATGTTCTAAGCTGAGGCTTTTCCTGTCCCAGGCATTCTAGGAAAAGGAGTAGCGTGGGTAGGAAGGGGGAAAGTTGGGGTTTAATTGGGGCCTCCATACCTGCATGGCCCTGAGTCCCTCCCCTGGATGGATGAAAACGTGACAGATGCAACCCTCTCCTCCTCCCACCTGCGCGTGGGAAGCTCCAGGGAAGACCAGAGCGGCCCAACCTCGTTTGGCCGCTGGGAGTTAGCGCCCCCTCCTGCCAAGGGACGTGGGGGCAACACGGCCTCGTGGGACCTCCATGCTAGTTCTTGCTCACTGGCACGCTTTGTATTTGGGTGCGCCTATGTTTAGAGGCCTGGATAAAAGAGTAGGCCCTAGAGAAAAATGAGGGAGGCTGGGCGAGGGCTGCTGCTGCTGGTGGTGATGGTGGCGAAAACACTGAGGACTTTGTGAACCCCGAGTCCGGTGGTGGTTTCTCCTCCTCTCCCTCACCCGGTCCTCGCCGGCGCAACCGGGGCGGGGGCCCCGTGCTCTCTGCTCCGCTCTCCCGCTCCGCGCCGGGATGGGGAGTGAGCGCAAGGGCTCCAGAGGCGCGACTGCGAACCGCTGCGCCCCCGCCCCCTCTTCCTCCTCCTCGTTGCCACCGCGATTCGGCTTAGCTCTCGGAGCGCGCTCGAGCGGCCCAGAGAGGGAGCGGCAGCAGGAGCCGCGAGGTCGGGGCCAGGGGCGCGCGGTGGGCGGCCAGGAGGCGGCGGCCTGGGAGCCAGCAGGTGAGCGGCGCCTAGGGGCGCCCGGCGGGCGTGGGGCAGGAGGGGCGGGGGCTGCAGGAGGAGGCGGGTCTGCACGCGGGGCGGTCTCCTCCCCCTGCGCTGACGCGGGGCCCGTGGCTCTCGGGGAGGATGGACCCAGCCCCGCGATCGCCCGGGCTTCCCCGGGCTGGAGAGCGCGCCTGAGTGCTGCCGCCCGCCGGGCATGGGGAGCCGCTTCCCGGGCGGCTGCGGCAGCGGAGGAGGATGCGTGAGGCAAGCCGAGGTGAGGCGCGGCGGGGGCAGGAGTTCTTTGGGGATACGAGTTCAGCGCGGGCAGGTACAAGATGGGCACGCGGCGCCCGAGCACCCGCAGCCTCCGGACGCGGAGGAGGACTCTCAGGAGTTTGGCTAGGGGTACCTCGGGGACAGCGCCTGCAGTTTTCTGCCCGCTCCCTCCACTTGCTGGGGAAAGGGACCACCTCTGCTCCTTTCTGGGGCTCCCCCATCACCCCCAGTCTCCCTACGTACGACCACGAGCGGTCCTGTCTCCAGAGCTCAACCCAAACACTCGTGTCTCTCTGGGACCCCTTGCAACCGCTTTCCCCCTACACTCCCGCCCGTAACGCCACCGCGGACCTTCCTTCTCCCACTCCAAAAGCCACCCGGTGCTCTCGAGCCCTTCTCCCTGCGTCGCTAGCGGCGTCCCCGGGCCGGACCCTCTTCCCTACTAGCGGCAACGGGTTTTCACTCGCGTCCGCCTCCGCAGCGCTGCGGATCTCTCATGACCTGTGGAAAACCCGGATCTATCCCAGTAAGCCCCAGCCCTTCGCAGACACGTCTTGGAGCTACAGCCTACGTCTCCTCCGACTGCAGCTCTTCCCCGGGTCCTCCGTCGACCCGGTTCTCTGTCGCTGCCCCCACCTCCTTCCCGCTCCCCAGGCGCCCCGCCACCCCAGTAGGTCGCCTCCACAGCCCGCACCTCTTCTTTCTCTCTGCTCCGCACTGGTGCTCTGCCGCGGAGGCAGAGCTCAGGGTTTTGTTGGTTGGTTGTTTTTCTGCTGGAGAAACTTTAAAATGCCTGTCGTTGGGCTCCTAAAGAAGCTCTAAAAGGAGGACTCGGGTCACAGAAACCCGGAATCAGGGAGTGAGACGGGGGAGGCTGTGTCGCGCCGTCGGCGAGGGGCCGTTGGATGAGTGCACGGAGTGAATTTCAGAATGACTGGTTGCTGTCGTCGGACGCTCCCGCCCCGCCGCCTCCGTCCCGCGCAGGCTGATTATGACCCCTGGTGGGAGGGCGCGTCTTTTCTCTGCTTTTTTTTTTTTTTTTTGGAAGCGGTTTTTCTTTCTTTTTTTTTTTCTTTTCTTTTCTTATTTTTCTTTATTTTTTCTGTTGTTGTGTTTTTTTTTTTTTTTTGTTTTTTGTTTTTGTTTTTTTTGGTGGTGCTAGTCTTGGTGCTGGTGGACCGGACGGGGGGTGTGGAGGTGCACCACGGAAGGCAGCTTCGAGAGGCTGGTGCCATAGAGCTCCCTCCCGACCCCGCCGGACTGTGTGCGTTTTCCTCCCTGTGAACTCCCCTCCACCCCCAACTGCATCACACAAGTCCTCATTGTTGGGGGTTTGCCTGGGCACTTCCGCCTGGACTGGGAGAGTCTGAAGGAATGGCGTGGGGGCGGGGAAGCCCGGGGCGCTCCGGCTTTCGCTGGGGGCTCGGCGGCGGGCGGAGCGGAGAGCGCCGCGGCGCGGGCGTCAGCGAGCTCCAGCGTCTGCCGGCGAGGGTGGGGCGCGTGCCCGCGTGGGCCGGGGCCTGCAGGTGCGTTTGGAGGCCGGCGCACGCCTGAGCTTAGCGCCTTTAGAAAGAGAGGCGGGTGCCCGGGCTCCTTTGGCTGCCCCGGAGCTGAGCGGGCCAGCTAGCCCTCCGACTTGAACGCTCCAGTGCAGCTCTTAGCGAGTCGCTGGGACGGAAGGGAGGATCCACTCTGTCGCCTGCTCCTCTCTTCTGCTCCCCTCCTGTTGTCCCGTCCGATGCACTTTCACACTCTGGATGGTTTTGAGTAAAGGCCTTGTGGGGGTTCCGCTGACACTTCATAACACGTAGCATGTTTTCTAGTAATCACATAAAGGTAGCTTACGTTCAGAACCCCCTGATTATCCGGTTCACGTTTGTACATTGACGTGCCAGTTATAGGTCTTTGGGAAACCCATAACATTATAAACCATCCCTACCCCCTGAATTAACACCCATTGTTTTTATTATCTCAACGATGAGTGAGTGATTCTGGATGGAACCCAGAATTGCACAGCCTCGAAGATGGATGTGTGGGGGGGAGGAGAGGTTGACTGGAGTAGGAATGCTCCACAGGCCCCTCCCCCCAACCTCTTCCACTCCTATCCTGTCAAGGCTTGGTGACAATTCTGGAATCTAAAAGGGATCAAAGATTTTCTTGATTTTCTATTGAGAAGGGCGACCCAATCAAAGCTGTATAAAAGTCAACTTCTAAGCAATCAGAAATGGCTGATGTCCTTGATTGAAACCCCAGCATTCAAACGGAGTATTGGAGAACTCCCAGACAGGGCTTTTGAAGCGCTATTGTTCTTTTCCATACCACAGAAGCCCTCTCAAAGGTTTAGGAAGTTCAAAATGCAGTGATTTGAAAGACGGGCATTGTAACTATTTGGCAACGCTGAGAGAATCGGCAGGGATGAGAGAAGAGGCCGAGGTGGGAAGTGCACACGGGTTGTAACTATCTTCTTGGGAAGAGTGCCGCTATCAAGTGGGAATTCAGTTAAACACATCAAGTTGGCAATTAAAGCTCTTCCCAAAGCAGATTTAGATGATTTTTAGTAGGGTTTTTTTTTGGGGGGGTGGGGTGGGCGGGGGTGGTTTGCTTAAGGTCTGAATAGGCATATCTGAAACATTTAATCATGTTCATTGTATTCAACAATAAAATCTGAGTAAAAATTACTTGTTGTTGATGAAGCTCATCTCTCAAGCTGTTTCACAGTATGTTTCATTTGCAAGACATACCATTGTGTGAGGCTGCCGGGAAGAGATGGTATCACGTATTGTTCATTTTCTCCCAAAGCTAGAGAGGAATATGCTTCTTCACTCCCCTTTGCCCTCTCAAATAATTTTTCTTAACTGGGTGGGTGTTTAGCATGCTACTTGATAGTACCCATCTTAAGCATAGCATTTGGTGGATTTTGGATGCCTGGAGCCACCCCGCAGGCAGATGAAGAAATCTAACTGAGGCAGCATTTCATTGTGATAATTCACTCAAGTCAAACCTTTTTTTTTTTTTTTTTTGGCTGGGATTTAATTCTTCTCTCAAACTAATAAAGCTATCAAAGCAAGAAAATCACAGTTTATGTCTTTTAGATGACACTTTTAAAAATGCACAAATTGAAGGCTCTTATCAGGAACTTTAAATATTATTCAGGGCTTACTGTGACAAAAATGTTCACTACTTGAGGGATTGAGGATAAATCAGTCTCAGAACTCCAATTTCATCATTTGCAAAACAGGGACAATATTATCTACCTTGTGAGTCTTTGAGCAATTCTATGGGGAAAAATGTCTCATTGGGTGCTTTGGCACATAGCAGGATAGCAGGAAAATGGTAACTTTTAGTAACAGCATGGAACTTTGCTAAGGAGAGAGGATGACATTTGGAATTGGAAGGCCAGGGTCAAATCCAGGTAATTTCTGACTTTGTGATGTTCAGCATATCACTACTCTTATTAATAAAAATGAGAATAATTGACCTTTATGGAGTGAGTCAGTTACCCTTTTAAGCACTTTGCATATATTAATTTGTTTAATCTTGAAATAACTCTGGGAAATGGAGACATATATTCTTGTTCCCATTTGATAAGAACACTGGGGCACAGAGAGAGTTGGTAAGTGGCCCAAGTTCACACAGCAAGTAAGATTTAGAACTAGGATTTGAATCCAAGGATTCTGAGTCCAGGATCTGTGCTAACCATTGTGTGATGCTGTCTCTGTGTGGGAAGGTGAGTTTCGCTTTCTCCTATGGGGGTTAGTAAAATTTAATGAAGAGTAAGGCAGTAGTTAGACTTCCTGTAGGAGCAAGCTACAGGTTGTCCCCAGTTTCATGTGCTAACAATACAAAATGGGTGTTTCTCTGTGGCCAACAGGGCGTTGGGCTGATGGCTGACATTTTCGACACTTAGGACTTTGTGACAGGTATTGGTCAGTATTGATTGACATTAGGTGTGCAGGGATTGCGTTACTGCTATTGTCTATTACCAGTTGTGGTAAGCAGAGATTTTTTTTTTTTTTTTACATTAAAAGGTGCTGTAACAGGTGATTAGAAGTTGGACTTGGGTGTTAGACTTCCTGGGTTCAGACTTTAGCTCCCCTAGCCCTGCCAGCTGTGTGGCCTTGGCCAACTTATCTAACTTCAATTCCCTTTATAATAAAATAACAGTACCTGCCACATAAGATTGTTTTGAGGATTATAGAACTTAACACAAGTACTTTGAACAGTAGCATGTAATGCTACTTAGCTATTAATACTCTTTCAAACAAGATAGAAATCCTGCCCCTTGATAATAAAGTTTTTGTTTGCCATTGATATCCTGAGACTTACGTATCTGGGTTCTCTCCCTTCCCCCAACCAGAGGGTAGAGAAAAAGGTTTTGTCTTGTTTGGTTTAGCTTACTGGAAATGTTGCCTTGAACCTTTTCCGTCTTCATAAAGCACGCATTCTGCTAAAATCTCCACGCCATTGCACTTTTCAGCAGTTATTTTCAGAGAAATAAAATGACTAGTTGATTGAATTCCAGAAGTAGACTAGTCAACTCTCCCAATTTACAGATTGGAAAACAAATCAGGCTTGGGGAGAGACATGATTTTAGCTGAGAGGCACTATTGGGACCCAGAATTATTGGACTCTTTGTCCAAGTGCTCCTTTTTCTGGACTAGATTATCTCTTGTACCAGGACAGAGAGGTGACTTATTTATGAAAACATAAATAAAACTCCCAGGTGGGGAGATATTGCCAGGCTAAGAGCAGGAGCCAGTTGTTCTGTAATGAAAAAAAGAGTATCCAGTAGGAAGAGAAAAATCCCTCCTCCCATGGATGTAGTACATTTTACATCCATGAAAACCAGCACTGAACTCACTCTATGAAATGTGTATCTGGATATGAATCTGTGTAAAAAAAAATTAAGCTAATGAATCAGTTGAACACTTTCCTTAGGTGGGAGAGCAAATGGTCAGGTCTCTTTTTCTGTGCGATGCTCTCTGTATTTTTCTTCCATTTAGTCCTCTGATACGGAAAGGTTTCGGTTCAGAAGACACGACACTCCTCTGGCTTCTACTTCATGAAATATGCAGCATATTCTATTGGAAAGAAATTGCCAGTTTGCTTTTATTATTATTATTTTATTTTATTTGAACCTGACATACAACCAATCTGCAATGCCAGTGGGGGATTCTCATAAAGAGAAAAGAAAACAGAAATAAAATTCTGCTGAATAGAAGAACTCAACAGCTAACATGATAGAAGTTTTGTGATGGTGAAGATGAGCTGTTTAGCTTAGGGGATAAAAATGACAGGGCCTTCTTAGACAGATGGGACAAGTTTGGAGTGAACCTAAGTCAGCTCTGCTGACCGCCTACAGTGAGACTTACAGAATTACTGACCCTGTGTATCAGCTCTAAGCTTCACAGCAATTTCTGGCTCTCTCTGTTGGTGTCTCTGTTTTGTGACTGGACTCATGATTTATCAGTTCACTATACATCAGTTAAGCCATCCCTTTCTCTTCCTTTGTGTCTCCTTGTTTCTTTCTGAGTTTGTCTGTTTTTCAGTCTTCGTGTCTGTTTTCTTATTAGTGTCACATTTGACAATAAAGACTGAAAAGTTTACAAATATGCATTGAGAGTATCTAGGAAATTGGGAAAGCCTACTCTGGTTGTGCACATCAACACCACTTCTGTGTCCACACAACACATATTTGCTTAGCACCTACTTTATGTCTGGCCCTGGTTCTGTACTGGGCATTGTGAACAGTGCCAAAATGCAAAGGTGCAGTCTCTGTCGCCTGGACACCGGTCTCCTGCATAAGTCACTGCTACAGTGTGAGATGTGGTATGGAAAATACCTGTGTAGTACTGGAAGCTTCCAGAGGAGAAATTTATTCTACCTGGAGAGGAAAGAATGGGGAAGACTTCACAGAAGAGATTGCATTTCAATTGGAAGCTGACAGTTGACCAGGAGTTTCTCAGGGGTTGAAGGCATTCCAGATTGAAAGAACTATATGGGCAAAGACAGGTGGGCATGAAGGTACTGGAAATGGTACTGGTTTGGGATGGACGTAGTTGGATGTGGCTGTAATGTAGAATATGTGGTTGCAATGGATTATTTTATGGAGTGTTTTCCATTGTCCCCCAAGATGGTTATGAGTATTTCAGAAGGAGCAACATATGGAGGAAGAAAAGTTCTGTGCTCAAAAATGTTTGGAAAGTTCTGAGGTATCTATCCTACTCTTAGTAAGACACGGAATTCACTGACATATTAAAGCTTCAGAGATTTCCTGTAGTAAAGAAACTCATTTACCTCATTAACAGTTTTCCAAATTTATTTGCCAAAAACATTTGCAATCAAGGAGCCACTCCCTCAGTGTCATATGAGATAGATTGGGGAAAATGTAGGTAATCACGTTTTTTAGGAAGAACAGTTATTTTGTCATGAAAATAATGTGTGTGATTTGAAATGTAGTGTAGTGTATTGAAGACATACCAAAGTATAACTAACAATACAGTAAAAAATACCAAACAAAACTCTGTACCTAGCACTCAGCTTAAGAAATAAAGTCTATAATCAAAGCCTCTTTAGTAACCTCTCTCTGATAATATTTCTTTCCCTCCTGCCAGAGATAACTGCTATTCTAAATTTGGTGTTTGTCATTCCATACATTTCTTTTGAATACTTTTTTCGGAAGGGCAAACAAAAAAGAATTCCATTGAATCCTCATCTAGTTTCTAGCTCGTCACTACAGAGATAAGAAAAAAATCGAATTTTGTCCAACTAGTGTCCAATAAAGACATAAGCTCTTTAGGGGAAGGGAATGTGGCTTGTCCTTTCAACAACAGTACCTGAAACATAGATGCTCAACAAGTTTCTGCTGGATTGAATTGAATTATATATGTGCAGTCTCATGTGGTTCATTAAGTTCCTGTGGATAAAAGAATAGGGGTTATTGTTTCCTCTTGACAATATTGAGATGCTTTGTGATCAGCAATCTTGAAAACATTTTTTTTTTTGTTGCGTTTCTTTATTTTGTAATCTGGATTTGGAAGTGAATAGTAACAGTCATCTATTAAAAGTCATCTGTTGTCTTGACATCTTTTGGAATCATTAACACTAATTACTTATCCAGATCTATCCTGCTATTGTAAAATGGTTGATTCAGTAGAGCTATCCACTTGTATCACTGAAAAAAAATGATAAATGTAAATGATTTCAATCAAAAAGGAAATTTGTAATATATAATGCTAATTAATTGCTCAGTACTTCAACACTAAATACTTAGAAGGTTTATGAGGATGCTATCCATAGGGTCCCCAAGAAATAACTTATTATCAGTAACAGAACATTCCAATTAGGCCCTGTTGTGCCAACACAAGCAGTAAGGATACAAGTGATATGTGTGAGAGATAGCCTCTTGAAAAAGCTCACATTATCTAAAATATATGTCATATTTGGGGGACATTTTCCTTTTCTATTATCCTAGCCTATCATATATTACTGTATACATGTCAACATATAGAGTGAACGTTAGAATATTGCTGAGGGATGCATGGTAGGAAGAATGAGAGGAGACAGTGGAAGAGTTACAGGCTCACGGGGAGAGGTTTTCTGTACTAAATCATGGTATCAGGTGAGAGAGTAGATAAGCTTTTCCCACTTGGTTTTGAGTTGATCATGGCTGAGAATCCACCCTCTGGTTTTCTGCCTTTGATTTCACTGGTACAGATTTCTCCTAGCAGTTTTCAGAGTAGTAGTAAAATACCAGCAGATAGCAGAACGAGAGTCAGCTTCGGTGTGAATGGTTGTAAACAGTGCAAACCCTGCACAGAGGGCCAGAAAGAGAAACCATGCAATGCCAATGCCACCCCCTCGAGATTGCCCAGTGATGCCCCTACATATAATAATGGCATGTGGTGGTGCTTGTCTTGAACTGTGGGACACATTATTTTGAACCCTATTATATGCATGCTCACAAAAGTTCTAATATAAAACCACCATTCAAATACACTCGTTAAACCAGAGATGCCGATAATCCAATTGCAGATGAAATCAAAGATGGGCCAGCCATATGCTGAATCTGAGCTATGGCATGTATTGTTAGAACATAGTTCCAATGAATGCAAAAAGGTTACTGTAATTTATTCCTTTGGGAAGCTGAATAGATTTATAGACCACATAGAAGTTGGATCCTTGCCAACCTTCTGCTATCTAACTTCTTAATTTTAATGTAGTTGAATTTATCAATCTTTTCTTTTATGGTTAGTACTTTTTATGTCTTGCTT
The DNA here is from genome assembly GCA_004026885.1 of Lyroderma lyra. Classification (NCBI taxonomy): domain Eukaryota; kingdom Metazoa; phylum Chordata; class Mammalia; order Chiroptera; family Megadermatidae; genus Lyroderma; species Lyroderma lyra. The sequence goes on from PVJL010001428.1 coordinate 67,225, forward strand.
AAAAAAGCCTTTTTTTTTTTTTAACCCTGATGTCATAAAGATATTCTCCTTTATTATCTTCTAAAAGCTTTATTGTTTGCCTTTCACATTTAGATTCTATAAACCCAGGTGTGTGTGTGTGTGTGTGTGTGTGTGTGTGTGTGTGTGGTGTGAGGTATGAATTTATTCTAAATTGCTTCCACATGGGAAGAAAATCATCCTGGCACTGAGGGTCAGTTTCTAGGCATATATTTTGTCCACTCTTGTGCCTAAAACCCACTTGTTTATTATTACAGCTTTATAATAAGCCTTGGTATTTGTCAGGACAAATTCCCCACAATGTCCTTCTTCAAAGCTGTTTTGGCTTTTCTTGGCCTTTTCTCTTTCATATACATTTTATAATAATCTTTTAAAGTTATGCAAAACTACTCTTCAGATTTGATTGGCATTACATTGAAAGATGGATTCAAGAAGACTGACATTATGATACTGAATCTTTTTACCCATAAATAAATACCTCTCTGCATTTATTTAGTTTTTGTTTAACGTCTTTTAATACAGGCTATAATTTTGTTCACAAAGCTATGCATTCTTTTGTTAGATTTATTTCCAGGTGCTTTATATTTTTTAGTTGCTATTGTAAATGCTATCTTTGAAAAAATTGTATTTCCTAATTACATATTAGTTTTCATCGTATTCCACATGTGTTTCTTATCTGGATGGTGGGGGTTAGGAGGGGAGGAGAGAAAACTAGTGCTTACTGAGTGCTTACTAAGCACTGGGTGCTTCACAGACTCTCATCTCATACCCAGAACAGCCTCGAGGAACAGGCTGTGGGTAGCTTAGCACTGGTTCGACTGGCTCACTGCCCTCCTTCATACATGGACAGCGCAGGGGATGTCATTTGTCCCAGTGGGCCAGTGAGCATGCAGAAACGAGGAATGGGGCCAGTGAGGGGGTGATCGGTCCCTGTAGCAGCTAGTCAAGTGGCAGAGGGTTTTGAGGGACCTCTCTGGCTTTCCCGTGGAGAGGGAGGGGGTGTGTGCAGGATGGCACAGACCTCTCCTGGGTAGACACCCTGTGTAGCATGAGGAACATGAGCTGGGGCCTGGGGGCAGGGTGTGGCTCCAGATACACTGGCCTGGCGTTGCAGGTGGCCATAGTCATCCGGTTGCCTGAGGGACACAATTTTGACTGGTAGCTGCAGTCTAGTTTGACTTTTCAGGCATTTCTCAGGCCCGTGAATATTGTTCTCGCTTTCAAATGAGGAGTCACAGGTCTAGAGAAGTAGCAGGTGTGTCCAGGTCATCAAGCTGAGCTGGAATAGAGATACAGGTCTCCTTGCACCTGTATCAGTGCTCTTTCCACCTCACCTTGTTGACTTAAAATCCTCAAATATATTACAATGACAATACAGTGAAAGGCCGGAAGCACTTTTCACTTGGGAAGGTCTGTTACACATGGAAATGATAACTTATGTCTGTAACAAAGGGTAATGCAAGAGCGTCTGACTACGGCCCATGCGGGGGTTATTTTTTTCCAATTGTGTCCTTCCTCCCTCCCACCCTCCCTCCTCCTCTCTCTGCCTCTCCCCCCTCCCTCTCCCCATCTCTCTCTCTGTTCCCCTTCCTCCTCCCTTTAATTCCTGATGCCTTTAATTACCTTACATGCCCATTATCACGCATTACTCCTCATTCAAATAATACTTATATTTAGAATGGAGGCAGATATTCACTTCTCTGCAAAAGTCACCCCTGTGACATCAGTGTTGATAACATTTCAAATTCCTCTTCTCCCCTCGCCAGGTGCTATACCTCTGTCCCTCTTGTCTCATATTCTGTCATCAATACATGTTTCATGGCATTTTCTGGAATGTAGAGAATACATACCGTGGTAGTTGAGGTTGACGTGAAAGGATCTCTCACAGAGAGCAAGGCTGACCATTTGGTCAATGTGATGACACTGTATGTTTTCTCTTTGCCGTGTACGTGAGGTCCCAGGAGTGGGGTCCCATATCATCCTGTATACGTTTGACTGCTCCAAATGCATCGTTGAAGAAAAAAGTCTTGATTTGTTGTGTGAGTAGCCATAAAGCAACATGGCTTGGAGGAAGAGGGTTAATTCCTGGACCGACATTGTCCTCTTAAAAAAGAAAATAAACGAAGAGCACTCAGCATGGGCTCGGTCACAGTGTGCTGCTTCCCCCTCTGCCTGCCTTTCCCAGGCCTGCGTTTCTTCCCAGGCCTTACGCCTTCAGAGTTCCGCGTCTGTTACTGTGGATCCCTCTGCAAACTGGAAGTTCCTCAGGGGCACTGCTGACCTGTGCTTGCTTTTTGAAGCTCACCGTAAATACTTACTACCTTTAGTTTTTAAAGTCTACCATAGTTCCTTTGCAGTGGTGGTGAAAGTGTCCCTAGAGTTAACTGTTTTGAGTCTGTGGAAACAAAACAAGTGTTTTTTTAGTCATTTTAAACATTTCCTCTTAGAATATGGTTTTAGATCCTTTTATCCCACAATGGCACCTTTGCTGTCCTGTCCTCCCTCCCTCCCTTCCTGTCCTTCCTTCCTTTTCCACTTCCAGTTTTATCAAGTCAAATCAACAACAACAAAGGGCTCCTCCCCCTGCGTGTGGCGTGACCTTACTGTGGCTAGAACATTCCATGTCTCTTTCTTTCTCATGTGCATCCTGTCAGGCAAGGAGCGGGTATCTGGGGTGTAGTCGGGAGGTGGACTTGGTGGTTCTTGTCAGATTCCAGAGTAATGTGAGTATTTGGCATGGGTGATTGTTCACTTGGTGGATTATTTGCAGGGGGTTTAAAATTACAGCCTAAAGATGACACAGCCCACCAGTAAGGGTTGGGGGTGAAGAGTGCCTCTCCGTGCTGTCTCTGAACACACCTAAATCCACATTAGTCACAGGCAGACTCCCAACCAGAACGGAAGAATTTCAGTGATATACATGGTATCAATGTGAGTGTGGTCAGGAGACACATACCAGGTCCCGTAATAGGAAGAATTTGTAATACAGGAAACGAGTTACGAGGTGTTGGAAGAGCTGAAAGTGTGGCAGTGAAGCAAAACACCAAGACTATAGCCCACCTGCTTCTAGATCTGCAGGCACTAGGGAGGCTGTGGTGTTATCAGAGCCCGGGGACTGGGGTGCTGGGAGCACAGCAGAATCTGCTGGTGGGAGCAGGCACCACATGGGGTGGGCTGGAGCCACCAAGGAGACTCAGGCAACTCTGGGGATGCCACCCTGGAGCAGGAAGAAAGGTAGAAAGGACAAGAGAGACCCTAGCTCTTCTCTCCCTTCCTTCCTGTCTCCTCCCAGTCATTGGTCTGGGAGCCTGGGACATGTAATTGGAATCCTGCTACACTCAGCAGAGCAGGAGAAGGGGCCAGGGGGCAAAGGACTGGCTCATATACCAGGAAAATAAGTCTCTTACAAAGAGCTTGTTAATGTTGCAGAGCTAAGGGACTATTTCTCTTCTTCCCTCTCTCTACCACCCCACCCCACCCCACCCCACCCCCTTTGCAGAAAGTCGAGAATGATTGCTGGCAGTTGATTTCTACCTTGCCAGGGTGAGATGTTTTAGTGTCAGGTGCCCTGGTGAGTAGGATATTAGCAGTGGGACCACACAGTCTCTTTTTTGCAATTGCAAAATCTAAAATGCTCTGAAAACTGAATTAAAACAACAACAAGACTCAGTTAGTAGCAAAACCTGACCTGACCTGACCTGACGTGAAGCTACTTATAATCTTTATTGATCTCTCTAGTTATACATATGGCTTGAAAAGCATTAATGAACTTGATTTCAGGGTGCCACCCCAAATCCAAGAGGGATATTACAAATAAAGGGTAAGTGTATGGCATAGCATATGCTGCCCTTGTAAAATGCAATGTCAAATCTGTGTTCTTACATGTATGACCCAGGGAATTTGAATATGCGACTGCGAAGCTGTATTTTAACACAACAAAGGGAGAATGAATGGAAACGCGGCCCTGCAAACGTGCAGTCTATGGTGAACACCACAGCCACCACTGGAATCAGAATGTCAGGCTGGAGCGGCCCCTGGCGGAACAGCCACCTCGTTCTGTGCATGAGGAGACTTTGCTTGGGTGGGAGCCCTGGCACAGGACACTGGAATACCAAGGCATTATGGTGGAGCAGGGACTGTTTATTTCCCCTTTGCAGTGTGTGATATTTTAGGTGTGATTCTTTGGTTATGCTCCAACATAAGCACTTGACGTCTGGATGGAATAAAGGAAGCCAGCAGGTGAATACATGGGTAAATCTACACTCTGGCTCTAGCAGTCTTGTATTTGTGTAGCATTTCGTGTGTGCGTGTGTGTGTGCGTGTGTGCGCTCGCGTGTGTGCATGCATGCATGTGTGTGTGCATGCACACACACAGACTCTTCAGGCGTCTTTTCCATGGATCCTCAGAACAGTCCTATCAGACAGGCGGGATGGGCATTCCTGTCCCCCTTTTACAGACGGTCAAACCAGGGCTTGGCAATAACCAGCTCTGTGGCCATGGGCAAGAAGACCCTGACTCTTGGAGCTCAGTTGGAAGAAATGAGTTCGGTAGGGTCGTTTTGTAAACAAAAAGTAACACGTACAGCACAGTTAGAACGGTTCCCGTGCACATTGACGTGTCACATTTCTTTTTCCCTCATACCCCCACCTTCAGCCAAGTGAGCTAGATTGCTGATCCCTTTGAAATGTAATGAAGAGAAGTCAGTAGTTGGATGCTGACAGACCTCCTTAGTCTCTCTCTCTCTTTTTTTTTTTTTTTGTTAAGAGGAGGATCTTGGACTAATGCCACCCTGTGCTAACTTTTTCTTTCTTCAGAAATTGGCTCATGGTTTGCTGTGACCTTGGTGGCCCCTATTATCTTTATAGGTCAGGGTACAGATTGATACAGATTGATACTTTGTTTACCCCAAACCTGACTGGATGAGGAACATCCACCACTACAAACAGTTTGCTGCAGAAAGCAACTTTATTTCTTGTCAGCACACCTGGGACTTAGGGTGTCATAATTCACTGTAGATGGGCATAATAAAATATTTTGTTTTTCTGAATATTTTGTAAGATTAATAAAGCTGCATTCTTGGAGAAAGTTTATTAATCCATAACTTATAGAAAACTCCAGAGAAAGGAGATATGAGATATGTTCTGTGAGTAAAGACGTCAGACAAGCCACTACTGAAATCGAATTATGTGTAAATTATTCAGCCAGCTAGCTACCTTCGAGTTGCATTCCAGATTCCTGAAATGACGGGGACTTTGTCTTGGACATGATCTAAACAAGCAGTTGTTTGATTTTATTTTTAAGTTGGGAGGGTGTGAAAGAGTAGGTGGCAACATGAAGAATAATCACGGTCCTCAGGATGCTGGTCCTTTCCATCTCCTTGGCTGCACTTGAGCTATGTTAGACACAAAGGCATGTGTGTGGAGTGCAGTTCCTTGGCATAAAGCAGCATGCACCAGGTTTCTGCTCTCTGTCTAATGGAGAAGGTAGTGCAGAGGGGCAGTCATGATAGTGATGATGAGGACGATGGTGCTGGTGACGAGGAGGATAAATGGTACCTCTGTGTCCATTACAAGGACTCCTGACTTATGGGAAGGGACTTCGTGCTCTATCACTTCATCCATTTACTGAGTATTTATTGAGCCCCTGGAGGGCACTGGCACAATGGTGGACTCCATGAATAATAGCCATAAAAAAGACGCAGACTGTCTCCTTAAGATCTAGGGTTGTCTGGGAAGCACAAATAAGTGGAAAAAAATGTGGTGGCTAGGTACGACTGGAAATGTATTAACTGTGGTTAAAATAATAATAATAATAATAATAATAATAATAATAATAATAATAATAATGATAATGATAATAATACAGAAAGATGAATTTTGCCAGGTAGAAAAGGGTCAGCATCTAAGTTAAATATTTTGGAGGTGACTTAGAACTTGCTGGTACATCTTTTATGCAATAAGTATGTTCTGGGCACTCCTCTGGGCTTACTGAGTGAGCATGACAGAAGCTGTAGTTGATCACATACTGTGTACAATCTCCTGGGAAAGATACAGAATCAGTGAAGGTATGAAGGAGGCATGTCCCAGGTCAGAGGGCCATGATAAAGGCAGAGGCGGCCCTTCTGTGTATGGGGGACCCTAAGTGAGTTACTGTGAGTGGAATACAGCATGGCGGAGTGACAGGAGCCACGCTAAGTAAGGCTGGGATGGTAAGCGGGGCCGTTCATGGAGCACCTGTCCCCAGGCGTTAGCTCTGAGATTGTGGTTGGGAGAGCCAGCCTTTTCTCTGTGTCATCTCTGCAATCCCCTTGATTCTTCTATCATCTGGGATCAAAGAGCAGTCTAAGGAGAAGTATGGTTCTATTTAATTAGGTGAAATGCGGATGTGAGTGTGTCAGGTGTGGTACAGTTCAGTGGTCTTTCAGGTGTCCCTATTATGAGAACTCAGGTGCCTACCAGGGCCGTGCAGTGACGTTGATAAGTGAAACAGTCTCGGGGGGCTGGTTGGAGAGCACTGGGCAAACCACCATTCAGCTCCCACCAGTGGTTGCAGTAAGGGAATGCTGGACCGAAGTAGCCACGTCTTCTGCCTTCTGCCTTTTCAAGTAAAGCTAGAAATCTAGTTTTTAAACTGTGAAATCACTCTGTTTAAAAATTTGGCATTCAATCACTTGAACAAACAAATAATATTTGTAGGCTAAAGATAATTGGCCTGTGGGCTGTTTTTAGCTCATCAACCACCCATTGGTGAATTCTGGCCTGTTCTTTATAATTAGTAAATGATGGCCACATAAATCTCCCTCAAGTGGAAGTTCAATGAATATACCATCGGGTACATTGCGCCATTTTAGGTAAAGAAAATCTTCCACAAGACTGTTGAATGGTGGCATTCGGTTCCCATTTTTTTTCCTTTTTCTCAGTCACCTTGTTTGCTGTTCTTGGCCAAACACTGGCAGTTCTCGGGTGTTCTTGCCTGTCTGCTGGGCAGCACCGAGGTTTGTTATCTGGCTGAGTCTACGCTGCCGGAATTAAGCTTGTTATGTACTGCTAACAAGGCAAATCCCTGCAGTGCGTCAAATGAGTAGTTTTAGGGTCTGTAAATGACAGTGTCTGGCTTTCTCATTTGGGGTCGAGACTCACAGCCACTAAAGTATGCACATTTCAAACCAGAGTGAGAGCATGAGCAACTTAGTAGTTACTGTGGAATTGAGTGAAAGTCATAAATATTTATTTATCTTTTTCATAGCTGGCAAAGAAATGTTAGGATATAAAAAGTTGTTCACTCTAAAAACAACAGAAAATTCATTGGCTATACATCTCCTGAATGCGTGTGTCTCTTTGGGTTTTCATTAGCGTCTCACAACATACTTTGAGAAATTAGATTTGAACAGAAGCTTCAGCAGAATGTGAAAACTCCCCATGTTCATAATTAACCCTTTTCAGCAAGGATCCCTTTGCATATGGCCGTTGTCTTTTAACCATATAGTGGCTGTGGTCAAATTTCATGAATTTTTTTCTTTTAGAATTATTTTTTAAGAAATAAGCTTTTCTTTATTGAATTTGGAAAATGCAAAAAAGTATTTTTTTAAAAAAATCACACAGTATTTCTACCCAGAGGCAGTCACTGTCGGTGTTTGAATTGCCAAGATAAAGAGCTGAGGTTTGAAGTCAGACCAATGTGGGTTTCAGTCCAGGTTCCTCCTTTTATTTAATCCTCGAAAATCTTACTTTTCTAATCTGTGAAATAGAAATAAAGATATTATCTCTCCTATTTGATATTTTGATTATTAAACTAGATAATGCATAGTAAGCATTCAGCCCATGGCACATGGAAAACATTTCAAAATTAGCTATGATTATTTTTTCTGTTCTTTTTGCTGTAAACCTTTTACTCTGTGGAGTTCATGTTGTCAATAGTTTTTCTTTTATAAAAACCCCTCACATTCCTGTATCTCTTTTAAAAACATTCTCTAAATGTCCTTTGTAATAGTTATATAATATTTCTTTACATGACTATCATCATTTAACTCCCTTGTATATACAAGTTGTTGCTCATTCTTTTTATAAATAATTCTTTGATAAATATCTTCATCGATCTTTTGGGGCAGCTTGATTTTCTGGTTAGTATAGTGACTGCATCCCACATCTGGAAAGGGCAGAATTACTGCCAGGAAACTCCATTGGAACTTTTGGTGATGGTGGGAATGTTCTATATCTGTACTATCCAATACAGTAGCTACTAGCCACACATGGCCATTGAGCATTTGAAATATAGTTAGTGCGACTGAGAAACTGAATTAAAAATATTTACATTGTTTAATTTTAGTTCAGATAGTCCCATGTAGGCTGTGGCTACCATATTGGACAGGGTAGGACTTATACTATTCTGGTTCAAAGAATGGAGTGGACTTAGGCTAGGATTTTGGTTTTCATAGACATACCAGTATTTATAGAACATTTAGCTTTAACTGCTGGTCTTTTGATCTATGGTGTACTTTCTCAAGATATTGTATTTTCCCTTTTTCTATCTATCCACCTACCTACCTACCTACCTACCTGCCTATCTACCTATCTATCATGTATCTTCTTTTTATTTTGATGGAGAGTTGGTTAAGTTAGAAATCTGAATTTAAAATATTAACTATATGAGAACTCTTCATGTTGTCAATGACAAGAATCTAGCTTAGTATGACTTTAGTCTAGAAAGGAATTTCTTGGCTTATATAACCAAGTCTAGGTGTGGTCTGGCTGCAGGTATGGTTAGAGCTGAGGACTCAATCAATCTTCTTTCCACATGCCAGCTTTACTTTAGATGTGTTGGCTTTGTTAGAAAGCTCTCCCCAAGCAGCGGCAGAGGTGACGACCAGCAATGCAGGATTACATCCCACTGAGGGCTGGCTCTCAATGGATTTGTTCTCATTCTTGAATCAGTCACTGTCGTCATGGTTTGGGAGGTAGAATTCATGCCCATTGGCCATCTATGGAGCTGGAGAATGAGGTCAGCTACACCAAACTATGTGGACTAAAATTGACGTAGAAGGACGATACCACAAATGAATATCAAAGTGGGAAACGTGTGCTTGGCAGTCAGGTACATGCTGCACAACTGCTGCTCACTGCACTGTATCTGCGAAGTGTTCTTGGTTTCCCCAATTCTCAGAGAAGCCACTTGATTGGAAGAAGGGGAAGATTTTTGTACTGTGAATTGCTCTTATTTTGCATAGCAAACTCCTATCATTTAATGGAAACATTCCTCTATCCAAAGGAGGGTTCTGAGTTGTGTCTTCCAATTAGGAAAGCATTGCGATGTTTGGATTCTGTCTAGTCTTGCTCTGTCTGTGTTTATGGCAGTATGCTCACAAGCTAATTCCTCCTGTCTAGGAAGTAGGTAACTATGCCCCAGAGAGTTAACAAGGTAGGTAAATCAATGTCTATTGTGATTATTTTTCTTTATGAATAACACAAAAGATATATTGCCTAAGCCCCTTTCTAGAAGTTTCTGCATCGAAGCTGATGGGATTTGCATGTCAGACTCCAGGTAATCTAGGAGTCTGGTGGAGAGTGGATACTTCAGTCCACAGCTGGTGTATTGCAGCAATATCTTGGGACTTGTGGGTATAATTAAACCATCCCTAGTCATAATTACAAAGAGGGACTCACTGCCCTTAAAGGTGACTGTAACAGATCAGATCTTCATAAAAGCATGAAGCAATTTATTTCATCAGCAAAGTCCATGTAGAAAATATTTTATTAATATTCCAATTTTCTGATTCAGCTCTTTGTATAATAAAATATGGTGACTGGAACACTTTTCTTTTTACTGTTCTTGCTCAGCCTCATAAGAAAAGGTGAAGTTTTGTAGCATTATTTATGCCAATTTTCCTTTAAATTCTCCACCATAAAGTGTATCAGCAAATTAATATTCTCCGACTCTAAGATGAGATTGACCTCATAGGTATAAGTTCATTTCTTGTCCTAACATCTACTGTACCGTGAAATTAGGGGTCTTTTCTTTATCTGGCTATATATTTTTACTTCATTTTCATTGTGGCAAGACTGCTGGTAGGGACCTCCATCCAGTCACTGTGTCACCTTAACATATAATCACCTTTTAACCAGTCAGTCATTATTGCATAATGATGCAGGCAAGGCCACGAATGCAGCTCACTTAGTGCTTTGTTTGTTCCAGCTTGAATCATAGACAAGCTCTCCATGTTTAAAAGGGACTGAAAATATGGGGCTCAGTCTTAGTGAAACTCCGAGGTCACCTCTGCTGAGTCAAGTTACCTGTGTATAGGTGAAGGAAATGAAGCACTAGTGGGCTGTGCATCCAGGAGTCCTAGGATACAATAAGACCACATGGGTCAGTTAGCAGATCTGTGTGTCCTTAAACTGCTTACTTGACTTCTCTGGACCTACATATTGTCAACTGAGGAAGAAGAGTTTGGATGAATGATCTCTAAGATCCCTGCCCACCATAACCCTCTGATTTTGTGCACACTGTTACTTTGTTCATTTGCAGTAAACCTAATGACTAGTGAATAGTTCAGAGTTCCACTCCCCTCTGTCTCAGAAGCCTTCCCAGATTCCCTCGATGAAGGCTCTGCCCCTTTCTGTTCTTCCCGTAGTTTTTACAAATGTTATTGTGTATCAGATTGGGAGTTTTTGTGTGTCTTATCTTCCCCACAAGGCTGGGAATGCCTTGAGGACAAGGGGCCTTTTTATGTCTATCTTTCTGTGTATGAGAAGTATTTTGCAGTGAGACGCTCAACCAATACTTGGCAACCATAGTTCAGAGATCTTACAGGGAAAGACAACAAACACAGATACAAATAGGTTTGAAAAGGGACTTCTCTGTAGTTGAAATTGCTTTGCTACTTACACCATGTAAAGTTACCTCGATAGTTTCTCAGGGAGATTTCATTTTAATGTATATGAAATGCCAAATGTTTGCAGTTGAGTGGAGAGGTGAATCATTTCATGCACATAATGGAATTCTTTTATACATTTCCGATTATTCAGCACCTTGTGGTAGGGCCATGCGATGTTACTTCCCATCATGTCAAAATGTGCCCTTTTGGTGGTAAGGTCATTGCAGTGCTTTTAGAAAAGAAAAGTGAGCTCCCACTGGTCTCACTGGTGTTCTGATGTTTTGAGATTGTTTTTGCATGGACTCTGGGAGAGCTAGGCTGCAAAGCAAGACAATGTGAATACATCTCCCCAAATCAATGAGAATTGTGCTGTCCTCTAGAAAATTAGGTTTGAGCCACATCAACGTCAGTGCCTGAGACTGAATAAATCCCATTTCATGATTGCCCAGTGTATGAATTGTGTAATGTGTCTAGATGGGCACATGCTATGATTGCTTCTTTTTCCTCAGCATTACTAAATGGTAATGTGGTGGATTCATGTGAGAAGTGTCTCAAATAAACAGCCCAGGCTGCATGCGATAATTTATGGCCTGCACTTGGAAAGTCTCCCTGGACCAGTGTAAGATGTTACTATTAACCAGAGAAAATGGGAGAAACATTTTCTGTGGTTTTTATTTTTTTAAACTGATATAGGCAGAAAGTACTTAAATAATCTTGCTTCATACAATGTCACGTGTTGGTTCACCATGTTGTTGTGGAAAGAACCTCCAGCTTGGTACTTCAGCCGGGGAGTTCATGGTCAGGTCAGGTTCATTCACTTGTTCATCCAGCTACCTGAAGTAAGTGCCTACTATAAGCCAAACACCATTTTAAGTACCAGGGGGATGGGAGGGACAGAGGTGGTGTTTGGGGTGTTTATATAGAACATCTTCATAATCTGAAACCCTGCTGTGTTTTATTCTCTCCACCTCAGGTGTTATTTGCTGAAAAAAATAAATGCTCCAATAGTGATGCTCATTTCTTGCATAGACTTGCACACTCTCAGAGATGATGCTTCAGATCTTCAGTAGTTCATATGGAGAGTGGAGCTCTCCCAGGGATGAGCCCTTGGACCTATCAGACACCAGCACTATTTTAAGTTTGAAAGAAATTTAAATAATAGTTTTAAAGGCCCACTTATCTCCTAATCTGTTGGAAGCTGTCCACATTTTAAATTCAGTGAGTGCTAGGCCAAAGCAGCCACGTAGTTCAGTGAGTCCCTGAAGCCTTGGGGGTGCGGGGTGGGGAGACAGCCCCCTATAATCCAGCACTGACTGTTTTAGAGCAATTCTCTTTTTCATTTCAACTCTGACTCCTGATGTCCTAGATTTGCTGAGACTTCATTGCAAGGCAAGAACCTTAGAGTTAATGGAGTCCATTAGGCTTATTATGGCTGGAGTGGTGCCTGTTATTTTTCTAGCTTGACTATAATGATCAGCTTTCATGGATAAACAACAATCTTCAGTCCAAGCTATGCAGCTTACTAGCAGTGTGACCTTGAGCAAGTCAATTTACTTTTCTCACCATCACTTTCTTACCTGTGAAGTGAGGACTTGTTACCTTTAACATTCTAGGATATACTGATAGGATTCTGGTTCTTAGTGTTGTGCTTGGTGGATCAGCGAGCTGATGAGAGGCATGTGGATCACATGTTCTCTATGGGCTCCTGGGATTCTCAGCCTTGGCCTGTCTTCTAAAGCATGTGCCTATTATCCAAGTAAATATGCCTGTCAGTGTCCTAATTTATTTCACAAAATGATAGAAGCCCAGAATCTCCGGCTTGAATTAAAATTAACATTTTATTTAATTAGGGCAGCCCCATCTTGAGATCAGGAAACTATGCCATTCATCCATTCATCATTTGATTCTCTTGTTCAGTATTTATTAATATTAAACACCTGCTATGTGCTTGGTGCTCTGCACAGTGCTAAGAAAACAAAGAAGAGTAAGATACAGTGCCTGTCCACAAATCTCTCCTCTTCCTCCACAGCGGAGAGAGACCCTTTGCAGTACAAACTGGTCGCTCTTCACTGTGTTGCCTTCTGGTACCATGTGGGAGGAAGGGTGTTAATGGTGAGCTGGTGGCCTCCCCTAGAAAAGAAGGGGAAAGAAAGTCCCTCAAATGTGACTCCTCTAAACATCTTTAGTCATTTCAAGTTAACCTAGAGACTGAGTTGGAAGGAAGATCAGTGAAAAAAAGTCTGTTTATAAACTAAGCCCCACGAGGAGTCAGGCAGAATGTCCCCTGATGAAGGACTTCAATACTGGAGGACGACACATTTAAAACTATAACCGAACCTTCAAGTAAGGGTTCAAAGGAAGTAAAAGGTGACACAGAAAATAAAATGTAATCGGGCACTCTGGGAGGGATGGGACGAAACGCAGGAAGCCTTGAGAAGCCTCCATTGGCTGGTCCCCAGGCCCAGGCCAGCATCTCCAGCCTTTCCAACAGTGCCAAACGTGTGTGTTGTTAAGCCATTCAGAGTGCTGAAACAAAGGCCAGAGGAGTTTGCCCCTGACTTGGAAACATGAGGTATTTTTGCTTTGCTTTTTAAGATAGAGAAGAAATAACTTTTATTGTAAGCTCCCAAATCAGATGTTGGAATGAACAATTGTAGTTGCATACAGGTCGGTGAGATGCCAGTTAACACACTGACTACTTCTCTGGAAAGTTTCCAGAAGGGAGAAAAAATATCCCAAAAAAGCAAACAAAAAATAGTTATGTCTCTTGCATTATTTAAAAATGCATTTCCTGTAAGTTTCCGGTATCTCCCTTTTTCCCACCACCGCCTGCTGAACGCACTCCTGCTCATGCGTCAAGGCCCTGGTCCCTTGCCTTCCCTTCTCTCAGGGCTTCCTGGATCCTTTCTAGCAGAATCAATGGCTCTCCTAATCATGCTCCAGAGCACCAATGTTAGGCCCCACATACTAGTTATTCAGCTGCGCGTTGGTCACTTCTGTAAGATTCCGGTGTCCCACATGCAGTGACCGCATCTCTTTCACTTTATAATCCTCTCCCCTGTCTATGGGCTTACTCAAAGAGGACACTCAGTAATGTTGACTGACTGAATGAATGGAGAATCTTAAATGTCCAGTATCTCTGCTAAACTTGGGCTGTCCCCTGGAAGTCACTTTTATTGAGAACAGTTTTATCAGGGATTTGGAGAAAGTGAAGGAAGTATGCCTGCCTGGTTGGCAGATCATACAGAGACCAAAGAATCAAATAACAGGTTTATGGCAGCTCTTCCCATGTGACAAGGGTTGTTTGAGTCAAATCAGCCAAAATTCAAAGGAGATAAGTGCAAAATCTTGTACTTAGGTGCAAATCATTAATACTAATAGCAAAACAGAATGTAGTGACTAGATGGCTGTTCTCATGAAGGAGACGGGGTGGGGGAGGCATTGATTTAAGTTAACACACGTCACCAGTAGGGCTACTCAAGATGCCTGGTCACTCTTGGGGTAGATTAACAGAAGAATTTAATACCTAAAGAAGAAGTGAATAGTGGATTCCCATCTCTGCCGTTTGGTGGGCCAACTGGAAGTTCAGTTGGGTGTGGACACATTGGTCCCCCATGTCTGGCAGTGACTACGTGAATGGTGTCTTCTAACTCAGCTTCTTTCCTCAGAGCCCAGCACTGGGCCTGGTGTGTAGTAGATTAAATAAATGTTAGTGGAATGGGAACTGATTGAATGAGAGTCTGGAGGAATAATGCTGAATGGTAGAAAAGAGGAGAGGGGAGGTGAGGAGAGGAGATTGTCTCTCACACAGTTAGAAAAGTAATAGAAGCAACCAGAGGTATTTGTACTTTGAAACAAGTGTGTTTGTTGGCAGGGGTGGGTATATGGGGGAAGTTTGGCGAATAATCACCATCTTCAGATACTTTAAAAACTGCCGTGTGGAATGGAAATTAGATTTCTTCTGTTCGACATCAAAGGAGTGGAAATTAGAAAAAGCAAGTTTTGTATGTTAACTGTAATTGAAAAATAAAAAAACTTATTTTACAAAAACAGGTACATTTCCTAAACAATATTACAGACTAAATTCTTTGAGCCAGCCGAGTGTAAAAGAAATCTATTCTAAGTCATGCATATCATTTTTAAATTTCCTAGTAGCCACATTAAAAATGAGAAAAATGCAAAATTAATTCAATAATATTTTTATTTAACTTAATACATTCAATGTCTTATTTCAGTAATCAACCAATACAAACATTACTATTGGGGCACTTTCTATACTAAGTTGCAAAATCTGACGTGTATTCCTAAATTCAGACTCGCCTCGTTTCATGAGTAGACCACCTCTAATGTGGAAGCTGTCTTTTACACATTAATTAAAATCTTGTGAGTCAAAGAAAAAAATAATAATTTATTAGGAAAAAAAAGCAAACAAGTCTTAGCTCAAGCAATTGTCTGTGTGGCATGCTTTGTGGGAGATAGCGTGCCCCTGTCCCGCACGTTGGAGGCCAGAACCATGGAGGTGAAAGTGTGCTGTAGAGCCCTGCCACACTGGGCTGGGGGCATCGGACACAATGAATTCTCAGGAGCCTTCTTATTCTAAAATTTTATGCTCTCTATGAATAAACATTTTCTTTTTGACCCTACCCCAAAATGGTATATTAATATGAGATAAACCGATTATTACATTGCTTTATCCTTCTTAGAGCATGTTTATTTACATCATTTCAAGTGAACCTCATAAGGAGGAGACACACAAATAAAAGAAACATTGTTGTTTTCATCCTACAGATTAAAGGACCACTGACTGGCTATGAACAAATGACTTAGCCTGGGTGTTAAGAGGATCTGGGTCCAAGGGGATCTGGGTCCTTGCCTTAATCACGAGAGCTTACAGTGTGGCTCTTCATGTGAGCAGTTAGAAGATGCCTAAGGTCTTCCTCTCCCCGTTTCATAGATGAGGACACTGAGGTATAGGGAAGGTCTAGGTCACATAGCTGCTAAGTGGCAGACCCAGTATTTGCACCAGCCAGGGTGATTCCAAAGCTCGTGTCCCTAACGTCTGTGCTGGCGTGCGTTTCCAAAATGAGTATGACCATTGATAAGGAATCGCTAAAATTGTAAGATCAAAGAGCAACCAACAATTCACTTTGCCATCAGCCAAATAAATGATCAAGATGCCACAGTAACAACTAAAAGTGTTTATTTTTTCCAAACGTGGAGTCCTGGGATCTGTGTGAAAATTTAGTAAGAAGAGGTAAAAAAGACACAACTTACCACCGTGACCCACCAAATCTGGCCCCTTATCCCTGGCAGTGTTTCATGACACAGTCACACACCACTCACCTGGCTTGTCCAGCGTGGGGATGATAGGTTAGGTGGATGTTCCCCAAAACCTAATGTGAGCATCCACCCCCTTCATGTGCTTCAGTGACAGCGGGTGGAATAGTGGAAGAATTACATGGTGTCTCAGAGCCAACTGAACATGTTCTGAATTATTCTAGATTTCTGGGTGGTTTTGTCCTACATCTTTGCCTAGCTCACCTTAGAGCTTATTAAAATGCTTTGCATGAGGTTTGGCTCTGCAAGGAATGTCCCTAGCCCTTTAGCTCAAACTTGTTCAACCCACAGGCCACACACTGCCCAGGATGCTGTGAATGCAGCCCAAACCCAAATTCATAAACTTACTTAAAATATTATGTGATTTTTTGCGACTTGTTTTTGTATGGCCCAAAACAATTCTTCTTCCAGTGTGGCCCAGGGAAGCCAAAAGGTTGGATACACATGCTTTAGCTTCTGTTCATCTTTTCCACATTTCCTGCTTCACTGCTTTTCTTTTCTACAGCAGACTCTCTGTTAACTGGAATTCAGTTTGCCAGTTACCTGAGTTCTAGTTTGTGGAGAGTCTACCTACATTTAGCTGGCATCTACCAGTCCCCGTGGGTGCCGGATAACCGAGAGTCTTCTGTATATTTGCCGTGCACCACACCCATTTTTCTCTCTGACCTATTGTCTTTGGGATCTGTCGGCTCATTGATCCGTGCTATGGGGTAAACCTGGTGGCTGATAATGGAAAACTGGTAGCTTGGCATTTCTGTGCAATTGAGTCAAATAGCCTCCGTACAACAGGAATACCATCAATCTGTACTCTCCAATACGGTAGCCACGGTTCATCTGTGGCTATTTAAATTAAACTAATTAAAATAAAACATCCAGTTACTCAGTCACACTAGCCATATTTCAAATGCTCAGTAGCCTCAAGTGGCTTGTCACTGCCAGTGGCTGTTGGAGTAGAGCTAGTGGGCAGCACAGATATCCGAAGTCTGACAATTAAGTTCACAAACTCATCCTAGAAAAAGTGCTACATACCTCACCTTTGAAGTACTCCCCTTGGGAAGCTGTGCACTGACGCCAGTGCCTTGTCCACCCTTTGAAGCAATCTTGGAACTCTTTCTGGAATGGCCATCAGAGCTGTCTTTGTATTACCCCTGATGTCCTGAATGTCATCAAAATGTCTTCTTTTCAATATTTCCTTTATGTTTGGGTGAAGAAGAAATTCATTGGGAACCAGCTCAGGTGACTAGAGAGGTTGTTATTTGTGTACTGGCTAAAAACTCCCTCACAGACAGTGCTGTGTGAGCTGGTGCATTGTTGTGATGCAGGAGCCATGAGTTGTTGGCAAAAAGTTCAGGTCCTTTTTCTCTGACTTTTTCATGCAGACTTTTCAGCATTTCCAAATAGTAAACTCCATGTTTGTCCAGTTGGTACAAATTCATAATGAACAATCCCTCTGATATCAAAAAAGGTTAGCAACATTGTTGTGACTCTTGATTTGGACTGACAGAACGTTTTTGGTTGTGAAGAATTGGCTGACTTCCATTGTGCACTTGGATGCTTTGTTTCAGGGTCGTATTGGTACACCCATGTTTCATCACCAGTGATAACAGGGCCCCAAACATCGTCCTGCCTCTCCAAAAGGTCTTGGCAAACTTTGACTCTCCTTCACTTTAGTTCATCGGAGAGCTTCTTCAATACCGTTTTTGCACACACCTTTCTCATGCCAAGATTTTCAGTGAAGATTTTCCTAACTGTTTCTCTATCAATATTTGCTCGGTCTGCTCTGCTTCTCACAGTTTTGACACACAATTCGATGAATTTTTTTAATGTATTAACCAGTTCTGCTCGTTACTGGACGTCCTGAACTCTTTTCATCAGTGACGCTTTCTCTCCCCTCTGAAAAACATTTAATCCATTTGTACACTGCCATTTTCTTCATGGCATTATCCCCATAAATATGGACTAACATGTCCCTGATTTCACTTCCACTCTTGCCAAGTTTAACAAGAAATTCAATGTTTGTTCGTTGCTCTAATTCAAGCTCTGACATTCTCATGATGGCATACAAAAACATGCAACCACAATAATGAATACCGCTCAGCAAGACACCACCACATGTCGACATGAACACAGCTGTGAGACACAGATACAACAAGGTTATGAAACCTTACCCAATTGTTTGTACAGTGCTGCCAACGTAAGCACATGGTGTCAAGTTCACGAATTTAATTGTCACACCTCGTAGGTTGTTCCCATAATTGCAGAACTTTCTCTTAGTACTGTTCAAGTGCTTGGAATAACTTTGTGGTATTGAGACCTGAGTATAGATTGAACAAGCAGATACTATAATACTAGTTCAATGCTAATTATTTGTAGTTGCAAAGGTTACTTTCTGGCCCCTCATTTCCTCATCTGCAAAATGGGAATAATAAATAATTATGTTGCATAGTTGTACTGAAGATTGAATGCAATGTCATAGGTAAAGCAGTTCTTGGTTTGCAGTAGTAGCTCAAAGGACAGTCATTCCTTCTTTAAGTTACTCACTGTATGGGACATTCAATTTGATCACTTAGAGCCAGTTTGTAAGGCTGAGGTTTGCAAAGCTGGCCTCCTAGAAGTTTTCTTTTTTGGTGCTGAGTGATAATGCAGTATTTAACATGTATATTAGTAATTGTTTGCTCCTTTGGTGGGCAGAGTTACAAAAAGCAAAGAAACAAAAAAATCAAAAGACAGAAACAACAAACCAATTTTTAATGAGTAGATGTTTTATGAGACAGTATGTAAAGTAGGTCACGTCTATCAGGAAAGTTATTCATAATGCAGAAACTACATTGCCCCAGCCATATTTCAAGGAAAATCAGACTCATAATGACTCTTTCTTCAGATTAGTTTGGGGAACTTTATGTTTTCTATTTCCTCTTGGAAATTCACATAATTCGCAATGTAAAGGCTCTAAGAAGTCCTACTGGAAGGAAATATTTTTAACTTTTTTAACTCAAATGGTTTGAGCTTTTATGGACATGGAACCCCTTCCTGTTCTTAAATGAAGACCTTTTGAAATGTGTTCACAGAAACCATTTTAAAACACACTGCTCTGAGGGCCTCTACAACCACTGTTTTTTCAGAAGCATCTGTAGGGAAGGCCCATTGAAAAGCATTTCCTTCTGCACTAACCCCTAATTCTAACACAACAAAAGGGATGTAGTTCATACAGCTCCGTCTCTTTTGTAGTTCCTTAAGGGAAGGATAAGTCTGAAGTGAGTTCACGACCTGAAAGTAACCTATTTTGTCAAGGTTTAAGGTTCAGTAAACAGCGATTGAGATCTCTTGTATTTCAGACAACCACAAAGACTGTTTTTGTACTTGGAGACTAGAGGCTAATGTAACTGTGTGTTTTCATTGGAAGGCCAGCATTTTCGAAGCTCTCAGCTCAGCAGTTCGTCTTTGCAACACAATGCCCATTGGGTCTGATGGTGATCTGATAGAAAAAGGGGAATGTAATTCAACCTGTGTTAGTGAAATGATTGCTTTGAATAAAGCTCTACCTGTGTTGGCTTTAATAACCTGGTAAGATCTGAGGTAATAGTTTTAACTTTGTTCTCTCACTGCAGCCACATGATAAAGGCTGACAGATAAATGCACTCATGTTAGCAAACACTAGTCTAAGCTAATGGCTAAAGCAGGAAAGGATAATGAGCCAATTCTTGAATCAAGTTTCTGGGTTAGAGATATATGTGTATATTTATCTATGTGTATGACATCTCTCCCTCTTTCTATCAGTCATTCACTTATCTCAGGAGTCAGCAAACTTTTTCTGAAAGGAACGAGATAGAAAATATTTTCAGCCTGGCAGGGCATACTTGTATGGTCTCTATTGCAACTACTCAGCTGTGCTGTTGTAGCTAAGAGGTAGTCACAGACAATGCACAAATGTATGTTCCAGTCAAACTTATAAGAACAGGCAGCAAGCCAGATTTAGCCTAAAGGGAGAAGTTGGCTGACCCCCTGATCTATCTTTGATAATCAATAGGAGCACCAGTTACGGGTAGTTCCTGACATGCTTGCCTGAATCAGATCCTGACTCTGAAATTGAATTTTGGGAAACCAAAAATCCTTTTAATAAATCACTGGCAATGATGACTTCGCTATAGATGGATTATTATTGCAAGTATTTAGTGATCAGGCATTATCCTAACTGCTCCTTTAGCTGTCACAACAACCCTCTGAGTTAGGTACTATTGTTATCATCTTCATTTTGCATCAGAGACGAAGATGAGGACCTGGAGGAAGTGGTGGGTCCTGAATGTGCAATTCAGGCAGTCTGGCAGCAAGGCGCACCCCCCGCCCCAGTGCCATATCGTGTCTAACGGGAACTCTGGTGGGAATGGGTCTCCTTGCATGGGGCTTTGTGACTTCACTGGTGTTCATCTGTCTTCCTCTCCTCTCCCCAGCCCCGCACTCAGTTTTGCTTGAACCACATTGATCTTTGGTCTGTTTCCTGGTCATGACAGGCCCTCTCACGAAGCGGGGTTTGGAAATGCTGTTCCCTATAACAGCACCACCTTCTTCATCACTTCTACTCGTCTTTCAAGACCCACCCAAATTATGTCCACCTCTGTTTTCACAAACTTCTCTGGGCAGAGTAATATCCTCTCCTTTTTGTATTTCAGCTGCATTTGCTGAATTTTAATAACTGATTGGATGTTTTTCCTCTGGAAGATTGTGAGCTCCTGGTGGCAAGGAGCATTGGCTCACCCAGCACCTTGCACAGCACTTCCTCTAATGATTGTTCAACAAATGTATTTTGAATAAATGAGTGAATGAATTTACAATAAGTCCAGTAAGTAGGAGTAGCCATTACAGGCATACCTTATTTTACTGTGCTTAGCTTTTTTGTGGTTCACAGATGGGTTTTTTACAAATTGAAGATGATCCTGTATTCACAAAAAGATCATGACTGGCTCTCTTGCTGTGGTCTGGAATGGAACCCAAAATATCTCCGAGGTGTGCCTGAACATATTTTATGTTAAATGACTGCAGAAATTTGGGCGACTTCTGTTTGGTGAAAGTGTCTTTAAACTGTACCTAAAAGAGCCTGTTCTGATTTATTAAAAAATATTAAGAAATAATATAATAAGTGGAACCTGATATGAATGAAACTAACCTGGAGAAGCAAGTGAATAAAAACTGTGTTACTCTTGGCAATAACAATGTATTTTCCTTTAAAAAGGCAGTTTTCTAGCCCCATAAAGGTGCATTGTGTGTGTGTGTGTGTGTGTGTGTGTGTGTGTGTGTGATTCTGTGTGTTATGTATTCATTTGCCTTTAAAAAGATTGTGTAGAATGCATGGATAGAGGAATGTCTCAGACCTCTTCTATAAAGTTATTTTTATGTGATGGCATCAAAACACATCTATGGGATCATGAACTGTCTTATAATCTTTTTTTTGAATTTCTGATAGCCTGTCTGTGCACATACTAGATGTTCAATAAATGCTAGTTTTAAAGTAAATAAATGAACCTTGAAACACACAGGACTCAGACTCTCAGAGCTTCAAGCTTAACTAGATATATGGAAGCATTAAGGAATTGATGTTTTTAGTACGCTTCCCATGTGCCAAGCAGGGAGCCAGGTCTTGGAGATACAGCTGCTATCAACATGACTCGACAGCTCTTCCTGATTATCTTATGTATGATAGATTCTATAATAAATACTTGTGAGTCACTATGCTCATTAGTGCTACATCCTTCTGGCAAAATATATAATGAGGTAGCAGGTGACTCTGTGGTGGCCTCTTCTTTGTTCAGACCTCCCTGAGTATATTTTGTATCCCTTTTGCCTCTTCAAGGGTATCTCTTAGACAGTATCCCTAGTACCAAGCATAGTGCTGGGCTATTACTTGTGAATAAATAAATATTCTTGGAACCAAACACATAGAGCTACTATGTTGTTCTGGAATGAGCTTTGGTTGTGGGCAGGGGACCTGGGCTCCCATCCCAACTCTGTCACGGACTGGCTTTGGTAAGGATCAGTTGAGCCTCTCCTGCACAGCTGGAGGTGAAGCATGATCACTGGGAACGTCGTTGAAGGACTTACACTATTTGCCAGAAGTAGTCATATGGATCCTTAGAAGAGAGAAGGATGCTATTGAGATGGTTGTGTGAGCCATGGGCATGCAAATGTGGAAGGAAAAATAGCCAGAGTTGGAGGACATTAGGAATGTGGGTATCCTGAAAGCAGGGTTCCTCATTAGCTGGGATTGTTAGTAAGCAGGGTTAAATTTGTGAACGGGAATTTGGGAGAAGAAGGAAAACAGCAAAAACTAAACTAAAAATTATGAAGATCACAATAGGTTAAAAAAAAATGACATTAGAAGGAGCCAACGTGGTTTTTCTTTCTCTTTCTCCTTGATTTCTCCTTGTCTCAGACTTGAGGAGGCTGAAATGATCTCCACAAAACCCTTTCAAGGGAAGGTTTGAAAGGAAGACTAACTTTCCACAGGGTACGACTTCGAGTCCAGAACAGACTACACGCAGGGGCTCTGGCTGGTCACACCCCTGGGGTAAACGCAGGACACGTGCTTGCAGTGTTTCCGTGCCCATGAACTACGGGGCTCCAGGTGATCTTCCTATCAGGAGAATAATCATGGTTATTTTCGTGTCTGACTAGAACTGCTGGAATTGGAAGGAGTACCTTTTGCAAATACGTTTATAGACATTATCTAATTTATACATTAGAGCATTCCTATGAGAGTCGGTGTTATTATCTCCATTACAAGCAGAAATTGAGGTCCAAGTTAAATGATTTGCCTGAGGCCATGCAGCTAATCAGTAACATAGATAGAACTTGAATCCCATCAGGTCTTCTGATTCACACGCCATATTTTTTCACCGTTGAGGGCTTCGGGAAGAAGGTTATGGTCTACTTAAGAGGGCCATGCAGGGCCTAAACGTTCATTATGAATAGTAAGACAGTGAGCGTGCGAGATGGTGCAGACTTGTTAAAGAACGTTTAGTAAGTGTAAATAGTACCATTTAAAATAGACCACAAATGTAGTATTGGTGTAGAAGTTAACAACATTGGTTTTGGGCTTTACACTCTGGGCCTCCACTAGAAGCTATTAGGCTTTGAGAAAATTAAGTAAAATGTTTGTCTCCTTACTACTTACTGAGGCATCAATTAGTTAATATGCAATATCGAACAGTTAATTTCACAAACTCATCCTAGTGAAAGTGCTGATACCTCATTTCCGAATATCTCTGTGGTCACCTTCGAAGTACTCCCCTTGGGAAGCTGTGCATGGACGCCAGCACCTAGTCCACCCTTCAAAGCAATTTTGGAACTCTTTTTCTGGAATGGCCATCAGGGCTGTTGTCCTACCAAGATTTGATGATTAAGTTTGCGAACTCGCCACCTAGTGCTTACTTTGGCAGCACTGTACAAACGAGGTTATGACACCTCACCAAGTTGTTCGTACAGTGCTGCTAATGTAAGCTCACAGTGGCGAGTTTGCGAACTTAATTGTCAGATTTTGGGTACAAGGACAGCTCTGATGGCCATTCCTGAGAAAGAGTTCCAAAATTGCTTTGAGAGGTAGACTAGGTGCTGGCATTGGTACACAGCTGCCCAAGGGGAGTGCTTGGAAGATGATGGCTGTAGTGATATTCGGCAATGAGGTATGTGGCACTTTTTCTAGGATGAGTGTGCAAAATTGTTTGACCTTGTAGATGAAGAACCCAGATGTTTTCTGTCGTATGGCCTATTAGCTGGTGTTTTTCTAGTTGTTATTAGTATTCTGGTTTATATTGGGGCATCTGGGTATCTGAGTGACTGTGTCAAGGGAACTACAGCAAGTCCTCACTTAACATTGTTGGTAAAGTTCTGCAGCTTTAAGTGAAAGGATGTGTGATGAAACCAGTGTTAGCACAGGATAATTGATATAAACAAGAGTTAAGTTCCTAAGGCACCTCAGCAACATTATAATGAAATGAAACCGAAACGACCTTATTTGAGGACCTGCTGTATAGGGCTAGTTACCTACCATAATTTTCATTTCAGGAACATGTTATTTACAACTGATACCAGGATAGCTGTGGGCCAACAAATGATGTGAGTATGCAGTGCAGATGCTGACTCCCTCCCTCTCTGCCTCCCTTTATCTCTCCCTCCATCTTACTCTTCATTTCTTTTGTTGAGTTGAAGCTCTGAGGATAATAGGATCAAAGACAAAGGATAATAGGAGTTCCCTGTGTCTGTAATGCGGTGAGAAGGCCATTCCCAGCAGATGAAAATCTCATGGAGGCATGGCAGGACTAGGTGCCACAGGGTATTTTCTGTAGTCGTACCCACATAGGTGCACGTGGTCCCATGTTACTATTTCCCAGAGAGCTTGGATGGTGGTCGGTGGAGGCATTTGAGCTTGCAGTGGTAGGCAGGGACCCAATCATGAAGAGCCTTGCATTCAGTACTGGAGCGTTCTGAGTTTATGTTGAAAGTAATGAGCCATTGGAGCCTTGTAATCTGGGAAATTAATTGATCAAATTTGATTTTTGGAATCAGTCTAGAGTAGAAGGTGGGAAGGGCAGATGGAAATTGACAAGAAATAAGTCAGAGATATGGATTAGGGGAGTAGGAAAGAAATAATTAGGACCAGAGCCAAGATAGTGACAATGAGAATGGTGAATAGAGGATGTGTGTGTGTGGAGGTGCGTAAAACAATGCTCCAGCCATGACGCGTATTTAAAATGGGGCAGAGGACTAAGGCATGCATTGACAGTTACCCTTGTGGTGTGAAAAAGAATATCTTTGAACCTTTTTCTGAAAGAATGACATAGAAAGGAGGCAGACACAGCCAGAACAGCTTCAAGGGCCCTGAGTGGAAAGAAGCAATGCGGAGCTGGTGACATGTTTTGAAATAATGTTGTTGAGGCTTCAGAGTGGGTAACAGAAGGAGACGTTTGTGAGAAGACACAGTTTTAGGTCAGATGAGAGCGTTAAGTCACAGCAAAGGAAAGGGATAAAGTAATGAGGGATACCCAGGAGGCATGAGAAGAACCGGAAGGGGAAATGAACTGAGAGAACAGGCAGCTGAGCTCACTTCCGTAAGGGCCGTCTTTGAAGAGCACGGAGGAAGGAAGGGGAGGGGAGAAGCGCTTTCAGAGAAAGATGGGAGGCAGAAACCGAAGCAGATGGAGATAACAGGCCAACTGTAGGTGGGATGCAAGTCGCAGAAGGTGGAGAGACACTGAGAGGAGGGAGCATTGAGCTTGGGTTAAAGCTGACAAGTCCTCAAAGGCTGCCAGAGAGAGAGAGATGTGGGGGGACAAAGCAGCCTTGAGGAGTTCAGTGAGATCACATCCCTGTGAAAGCAGACAAACTACACAAGGACCAGGAAACACAAATTAGCATGAAATGCCAAAGGCCTACGGGGTTCCTGGAGAGGAGAAACCAGTTAATTTTCGCATGAGGAGCAAGGCTGTCTGGGATGATGGAAATGTGGGCGAATAGGGACTGCTGGGCTGGTCAATAGGAGAAGGATGGAGGTGTAAGAACAAGACTCTCGTTTAACAAACATCAGGTGGATGTGTGAAAGGAAATCTTTGTTGAATGATGCATGATCTCAAGGTTTATTTGCTAGGGAGAAGCCATAATCACATTTATGAATGCACATGCCTCCCCCCGACCCCGGGAGAAATGTGTAAGGGAAAATGCATGCAAGGTGATGAGACCCTAACTGAAGTGGGGGGAGGGTGGTGGTGGGAGGCGGAGATTCTGGCAGTTTATTAATGTACCTGGAAATGAAGAAGTAAACCTTCAGAGCTTTTGTTTGGACTCTCTTATAAGGCTGGAGGAAGAGGACAAGGGGCGAATATAGCAGATAGATCATGGGCTTAGTTGCAGATTTCAAACCTATTTCTTGACTTTCTGGTCGAATGACACGATGACAGGCATTTTGACCTTGAATCTTTAGTTTCCTCATGGCTTTACATGTTAACTATGATGATTAGAAGAGGGATGATGGCGATGATTATGATGATGAGTGTGTGTGTCTACCCGCATGTACACACCAACCCTGTGATTTGGTGACAGTAACTTTTATCACAAAACGCAAAGGGTATGTAGTTCAAAAGTCAAAGATCGACCAGTGAGAATGTCTTTCATGCATTTTGGGTAGGATATGATCCTTCGGCCAATGCTGACACTAGTGGTCTCCTCGCCTCCGTTATTGAGGTTCTGCCCTTTCCCAGCTCTGTGCCACTCTTTTAAACATAGCATCTGAGTCAGTTCCCATAATGAGGTACAGAGGTGGGTGATATGTGACCCATTTCGCCCATGAAGGGACTGAGTCTTAGGTTTTCTTGAGGTTCCTGAGGCTCTCACCCAGTAAGAGCCAGATTCAAACCTTTGTCTGACTAACTCCTCAAAGTGGAGAAAAATAGAGAGCTGGATAATATCTTTAGAAAATAGGGTTTGACTGATCATGCTGATTCCACTGCCAGGATCCCTGTGGCTTAGCCCCATGAGCTCCTACCCTCCAAGCCGTGCCAACAGATGAGAGGGCAGGCCACACACGTGCTCCTGAGTGAAGCAAAAGCAAGGGCGTTCTGCAGCTTAATGCTGTGTGGGCTTCAGTTTTAGAAGGAAAAAAGGGATGGAACTGGCGGATGAGTTCTACTTTCTCCTCTGTGAAAAGGCAAAGAAAGAAACTGCATATTTAAAAAGGGCAGATGATGGGAATAAGGCTGTGGAGGGAAGAGCCCTGTCTTGGGAGCAATGGCCCAACTTCACAGAGTGACCTCAGGCAACTCCTTTGGTCAGTTTGCAAAGTGAGGGAGTTGATCCATTTGGTCTCTAGGGTTTCTTCTAGTTCTAGCAGACTCGATTATGGAATACAGAACCTATAACACATTTCATTCAGTCTCTGGTTCTTTTGTCACCAGTTTTACAGGACCATGCTGAAGTCCTTGTAGG
This sequence comes from Lyroderma lyra, assembly GCA_004026885.1. Classification (NCBI taxonomy): domain Eukaryota; kingdom Metazoa; phylum Chordata; class Mammalia; order Chiroptera; family Megadermatidae; genus Lyroderma; species Lyroderma lyra. Next base: position 94,419 of record PVJL010001428.1, read on the forward strand.
CTGCTTTAAAACTGACAAAAATTCTGTCCCATCTTTAGAGAGATACTAGACAGGGCCCTTCTTTCAAGGGACCTACTTACAAGTGGTACAGAGAACAAATGGATTCTGTTGTACTATTGTGGAATTAGGTCTATTTGACCTACTAGTCTGAGGGCTTCTTGCGGAGTGAGGGCTGAGCCTTATTTATCTTAAATCCTCACTGTCTAGAACAGTGCCCATTAACTGTCCGACGAAAGAATGAATAAATGGATGAGTACCATCCACACCATTTACGAAGTGCTTACCATGTGCTAAGTACTGGAGCATCCATCACTTCACTTAGCCCACTCAACAACACCGTAAGACAGAAGCCATTCTTTTCCCCGTGTTATACCGTAGAAACACACCCCCGAGGCCTCACAGTGAGCGGATGCCATGCACAGTTCAGAACAAAACCTTGGCTGTTGCTAACTCTGTATGACCCGTGCTCTTAACTCACTGGAATGTGCATCTCTCAAGAGGTGGCTAAGGACATATTTAAATACCTCCTAAGGGAAATGATCAATGAAGCATTCATCTGTTTGTGAAGAAAATGGCATCAGCAATGAAATGAAACACCATTTGGTGGTCTCCATGGTACCTTACCATTTGGGGGACATTTTTAATGAAACACACTATCATATGGCTAGAGTGAAATTGCATTTTGCTCTAACCCAGTAACTTCTTAGTCCTTTCTCTGTCTGAAATCCTGTCTTGAAGCCTGAATTCCATTCTTACTGAGCTATTTACCCTTTCTCTGAGAGTGTCATGCTGTCTCTTTCCCCTGGATTCAGCACATCCTGAAATTGTCATTACAGGTTTTCATCTGTGACTCCTCAAGTGGACTAAGTCTCCTCAAAGGTAGGGGCTATGTCTTATTTAACTACAAATTACCAAGGTCTGGCCAAGAGCTAGTAGCTGGGGGTTGCTAAGTACACGTTTGCTGAGTGAATGCGTTATAGACCATCCAAAAGGTAATTCTTCCAGTGCCCAGAACCTGCACGTGGAAATGAGTGTGTGAGATGTTTTCTGCCACACATCGCGTCTTACACAGGCTAGGCCATGCCTCTGACTATGAATTTCTCTGGAACTCTGAAGAAGGAAAAGGAACTAAATTAGGAAGAATTTTATGTGGAACACCTAGATTCAAGGTTGTCTTCTTTCTGCCTTTTCAAGACATACGAGGTCCGTCAATTAATTTCATGAACTCATCCTAGAAAAAGTGCTCCACACCTCATTGCTGAGTATCACTAGGGTCACCTTCAAAGTGCTCTCCTTGGGAAGCCGTGCACCGATGCCAGCGCCTAGTCCACCCTTCAGAGCAATTTTGGAACTCTTTCTGGAATGGCCATCAGAGCTGTCATCGTACCCAAATCTGACAGTTAAGTTCGTGAACTTGCCACCATGCATGCACATGGTTTACAAACTTCCTATACATACATCCTTACTGATCCTACATTATTATTTTTTAAGTTAAAAAAACTTGTGGTAAAATACATACAACATAAAATTTACCACCTCAACTATTTTTAAGTGTTAAATATATTCACATTTTTGTGCAACTAATCTCTAACTTTTTCTGCTGCAAAACCGAAACTATACCAATTAAACAACTCCGCATTTCTCCCACCCCCAACCCCTGGCAACCACTGTTCTACTTTCTGCTTCTATGAATATTCTAGATACTTCATATAAGTGGAATCATACAATATGTGTTGTTTTGTGACTGTCTTATTTCACTTAGCATAGCATTCTCAAGGTTCATCCATGTTGTAGCACACTTCAAAATTTCCTCCCTTTTTAAGGGTGAATGATACCATATTTGTTTATCCATTCATCCATCAGTGGATACTTGGGTTGCTTCTACCTCTTAACTATTATGAATGATGCTGCTATAAATAGGGATATATAAATATCTCTTTAAGACTCTGGTTTCAGTTATTTTGGATATAGATCCAGAAGTGAAATTACTGGATAATATGGTAATTTTATTTTCAATTTCTTGGGGAACACCATACGGTTTTCCATAATATTATAACCGAACCAGTTTACATTCCCACCAACAGTGCACAAGGGTTCCAGTTTCTCCACATCTACTCCAAAACTTACCTGTTTTTTGATAGTAGCCAATCTAATGGATGTGAGATGATATCTCCTGTGATTTTGAGTAGCAGTTCCTTAATCATTAGTAGTGATGAACATCTTTTCATATGCTTTTTGGCAATTTGTATATCTTCTTTGGAGAAATGTCTATTACAGTTCTTTGCCCACTTTTAATTGGTTTATTTATTTATTTATTTTTTGTAGTTGAGTTATACACATTCTTTATATATGTTGGATATTAACCCCTTATCACATAAACGTTTGTAAATATTTTCTCCTATGCCTTTTTGCTCTGTTGATTACATCCTTTGATGCACAGAAGTTTTGAATTTTAATGTCTAATTTATCTATTCTTACTTTTGTTGCCTATATTTTTGGTGTCATATCCAAGAAATCGTTTCCAAATGCCATGGAGCTTTTTCCCTATGTTTTCTTCTAAAAGTTTTATAGTTGAAGGTTTTATGTTCAGGTCTTTGAGCCATTGTGATGTAATTTTTTTTTTCTTTTTCCATTTTTCTCTTGAGAGAAGGACAGGGGTGGTGAAGTAGGAAGAGAAACCATGGGGAAAGATGGGAAAATGATAGAGGAGGGGGAGAAAAACAGAGAAAAGGAGGATAAGAAAATGGAGGAGTCAAAAGGGAGAGCGAGGAGACAGGGAAGATGAATGGGTGAGGGGAGCAGGTTGTGATGTCATTTTTGTATATGGTGTAAGGCAAGTGTCCAGCTTTACCCTTTTGCATGTGGAATCTGGTTTTCCCACCACCATTTATTGTAGAGACTGTCTTTTCCCCATTGAGTGGTCTCGATACTCTTGTCAAAAATCACTTGACCATATACGTACCATGGTTTTCCATGTATTAGATAATACTTTTGTCTAAAATTATTAGACCAAAAATTGGGGGTTGTCTTATACACAGGTGTAGCCGGTTAAGAGGGTTTCTTAGTTGTTGGTTTGAAAAGTAATGAGTGTCTTATATATGGAAAAGATGGTGTATGTGAGGATTTGTTTCTGGGCTCTATTTTTTTGGTCTGTAAGTCTGTCTTTATACTAGAACCACACTATTTTGATTACGTTTACCTGTCTTTATTCTCCAAATAGTATGAAACTCTAGGGGAAAATAAATGCCAGTGAGCCCATGAAAACTCTGAGGTCCAGAGAAGGAAAATGATGTCTCTGGCTCTTTCACTTGGTAGTTTGCAGAGCAGGGCCACTGCGCTCTTCATTGTGCTGTAAAGCCTGCTGTATCCAAGATATCCAAACCAAGAATCACAGGGACAAACTTTAATAGGCTTTTTCATAGAAAAATCATCACTGTTGGAAGGGGCGAAGAAAAACTAGCATGTGCTTATCTCTCCAAATATATTTTTGAAAATTAATGACCTTCTCATTTCCAGGTAAATGTAACCTTTTCCTAATCTCAGTGTCACGCATTCTGCCCTCTGACCAGCAGCTCACTCCCTCTGATACAGGCCACCACCATGTTTGATACTATACTGCCATTGCCCTTCACCTTCTCTACTTACATTTTTTTCCATAGCACTCATACCTTCTTGCATACTGACTACTTTGCTTATTTTCCATGTTTATTGTCTGCCTCTGCCCACTTGAATCAATTTCTGAAGCAGGCATATCCCCTTTGTTGGTGGACATATAGAGTGTGTGCTTGTGGGGGATGTAAGAATGCCCCACCCCACCACACCCCCACCAAGAGTCCCACACCTCAGTCCTCAGAGCCTGTGAATATGATACTGTATTTGGCAAAAGAAGCTCTGCCGACAGGATTAAGGTTAAGGACCCTGAGATGAAGAATGATCTTGGATTATCCCAGCAGCCCAACATAATCACACAAGTCCCGGAAAGCTGAGAGTCTTTCCGAGCGGCTGAGAACCAGAGATGGCAGCATGAGGAGCCAGCCTACCATTGCCAGCTTTGCAGATGCACGAAGGGGCCACAAGCCAAGGACCCAGTGGCTCCAGAAAGGAACACAGCCCTCTTGACATTTGATTTGAGCCCAGTGAGACCATTGTTGGACTTCGATAGTACAGAACATCATACATTTGTGTTGTTTCAAGCCACTAGGTTTGTTAGGACAGCAGCAGCAAACTACTACGGCGCTCGGTAAATACGTGTTGAAAGAATGGATGAATGAGCCTCACCTCGACACTGGGAGGTGAGGAGTCACCCTCATGAAGAGGGAGCAGACTCAGCGAGGTGAGGTGATTAGGCCAGTGGCTAAGACTCAGTAATTAGCAGAGCAGATTCTCTAATCCATTTGACTCTCAGCCATTTCCTTAGACTTCCTTATCTGCTGTTACATGAGAGAATGTCAGCTTGGCATTGCTCTCCCAGATAGCACGGTGCCATGTTGGTTTACCATCTTGTATGGTGAACAGCAGTGTGGGTCTGTCTCACAACTGAGAGAGGGAGAAGGAGAATTACTACATCCTGAGTATGAGAGACATGATTAAAACTTCAGCCTCCGAGGACAGACTCTGTTCTTATGTATAGACAAACCATCCAAGAGCTTCTTTGTTGTGACCCACAAGAAGCAGCCACATTTGCCTTGAGCATCTTGATGTAGGAGCCAGGTTTGGGAAGCTCTCGTGGTCAGGGCATTACAGGCCTAGAAGATCTCGGCAAGTCTGGGAAAGCAGTGAGCCAAAAGTTTAATTTCACACCATCAGATCTGAGATACATCTTGAAATCAATGCCCAATTATTAATATTGAGGAATTGGTATAGACAAAGGAGCTATGAAGTCATATTCTTAGAGAATTGATTGTACAGACCCACATTTTTTTCAGTGAAGTTTTGAGCTTCTGTCCTTGGCAGGCTAGCCAATGCAGATGGTGTGTATAAGGAGAAAATAGTGGGGAGACTGGTTTCCTCATAAAATTTGTCCATGGAAAGCTTTGCTAGAATGTGGTGGGAATGCTTCCTGGACCTCAACAAAATAGAGAGTATCCATATGAAAGGAGAAAGAACACAGTAGGCAGTCTGCATGAGTGGCACACACAACTCTGTGATTCAGGAAGTATTTAATCTGCAGACATTGACACCTCCTCAGTATTTTTTTTTTTTTTTTGGTGGTTCCCTGTCTGGGAATTAAACACAGGCTGCAGGGTTGAGAGCACTGAAGCCTAGCCACTACACCACCAGGGAACCACCTTATCAGCATTTAAGAGTAACATCCTCTATATAAAATTACTCAAGAGCCCTGTGCTTTATGCTCTGGACCTCCAAAATGATTACACTATCACCACAAAGAAATGTAAGAAGCCTGGATTAACTACCCAAGACTTGTTTCCTGTATTTCTGTTTTGCTCTCATCTGACAGGTACCCATATCCATGTGTTCCATTATCTTCTGAGTTTGAATTGGAAAAATAAGCTAAATCAGAGCAGTCTTTCTTGAGTTATAAAACCAGCCATGTGAAAATGCTTTGAATGCTGTTCTGCTTGTACATAACTAAGAACCAGCTCCTTGCGGTAATTTTGCAGGTGATTAGCCTGTCGCATAGAAGCCTGCCTTTGGGAATGACAAAGGAGCATGCAGTTGTATTGCTTTATAATGAGCAGATTACCCAAGAGAATTTCTCTCTCCTCCACCCATCTCCCAACCCCCAGAAGTTTCTGGAATGAAGATATTTTAAGAGAGGGTGAAGTATAATCTTGGAGGAGGTATAGGGGGACTCATAATTGTCAGCTCTTATATTTCAAATGTAATCAACATACTGTTACATTTGTGCTAGGGATGGGGTTTTGAGGAAGATTTAGAGACAGCTTCTCTGTTGGGAATGCCCTTTAACTGTGTATTCAATACACTCCTATTCATCCTACATGCCTTAGATCCAAGCTGCCTCCTCTGTGAAGCCTTTCTTGATTTTTCCTGACAAATGCAGGTCTTAATCACTTGCTGTAAAACGTCCATTAGTGTGCACTGGTTTATGTGTCCCCTCACTGGACTTAGCCCTATATGAGCAGAGAGGCCTATGGTTTTGAACCATTGTATCCCTAGTGTTGGCACACAGTAATAATAATAAAAGTAAACACATTATCATCATTGTCTTCATCATCATCATTCTCATCTTCACTGTGTTCCACACTTTGTACTAAGCACTTTACCTGAATTATCTAAAATGCTGATCACCTTAAAGAAAATTATGCAGTAAGTAAGGACACAGGGGTTAGATATGGTAAACACACACACACAAAGAAGTTATATGATTGATTTATTGTGATGTAAATTATTATGTTAATGATAGTAGGTACTAATAAATAGCACCTCTGGACTAGATGCTTCATTGACATAACACCATATCATCTTCACAGCAACCTCAAGGAAAGATAAGCCTACTAGCTTTGGGTCAGCTGGTTTTATTCTTTAGTTTGTTACTGATTTAAGTCTCAATTTTTCATATCCGTGCAATGAAAATAATAATACCTACTTTAAAGAGTTGTGGTGAGATTAAATGAAATGGTGAACAATGTCTAGTACCTCATAGGTGCTCAATAAATATTTGTTGACTTACCAATCATTTGTTGACTTAGCAGTATGTTAAAACTTTGCACAGTGCTTGGCACACATTAACTTGTTGACAAACAAAATAATAAAAGCATAGTAAATTGAGCATTTACTATGTGCCACATAATTTTGTAAGAGCTTTCCTTGGATTTACGTATGAACTAATGTCCTCATTTCCATTTGGCAAATGTAAAAACTGGGATCGGAAATACCTTACCCGAAGTCACAGCATTAGTGAGTGGTGGAGTGTGAAAGCAAGCCCTTGACCTTCAAAACAAAGCTTTGATTTCTCTCTGCTATGTCTCACTTTGTCTGTCTGCAAAACACTGAGAGTGGTAAATCACATTCTACATGTGATTTGGAAATCAACCTTTATCCAGTGAGTGATGTTGAAGCCATCCTCATTTGCATAACATGGAAGGAGGTTGTTCTGGTGGGTGGACAAGCACACAGAATTGTTTGTGTTAACAGGGGCTCCCTCTTGGTTGAATGATGGGGGCTGGCTTGCCTGCTCCCAACCATAGGCAGTTGCTAACATGCAGTGATCAAATTATTACTCAAGTAGCTAAACCATGCTCAAGGCAAGAAGACCCAATCTACCTTTATTCTAAGAAATATTTATAACACACCTGCCTTTGAGCCATGGTATTAATTTCACTCTAAATCAGTGGTTTTCAACCTTCCTAATGCCGCGACCCTTTAATACAGTTCCTCATGTTGTGGTGACCCCCATAAAATTATTTTCATTGCTACTGTTATGAATCGTAATGTAAATATCTGATATTTGTTTTCCGATGGTCTTAGGCAACCCCTGTGAAAGGGTCGCGACCCACAGGTTGATGACTCTTACTCTATAGCTTCATTAAGTATGTTGGTTCATGCTTGGGCAAATAACTCCTGGCTTCACAGCTCCAAATGCAATGGGGTGCAATTTAAGATCATAAAATTATCTTCTGTCACATTTTAAGGAATCTTAGAGATCATCTATAAAGTGGCTTTTGTTTGTTCATTGTGTTTTAAGCAGTGAGGAACTGCTTAAAAATGACATTGCATACATAATTCCACTGTATGAAACTGGTGAGGACTTGGGAGGGGTTCTCAGGGAGCAGCCCCTCCTTACCACCTTTCTCCCTCACCTTCAACCTGAGACTAAACAGTCACCACAGGGCCACCCACATCACAGTTTGGAAATTCTAGATCAGCATCCACCCCAAGGGTTATAGCTTTGCTGGTGATGGAGGCAACATCTTGAAGGCAGGTCTTTTGACATTTCTTCCATTGCTTGTTTTTTTTTGTGTGTTTTTTTTTCATTCTGATACAATTAATTTACTTTAAAAGGGAATTGAATCAAAGGTAGGAGATCCTTAAAGTAGCAATAATTTTAGTAAGCCGTGACATCCTCACTACCCTCCTTTTGGATGTATGAAAAAGGCTGCTAAACATATGTTCTTAACCCACCTCCAAGTTGCTGAGACATTCTGTACTTAATTGCCAAATTTTGTACATTCCAGTGACCCCTTCTTCTTTCTAATGCATTGCTAAAAATAAGAAAACCGTCACAAAAGCATATGTTGTAGTTTGCCTTTGATTTGGGCACAGATCATCCAAGTATGAAAACAAAATCAGTTGCTCTCTCCTAATGCACAGATTTGCACATCTGTCCTGTACTTCGTGGGGACGGATGTAACTTACAGTATCGAGGGCCTGGCAGGTGCATGAAGACAGGTAATATATACCCAACCTCTCATGTGATGATTATGGAGACAGGCCTAGGTAGGCAGAGCAGGTAGTGGCTTTATTTATAATAATCTCAGAGTTGAAAAAGAAATTCAGATTTGGGGTTCATTCCCACAGGATTTTAAATTAGGTCTTTAGCTCTAAAACTGCTCCTTTTTTTTCTGATTGTTTCCCTCTCATTTTTCAACAGAAGTGGAATATTAGCAGTTTTTGTGGTTACTGCCAAACCAACTTTGGGACTGTGGTGACAATAGGACTATTCCAGTTGTTAATTATTCGGAGGCAATTTTCCTCTGGTAGAGGCATCACCAATGTGAAGTGTTAGTATTGAATTCTCTTGAGAGATTTGGGAGTTTGTGCTGGACATCTTCCATCTACCCCTCCAGATCCTGCCTCCACTCTGCTCTGTGCGCTCGGCAGCCGACTGGTAGGACTCCATTCTCATCTTTATTGTTGGGTTTTGGTCCATTTGGCCAGTGGAAACATTGGTAGGAGGTCAGTGGAAGGGCATGCGTAAAGTTGGAAAGTTTATTCTCCATCTCCCTCACTTCAGGATCACTACAGGCTGGCTGCTTTTCTTCATCAGAGGTCACAATCCTTTGAGATGGTCCTCTCCACCCAGCCTCTTCGTCTTTAGGTTCCAGTAACTGCTCCTTGCTGTGTCCCTTCAGGCCTTTGAGTGGTAAGAGCTCTCCAGTAACAGCTCCCCATGGTTCCCAGCCTTGCAGCATTGCATCATTCTCTGTGGCTTCCCTGTAATCCCAGCCACACACCTTTGCAAATAGTCCCATTATCAAATTCTTCTAAGGCTACCTAGTTGGAGGATGTCATTTGGGTCTTCCTGGAGCCCTGGCGGATGAAAGTTTCTTAAGTAAAATAGAATAAACTGTAACATCTTACCTTTTGAGTCTTCCATGTAGTTAAGAGTGAGGGCTTCCTGGGAAAAGTCCTCTGCCTTGCCTCATTGGTAGTTCCCTTTGTCTAACTTTCAGATACACCTTTGGCAGTAACTGGAGTTGAAGACTGTATACATGTGACTATGATTCTCAAGTTTTATGTGCAAATGAATCACCTGCCAGTTTCTAGGTGCCTCTCCCAAAAGACTCTGATTTTGTAGTCAAGGAGTGAGGCTCAGGTGTCTTAATTGTGAATAATGTCCTCAGTTGAATTTGACGTAGGTAGAAGACCACCTAGATCACATTTGAGAAACACTTCTTTATGCCAATAGACTGCTTCTCAGTTTTCTGCCTTTTAACTCAGTCAGACTTTATAATCAAATTCATGTCTTCCAAGTGAGCTTAATATAATTCATTGAGGTTTTCTGTGTGTGCATGCATGTGTGTGTTTGTGTGTTTAACAAGGGAAATTTTGTTGAAAGAACCATTAAGCAAGATTGTGTTCTGTCTTTTCCCTTAATAAAACTAGGTGAAGATGGTCATTTCTCGGTAGGCTTTGTGTTAGGATAAGGCTCTTTATCTTAGAACAATTTTCTATCCCTCGGTCTATTCATCCATCCACCACTCATTCACGAAATGTTTATTAAGCATCTACTGTATGTTGTACAATATACGAGGTACTGAAGATCCGAAGTCATCCCTGTCCTCAAGCAGCTTACAAGTAAGTAGCTGGAAACAAACATGTAAACAAAGAGGTATTGGTTTATTCATTCAACAAATATTTATTGAGCACCTGGTACTTGCAAGGGACTGTTCTAGGCACTGAGGCTACAGTAGTGAATAAAAGAGTCAAATTCATCAATTCACCTCTATATTCACAAAGCTTAAATTCTTGCATTATTAATCTTCTAGTAGTAAAATTGTGAGAAACAAAGGATGTAATTTTTACTTATACCTGTGGTGGGGCTAATGGACCTTTATAAACGAGAGAATTGTGGGAATTATCCCACCAGGCAGTACCAGCATCATGGTGACAGTTGCAGACAGTGTGTGGGACTAGGTCTGGAATGAATGAGCTTGATTCCCTGCCCACTGACACAGTTATTGTAAATATATGAAGACAGATTTGAGAATCCAGGCCCTGATGGAAAGGTCTCAACTATGTGTTTTGGAGGCAGTTCTAGCATAGAAGTTGGTTTGGGGAAAATGCCAGTCCAGTTGAATGTATGTGGAAGAAGGCAAGACAGTGGAGCCATGATAAAAGTGGGGCTTTGGGCTTTCTGTGTTGTTACTGAATCGCTTGCAGCACATCCCCAGCACTTGGTTCCTACCTTTGTTAGTGCACTCATTACCAAATAGTGCAGTTAGCTGTGTCCATTGTCTCTGCAGTTACAACGTAAACTCCTAAAGGTAGCAACTGTGATCAGTGGATCTTTCTTTCCCTGGAAGCTCATAGAATGTGATGCACAAAATGATTATTGGATAAAAACATCAGTTGAACAGCTCTCCTTAAAATACCTACTTTTTGCCAGTTAACTGTATTAGATCAGAAGGAGATGCAAATAACTAAGACTCATTCTTACATTCAGGTAGCTTCAGCCTACGCTGGAAGCAGTCACATGTACATAGGGTGTTACTGTGGTGTGTGTGGGGAGTAATGACAGAGGGTCGTGGCAGCTACTGTCACCTCAGTGACAACCTAGTATGGTGGTTGAGAAGAGAATAGTACCAAGAGGCTCAGAGTTTGGACTCTAGAGCCAGACTCCTGGATTCAAATCCTACCTCTGACCTTTACTAACTCTGTGACCTGAGACACATCACACACTGTGTCTGCCCCAGTCTCCTCATCTGACTGACCTCATAGCAGTCAGGTGGGATTAAATACATTGATCTATGTCAAGAGTTTAGAGCAGTGCCTGGGACAGAGCAGGCACTCTACAACTGCTGACTGTTGCAATGGTTAATGCACAAAGGGTGGTGAGAAGCATGGCTGCTGTACACGGAGTGCTTGTGTCCTTCCCAAATTCAGAATGCTGAAACCTAACACCCAGTGGGATAGTATTTGGAGGTGGGGTTTTGGGAGGTGCTAAGGTCACGAGCACAGATTCCTCATGAATGAGAATTGTGCCTTTATAAAAGGGTCTCCAGAGAGATCCATACCCGCTTCTGCCATGAAAAGACACAGCCAAAAGGCTGCCTGTGAACTAGAAAGGGGGCCCCACCAGACACTGAATCGACTGGCACCTTGCTCTTAGACTTTCCAGCCTCTATAATTGTGAGAAATACATTTCCGGTGTTTATAAGCTACCCAGTCTATGGTATTTTGGTATAGCTGATCGGACTCAAGACAATGGATTTTGTCATCAGAGTTGGATACAAGTCCCACCCACCTCTTATCTCCTGGCTCTGTGACCTGAGGCAAGGCTATGACCTCAGTTTCTGCCACTACTTAAGTGATACTGGTAACATTGCCTGACTTGTAGGGCACTTGTGAGGATTCAGCGAGATCCCTTAGATCCAGCACTTAGCGCAGTCCTAAGGTCCTTGTGACCCAGTGTGCCTACCTGTGGTAGAGGAAATGAATGGCAGATGAGACAGCCACCTGCTTGTGTGGAGGGCTTCTTCAAGGGTAAGCTCAAGACTAAGGCCATGAGAGCCCATTTGTCCCCATCAGCTGCTACCTGTGCCTTTCTGACACAGCCAGGGGAGGACAGAAGGGCTAGGACCTATAAATTATGGTGGCAGAACAAGCCCTACATGCAGGTGCTATTGTTAGGATTAGTGTCTCTAAATGAAGCCTGTGACCTGGGACAGAGTGGCAAGTGATAACAGGACCAGCCACTAAGAAACGGATGCTTAGCCCTGTGATACTTCAGGTGGGGACATTTTTAGCCTTCCAGTTCTGAAGGGTGAGCCTCAGCTACACTTGTGGGATGAGGCAGAACACCCCAGGCGATGTTTGCATGTTAAACCTTCTTTAATAAATACCTATGCACAGGTCAATTCCAAAGCAATTCCATCATTGTCTTGGGGAATGGGGTTGTGTTACCCAGGTATTTTATAAAATCCATAAATGATTGCAGTGTGTAGCCAGGGTCTGAGAGCTACCAAAGCAAAACCTTCAGGTGGGGCAAATTGTCTGATTTGAGAGGAGAGGCCAGGGAATGAGAGAGGAATTGGCTAGGTCACTCAGAGAGGTTAAAGCTCTTTGCAACTTAAACACTTCATTTTTTATTCCCAAATACTTCATCTCTGCATTTATTCAGCATAATTGGAAAGGTGACTTACTCTGGGATTAATTTCTTTTTTATGTCAAATATTAGTAGAATGGTAATTTGTAAGGTTATTTACTTCCATCAAAAGCTTGCTTTCCTGGCAAGAAATAATACCTTTCTTAATATAGCAGTTTTAAAGAAATTAATAAAGGTTTACATGTTCTTGATTTATTGGTGAATAAGGCATTGAAATTATAAAACTTTCTCTTGTTAGATGATCTAGCTATATTATAATGATTTTGACAAAAATGCTTATCCATTCTTAAGAGCTTTTTGTTTATTCTTTTCTGGTTTACTTTCCTTCCAAAACATTTGGCCTGATCATTGATCATAAAATAATGCATTTGTTCATTTATTCAACACATATTTACTGTTAAAACAAAGTTTTTTTGTTCGTTAGTTGGTTTGTATGTTTCAATTTGTCACGCATACACTTACGTAGCATGCCTGAAATCAGCAAATTTAAATTCCAGCAAAGGGACCTGTCTCCTGGGTGTGCCATAGACAGGCTTTGCCATCAAGAATTTTACTGGCTTACAACAACAAGAACAACCAAAACATGTACTTCTTTTTCTCCTTTGGGATATGTTTCCTGGAGGAGTTCAAAGTAAGGCTGGAAAAATTGTATCTTCTTCTTCTATACTAAATCCTTTAAATGTCTTGTGATACACATTTCAGAATGGTACCACAGACATGTAATTCCCAATGGGAAAAAATGAACTTGAATTTTATAAGAACCTAGCGATTATGTGCTTGAAATACGTTCATGCCTATGCCAGTGGTAAGGGGAGCCACCCACCCTGATTCGTTTTTCTTGGACCAGGATTTGCGACTGCTGATTTCTTTTCATCCACTTTTGCTAATAGATTCAGGACATAATTTTCAGATGTGCAAAGAATAGATTATAGATAATAAAAGTAGAGCATAGGCAATTTGGGAGCTGGGTAAACTTATACATTTGAGATCTCGTCACACCACTTCACCCCGTTTTGCACTTTTGGCTGCTATGAATTATTCTTTTTGTCTTCTATTAAATACAGATGCTTTCTTTCAGCTGGGCCTGGAGGGGCAGGGAGTTATACCAGGACTGCTGCTGTTTCTTTCTGTCTCCTGTCTTCGGGGAACTTTGCATGCTGTTAACTATTCACTTGGCTTACCAGTCCAATTACCTGTTCTTAACATTTATCACTGTTGAGCATCATAAGGGGTCATGGAAGCCAGTCAGAGGAGGCAGAGGCATGAAGCAAACACACCAGTAGCTCAGTATGTCAGTCAGTGGGCACCTTGATTTATTTTATTAAGGTAGCCATGCAAGGGGAGAGAGGTTGTTTTTGCTTGCAAAGGGGATGAACCAAGAAGTACATTGCAAATTCATCTGTAAGGTCACATGTCTAAGCAGAAAGATAATCTACTACTACACATACTGTGTATGTAAGGCACTCTGAAAGCAAAATGATACTTTTGTCTGGGCTCTCTAGTCTTGATAGAAAAAAAAAAAAACCCAGGAACTTAGATGTATTTTCTTGAAGGCAAGGTCTTTGAAAATCCTTTTATGGAGGCTGTGTGCTACAGCATGCAGTGTAAAGTCAGCTGGAGGTCATTACCGTTTTTATTAGGTGATTATATTATAAATATGAGTTGGGCCTCAATCATAAGCAGATCCTTTATGTGTGTTTCTGAACATTCTGGCTCCAAAGTGCTAAATTCCAAATTGGAATATTGATTGTCTGATGCCTGAGTTACAGCTTTCTTCAAACCTTGCATTAGGCCTCAGGGTCCATGTGTCTTTCTGGAGATAAGTTCCTCTCGTAACTGGGACATGGCAGGTCTTAAACAGTGGCCCTACACGGTGGAAAACCAAAGGCAGATGCAGGCACTGTTCTCCCCCTGGTGAAGCAGAAGGTATGTATGACACACGCCATTTCATGGCATCTAAAAAGAAATTGTCATAAGTTGTAAATGTCCCTGAATTTCCTCTCCGGGAAGGCAAACATTAATGCATTCCTGCAAATGTTTATTATTTCCATGTAAATTCAATTGAATGGCTTTTCTTTGATTCTTTAGACTTTTTAACATAACCTCAGGGTTCTTTCCTAAATTTTCCAATTCTGTAAATATCCCCGAGTTTTAAAATTTAACCCTAATATTTTTAGAATGGGTAAACACACTTTAATCGAGATTTCTCCCTCTTGGTACCGTGAATGTTTTGTGCCAGATGTGTTTTGCTGTACACTGTAGGACGGTTAGCAGCATTCCTGGCTTCTACCCAGTAGAGGTCAGTAGCACCTCCTCCCACTTGCTATGACAACCCCAAACATCTTCAGACCTTGTCCCCTGGTGGGGTAAAAGAGCTCCTGGTTGAGAATCACTGCCTTAACATGGTATCCAGTCAAGGCCGTTCAACATTCTAAATAAGGAAGGAGTGCAGTCTCTGAGGGTTTAAAACCAGAAGTAGGCACAAACCCCAGTATCACAAATCCTTGTTCATATATTGACTTCCCCTCTAGGATGTAAGGAAAGGACAGGGCTGTGAGTTAGAATGAGGCCCTATAGCCTGGGACTGCCAGCCAAGTAATGGGTCCCCAGTAAATATTTGTTGGATGAATAAGGAAAACCAATTAACCTGTCACTAAATGTTTAGCTTCCATAAATGTATGTTTGTGTGTATTTATGTATGTATGTGCATATGAATCATATGTGTCCTTATGTATTTCTATAAAAAGAACTTAACTGAGACTCTATTATTATTTTCTACCCCAGTGTCTGAACAGTGGACACAAAGCAGACATTCAGTCGATGTTGGTTGAAGGGCCACCTTGCATGGAAAAAGTATGTTAAGATGATTAATTAACAGAATGTTCATGTTCCTGTGCCACCAGAGATGCATTTGGGGGGTGATTTCAGGGATGTGGCTACCCCTAAAAAGACACTCCGAAAGGCCTGTTTGCCTTTGAACTTCACATTTGATATCCCGGTATCCAAAGAGTCCTATTGGGTCTTTCTAGAACCACACTGACAGGAAGGAGAAAGTCCTGGTTCATTGGGGGATGGATTATTTTATTTTCCATTCCCAGATCATCACAGCTGTGCATACAGCTGTTTCTAATTCCCAGAATCCTCCTGCTGCCCTGCCAGAGCTATGCCCAATCTCACTGCAGTGGTTCTATGTTGAAGGCCTGCATTGAAAGTTATAAAAAGTCAGAGGATAGCAGCCTTTCCCGGGATTTATGCTGAAATGGCACAAAAGTTTAATGTTATTGAAAGGTATTTGAAATCACTTTTTAAACTTTAGATTTAAATTCATTCTCTAGGCTCTGACCACTACAATGGTGTGAATTTTAAAAGGACTGTAAAAAACATTTACAAGGTACAGTGGATTTCTAGGTCAGGACTCAAGGCTTGAGAAGGAAAGTGGAATTAAAAGGCACTTGAGTTAAAATCAGAAAAGATGGTAGAAATTACTTGATTCAATCACCTCAGTTTACAGATGAGGAAACTGGAAGTCATGGGGACATTAAATGACTTGTTGAAGGTCACAGATTTTTTTTTTAGCTCTCTGAGCTCTTTCTCTCTCTCTCTCTTTCCCTTTTCCTCTCTCTGTCTCTTTTTCCACCCTCATCCCCAATATAATTAGAACCAGATTCACATGCAGAGATAAGCAGTAGTTCTCCTAGACTGCTAAAACATTGGACCTAGATACAGTAACTTAGAAATAGATACAGTAACTTAGAAACAGAAATCCAGAGAAGGGGAAGTGTGCTGTTGAAATGAAAAACAATAAAAAGTCAGGAACTTAGCGAAGCTGTGATTTGAATCCAGGTGCCCTCGCTGCTCAGTTAGCATGTGCCTTCCTTGTGATTCTATCTTGCACTCTCCATTTTGGAATCACTCATTCATTCATGAGCTAGTATTTCCTGAGCAGCAGCTTTATGTTGGGTAACAAGGTGCAGCAGTCATCAGGATGTGATCTCTGCCCTCAGGGGCTCACATTTCAGTGAGGAAACTGCGCAACAAGCAGGCAGTGCCTGCCCATCATAGCATTTGAGGTAAGAAGACAGTGTTATGGGGCTGTGAGGTGAGTTGGGGCTCATCAGTGAAGGGACTCTTGCCTTCTTTGTAGCAGGAGGAAAAGTAATTATACTCGCCATACTTACCCAAAGCCTGGTACAGTGGCAAGTGCATGGGCTCTGCAGGCATAAAGACCCCATCTGCCTCGCTGGGCCCCTTCTCTTCACTGAACTGCCCAGAACCACAGTTTCCCCATCACAGGAGCTGAGAGGAAATGCTGGACCAGGAAGAAAGCCTGGAGAGTTAGCAGAGTGCCGTGCAGGAACGCAGGCCCAGATTCAAGTCCTGGCTCCACCCCTTGTTACCTGGTGGTCTTGGTTCAGTCACTCAGTGCTCTTGTCCTCATTGGGTATAATGAGGATGATCAGTATAGTGACACTCCTTTCATTACAGTCACGTATACCTTTTCCTGAGTGCTAGGTGTCCAGCCCTGCACTGTAAGTGCTTGGGTATTTATCATGACCACCTGTGCTATCTCCCAGGTGGGCTCAGAGCAGAGCCTTGATTTCATCCCAAGTCTAGACCCAGAGCCTGAGCTTGGAAGCTCTGCTCCCTCTGGGAGAGCAGGACTCTCCTGAGGAGTCAATGGGCTGATATAATAACAGGAAAGAAAACAGTATATGAATGGTAATTTTTCTGTATAATGTAATTTTCGCTATGTCCACTTTGTAGGCCTGTGTGTTGGGATATATGTGTGCATCACTCCTGTTTTTTTATCCACTAATTTTCTGTTCATGATGGATGGGGAAGATATGAAAAAGGAAAATATTTATTAAAAATAAAAAATAAAGTGCTTGGGCCTGTAAGAGGAAAACATATATAGTTTTCTCTTTAATTCCTTTTTCGTAAGTAATCCCTTGAATTTATATCATCTTAAGACTATGTGGGCACTGACTGCAGAGAGAGGAGGCTAGATCTTCTTCCCGCTCCTCCTTCGTCTCATGGTTTGTTGGGCTTTTACTCCCACTGATTAAGCTCTCGCTCTGTGCCATCCACTGTGATAAATCCTCACAGCATTCATTAACAGGAATGAGGACATTGAGGCTGGGAGAGGTGGCGTGTCTTGCTGCTAGCAAGTGTAGCAGGCAGGGTGCAACCATGGACCGGTCTAACTTCAACACCCAAGCTCTAATCACTGAGCAGTATTGCCCAGCCACTTGAGTTCATTCTTCTGGGCTTTTTCTGACACCACAGTGGAGCAAATGGAATGCTCATTTTTGAGTCCTAAGCTACATCCTTTCAATCCCTACTCACTTATCCCCCACCTTCTTGTGTGACCTTTTTCTAAGTATTTTTCTAGTTTAATCCTTTTGCTAGTTCTGGGAGGTGAGAAGTAAAAATACCTCCTGGGTCTGTTGACCCATATTCAATGTGAGGGCAAGTTCATGGCATGAGACTAAGACTTGAACTTACATGGTTTCTTTAGATATCTGTCATTTGGGAAGCATTTGCTGTTGTGCTGATTTGATTCTCACTGTAGTTAACTGAGGTAGATGTCACTAGTGTCATTTTTACATCGGAGGACACTGACACCAGTCCAACATTCTTGGAATTAGTGGCGCCCAGCCCCAGCGGATCTCTGGAGATACGTGTTGCTCAGGTCCCCAAACAAGTAAGACAAATAGCTCCCATTGGAACTGTCTTTCAGACTGCATGCCTCTTGCTTTATTCCAGAGCATCACTTTGTGTGACGTTTATACAGCCATGTTACATTCCTGGACTTCATTCTTTCCATTTCCCCTAAGAGATGTTCAGGATAGCAGGCAGGTTAAAAACTCAGACACTAGGGCCAACAGCCCAGATCCCAGTTCTGCCACTCCAGGTGTGCAATGGTGAGCAAATTCCATAATCATTTTGAGCTCAATTTCCTGTTTTTGAGGTGAGAATAATATCAATACCAACCTTTTGATATTATTGTAAAGATTAAATGACTTAATGTATCTACATATAATGCTTAGTATCTGATGTATGAGCTTTTTCTATATGTATTAGCTTCTGTAATTATAAGCTATTATTACTTCTCAAACATTTTAATAAGCCATCACCATGTGTCAAACAGTGTGCTAGATAATGCCATAGATTCGTGGTGTCCCTTTTAGCTCTGACGTTCAGTGATGAATGTAAACAACCAAACCCTCCATCAGCGGGGGAAGAAGCAGTGTATGGTTAGCTTCAGGGGACTTTCTGACTCTGTTACAAATCGTTATGTGTGAAATGAAAAATGCATTTAGCTATTACTTTCTTTTACCCATCTTGTTCACGTAGGTGGATTGTATTTTACTACCTAATTAAGAGTAATGGAAAAAAATTGAAGGAAGCACATTTGTAGCTTATGTGTGGGTGGAAATTTCCTGAGATGGGGGAAAAACCCCTCATAAACAGGAAAGACAATAACAGTTTAAATTAGAAAATCCATGGATATCAGAAAATGAAGTAATACCATTTTGCTATTTTTGGGCTGGGAGAAAGAAGGTATGAACATATTTGTATGTATTTGCACATAGTGTCCATGGAGAAAATGGGTCCTTTGAAGAGCAGGACATGTTTGAATATGAAAATTATATGCAGACCACCCTATTAGCATAGACCTATCTTCCTGCACATCTTTCCACTGTTGCATGTATCAGAGATAATGTCCCTGTCCTCATGCAAACCAGAGCAAAGAGGATAAACCTGGGGGTCTGTGGGGGGCTTAGTGTGTTTCCTCTCTTTTGGAACTAGCGTGTAAACAGTTTCTCCTGGCCTACCATTTATTTACAGGATTTAGCCAGGCATGCTAGAAGGAGCCGGACTTTAGGGTCAGATTATTGACACCTGCCCTTTCAAGTATAAATGCCTGAGAAACCTTGAGCAGGACACGACATCTTTCTTGAGACTCTTCTTCTTGGTAGCAGGAGGAAAAGTAATTATACTCGCCATGCTTACCTGAAGCCTGGTAAAGTGGCAAGTGCATGGGCTCTGCAGGCATAAAGACCCCATCTGACTTCACACAGCTCCTCCTCTTCACTGAACTGCCCAGAACCACAGTTTCCCCATCTAAAAAATAATGACAGTATTATCTTGGTTGCCACAAGCTGTTGTGAGGTTTAATAATGTATCTTGTATTTGGTTGCAATGTAGTAGTTCTTTTTAATTAAAATATTGGGGCCCTTTAGACCTGTTTTATATTGTGAAACATAGAATATGTCCCAAAGAGTCTACAACCACATATGTGAACAACTAATGAACAATAATGAACTATAGATAAAATAAAAACCCAGGTCCTCACTTTTCAGGCCATGAGATAGAATGTCATGAGTCTCTGGAAGCTTCCTAAGGGCTCCTTTTTAGCATTTCCTCCCCCTTCCCCAGGTGGCTTCTAGCCTGAATTTCACATTAATCATTTTCTTGATATCTTTTCATAGTTATCCCTAAATAATTTGTTTACTTTTGCTTTGCTTGCTTTTGAACTTTATAATCATGTTGTAAAATAATGAGTTTGCTTCTCATTATAGTTCCAAGATTTCTTGATATTGATGCATATGTAGTTCATTAATTTTCACTGTTGCATAGTATTTCATTCTATAAGTTTGCCTTTATTTATTTATCTCATCTAGTAATGGGAAGCATTTGGCTAGTTACTGCTATTCTGCTATTATGGAATGTGTTGCTATAAACATTTTTGTATCCCTTTGATTCTTAAGCTGAAAAATTCTTTATAGACTGTTTATTCAGCCATATTGCCTCTGCCTAGTTTTACACATAGAAGATAGCGAGGCCTAAGAAAGCAGTGCGACTCACAGAAAGTGTGGGCCACTAACCTGGGTCTCTTGTCCCAGTTTGGCTCATTGCTATGACCAGACTATGCCTGATAGTTTGCCTTTTTAGTTTAAACAATGTCCCAAGTTATTGATATTATCATTTGGGACTTTCTATTTGGGGGAGCTCCTCCATGCTCTCCTAGTATTATGCTTGGCATTTGCTGTCGATTCTCACCCCATCTGGAAATGAAGCAGTGCTAGCTTCTCCTGGGTCTTGTCCCATTAATGCTGGCCTGGGGCACACCACATGGCCTATCCGTAAACTTCTACCCCTTCAGCAGTGAGAGCCTCTGAGACATGTTTTAATCAGAGAAGGAATCAACATAGACCCCCTCAAATGGCCAAAGGGAAAAACTGCTGAGGAAAGAGGATGTGAATCCTTACAAGTCACTTTCTTAGGAAATGTCCCTTTACTATAAATAGGAATGGATGTTCAGTTTTAGGGCCTCCTTAAAAAAAAAAACAAAAACAAAAAAACAAAAAGCAGAACTCTCTAGAACTGAAATTAGATTTGAGGGCGATGGAGTGACTATGGGATGGGGGGATTCTGTGCCATGCTCAGGGGCATTTGACAGTTTCTTGCAGCTGGTATGGTGGAACAGCTGAGCTACAAACAAATCCCAGCTGATTTTAGCACGTCTTATTTCTAGATGCCCTGGTTTGTTAACTGGCATGTGGCCGACTTGTAAGTGCTCCTCTTAAAGCCCCTCAGCACTTCACCCCACTCTGCCGCTGAGGCTCTGGGCAGCGTTAGGCAAGTTCTTCCTCCTCCTGGGCCCTCCGTGTCCTGCATCCTAACGTGGGAGTACTAGCTACTGTTTATGGGGAGCCTGTGATGGGCAGGCACTGCGCCAAGCCCTTTCCATGGATCACCTCTCTTTTCACAACACGGTGAGATAAGAACTATTATCATCCCCATTTTATAATGAGGACATTGAGCACAGGAAATTGTGGCACAGTTGACCCACTGATCCCCATCCAATAGGGGGTTTGGAAGCTCGTTCTAGGAAAGATCTATTTGGGCCTCTGTCCTCATACTCTGAATTGGGAATGCCTGTGTGTTATAGGAATCCCCCTTCCCACACCACTTTTGCCACTGACACCTGGTCATCTCATTGTCAGCTGTGGAACCACAGAGGAGAAATGTGCTACAGTCCTAAATTCTTGTGCATTTGTCTGGAGAGAGTGGCCAAGGTTTTTGTCACACTCATAGGGGTCTGTCCCCCCTAGAAGTTTAAGAACCACTCAGGGACTTCTATATTAAAATCACTAGACAACAAACCAATGCAACCAACCGTTTGAATCCAAGGAACTGGATTCATCTTGCTTGTGAATGGATAAACTTTCAAAGACTTAGACATTGGTTGCTTTTAAATGACCTGACCAAATATTTTGGAGTTGTGACATTACATCAGAAATTCTTCATAAGGAATTTACGTAAGAAACAAAAAGTAATAACCTATGTTGTGAGTTATACTGTACTTAGTCCAAATATTTCACCACTGTCTTTTCACTGAAAGATTTCTAAGGAGTTGAAAACAACTTTTCTTATTACTTTCTCAACAGAAGCTTTAATAGTACAGGACAAATGATTGTGTGTGTGTGCCCATATATGTTTATGTGTTTGCGTGCGTATGCTTGCATATCCAAGGGCTGTCCAGAAAAAAATCCAGCCATAAAATGCCTCTGTTTTTCGTATTACATGGTAGGATACTTTCTGGACAGCCCTCATATTTTGGTTGTGTTTGCAGTTGATGGCATCGAGAAGGTGTAGGAGAAATCCTCTCAGTAAATTACTACAAGTATTAGTTTTTGAATAGTAATAATAATACTGACAATGGTTTACATTTATTGAGCTCGTGCTGTTAGGCTCTCATTGAAGGACTCCACATGGATTAATTAGTATGATTATCAGAACAGCTGTTTGAGGGCAATCGGGAGCTAGCTAGCTATCCATTCTACAGATGAGAATATTGAGGTACAAAGAGCTTAACGATTTGCCCAAGTTAGGTACGAAAGCTAGGTTAGAATATGTCCAGTTAATTCTGATGGCAGGTATCTTATGCTGAACAAATGAATATATTCATGCTTTGACATGACCTTTATTATAATTGCTTAATTCTGAGACTTTTGCCTCTTCCTAGAAGGTCCAAGATGAAGGAATCAAACATTAATTAAATGTCTAATATGGGACAAGTGTATTTACATATGTTATTGGGTCTTCAGTACTATCCCTTGTGTTTATTTATCATGGCACTTTTCTGATTGTGGTATCATTAGCTGTTTGACTTCCGTTTAGCCTACGACCTAGTCATTTATCTATGTATTGCTGCTGTTTGCTGTGGTAACAGGCACCCTCAAATTGCAGTAGTTACTTAGGTTCTCTGAAACTCTGCTCAGCTCTGTTCCAAGAGTCTTTTCATTCTAGGAACTCAGACTCTAGGAACAGCCTTATCTGGGCCATGTGGTTTTCATCACAGAGGGCAGAAATACAGAAGTTTGAATTGAATGACATAAGTGCATTTAAAGTTTTTGCACAGTTGTGGTGCACATATGTCCACTCATCTCCCATTGCCCAAAGGTAGTCATGTCTCCAAACCTGACAGTAAGGTGGGGACTATTCTCCATCTACCCGGTGGTACTGGCAGTCCCATGGCAAAGGGCATAGATAAATAAGCCTCTCAATAGGAAGGACACACAGAATTGGGGACCATAATAAAGTATACTACCGTCTGAGTGTTTCTAAAACACCATTTTTATTCAAGAGAAAATAAAGCCTGGAGATGTTGCATGCACATGGAAATACGTATTTCTATGATTTGAACTAGATTTTCTGATTCCATATACATGCTTTTTCCCCATCTGATTCCTAACTTTATCTCTTTCTGCTCTGAAACATATGCTCTGTTTTGGGGACACACTGAGTTTTATGTAATTTACCAAAGCAATTCATGTATGTGTGACTTAGTATATGAAATTGTATCTACAATTGCATTTCTCCTCTTTCTATGCTACTAAACATTATTTTTTCTTTCTTTCTTTCTTTCTTTTTTTTTTTTTTGGCAGGGCTTCTGAAAGCCTTATTTTTTTTTTTCTCGTAGGCAGGGTTGGGAGCCCTTCCTCACTGCTCCATGGTGTCCTCTGTTGCTCATAGTACTTCTCCCCCTGCATTTTAGTTGTGTGTGGGTTTCTTTCTCATGCTAACTAAACTGAGAGTTTCTGGAAGGCGGAGAATGAGGGGCTGACTTTTACCTACCAGTCCCTGCAGTGGTACAGAGCAGGCACTGTCAATGTGCGTTCAAATATTGGATAAATGAAGTTTTCCAGTGTAAGAATGACACTTGTCATTGTAGGGCCAGTGATCTCCTGTTTGACTGCATGTCAAGTCAGTTGGATTTAAATCATTTCAGAACAAAGGGCCTGGGAAATCAGTCTGCTATCACTACTTACATGCAGATTGTTCTTTCTTTTCAAAACTCAGCAGTTTTTATGCAGTATGTTTCCAAAGTGATTTTTATCCCTCCATTTTCTGGTGTGAAATAAGCTCCAATTATTCTCTTTAATTAAGTGGTTTTATTTTTTTAATTGTTTCTAACTTACAGAATTCCCTAGAGATCCTTTACATGTTTCCACATGAAGCCAGAAAGAAAAGCACATTAATTATACACACAAACTCCTTTTGGCAAATTAAACATGATGCACAGTGAACATGAAATGACTCGCCCTCCTGAGCTATCAATCTTGTCATTAGTGATGGCTTGTATTAGTAGTATTGACATGGGCTTATCCAAATTGGATTCTGTAAAGAGTCATTTTAATTTTGCACAAATGTAAGAAGACAGAGTAGTTGGACATGCCATTTTGTTTTTAACCCCCTCTTCTGCTGAGTGACTCGAGCTTTCTGTTTGTAATCCCAATTTAGTATTTTACAGTGCTCTGGGATTTGTAAAACACCAGCTATTACCTTATCACGTCACACAGCAACCCTGGGAGATACCTGTGAGTTTCACAGGTGAAGAAATTGAGGTTCTGCAGAGCCTTTTGAGTTATTACTATTTTTTTAAACATTTTTCTGAGCAGGGATAGGGGTTGAGTCATACCTAAGCCCCCGTTCTATCATTTCCAGCAGACAACTACAAGGAAATTCAGATGTGTTAAGGTTACATTGTCAGTTCAATAAGCATCATCCGGGCACCTGTTATTTTCTGAAATGTATTGAGAAAACATAGCATTTTTTGAACATGTGCTATGTGCTGGGCACTGTTTTAAGTGCTTCACAGGAGTGACTCAGTGAATCTACACAGTGACACTGTGAGGGAGGGTTCCCAGTGTATTGAAGCACAGAGGGGTTAAGTTCCTTCCTTAAGGTCATGCAGCTGGAAAGTAGCAGAATTGGGATTCAAACCTGTAAGTTGGGCCCTAGATCCTGGTCTCTTAACTCTGTACCGTACTGGTTTCCCGGAAGTGATGTACTTTTCTTAAGATGGTTACAGTCTGCTGCTGGAGGCATTCAGCATTGCAGATCAGTATGACAAATTGCTGCAGTAGCTGTATGACAGTGTCATGGAAGACGATCATCATTCCCCCTGGGAAGCATGGCTGCATGGCTCTAGGATCTTTGCTGGCCACAGTTGGGCACTGGTCCTATAAACTGCATTGTTGGAAAAGCACAATGTATTTCTAAGACGTGCTTCTCTCTGAAAAGAGCTTATAGCGATGCTTAGAGTACTCTAGAGAAGCTACCTTCTGACCTAGAGAGAGACCCCTTCTGTTGATGGTCCCGATTTCCAATGAATCATAAGCCATTCATTGCGCCCCCAGTGTGCACCGAATGACTAAGACCTGGTCCTTGTCCTTAGGAGCTTCCCAGGCAGTGGGAATTTATGTGACATCAACAAAAAACAGAACAAGAGTTAAAGTTTATGGAGGACTTACCAATGGTCAGTTACTGTTCTAACTTTTTTGCATAACTTTGTTGTAACTAATTTTAAAGGGGGCATTTCACTTGCATTCTCCAGGTAAGTAAGATTAAAGCAAGTTTAAGTGATATGTCCACTTAAAAGGCAAAGTCTTTCAACCAGATAAAATGCTGAGATGATTGAAATTTACTGTCTTTGGAAATACCATATTATTCAACAATATTCATGAAATATCTGCTATGCGTTAAATACTACTCTTGGTCCAGAGGGTACAGCAGTAGACAAAACCAAAATCCCTCTTCTCAAAATAGAGCTTACATTTCAGTGGAGAGAGGTAGATGATAAATAAAATGAATATGTAATTGTTGTTAACCTAAAAAATAAAAGGCCTTTCAAAGTGAGAGGCAGCGAGCATTTATTGGAGATAAATATATATATCCCTATGGGGGTTGTCAAAAAAAATAAAAAAGAAAAATCCAGCCAAAAAATAATAGCTATTTGGGAAAAACTGATGCAGGCAGAAGCTCAAACATGTTCTGATTAGGAGACAAAGGCAAGGGGACTAATGAAAAGGGAAGGGGAGCAGTTACATTGATAGAAGGAAGGCATTTCTATTGGTGCAGATAAGCTAACATAGTGATGTTAATTCTAAACAAGGTAGCCATCATCTGGTGGTATAAGAAGGTCCAGGCAGTTGGCCTGGCCTGGCAGCTCCAATTCCATTCGAAAGTGGCCCCATGTATATTGAATTTTACAACCTGGTACAACATGGTCGTAAGTACAGTGTAGAAAAATATAGAAAAGTGGCTAACTGGTAAGTTAGATTGTAATTTTAACTAGTGTGCTCAGAGACAATGGGTGTGTGTGTCTATTGCGGATTAATTAAAAATCTAGTCACCACCATTACTTCTGATTAGGGCCTATTATGTTATTTCTCGCCACTGCATTTATAAAATTCTATATACAAAGCTTTTCATAACAGGGGCTGTCTACCTCTCCAGACTCATTTCATAGCTCTCCCCACAAAACTGCTCCAGTTTCACTGATCTGTCTACCTACAGTTTCTTAAAAATACCTTATCCTTTTGTCTTTGTGCCATTTCATGTTCTATTTCTTCTACTGGCAATACAACCCAGCTTCATGTAGGAAGCTCTTCTGGACATTGCTGACATTCACCTCCCTGCCCCTCCCCTCCAATTCCACTGTATTCCATAGCACCAGTGTTTTATTTTTCACCACCTTGGGGTTATCTAAGTGTAGGTGTCCCTCTACCAGTAGACTGTGAATTCTACCATTAGGAAATAATTTTTCTCTGTAAGTGCTTAACAACTGTGGAAGGAAGGAAAGTATATTGATGAGTAGGTAGGTAAGAAAAAAGGAGGGAAAACAGGAAGGCAAGCCAGAAAGGAAAGGAAGTTAAGAAATGAAGAAAGCAAAGAAGGAAGGGAGGGAGGAAGAAAACATAAGGAGGATGGGGGCAGGTAAGGAAGAAATCAGAGTAACTTGATCGGGCTTGACAAGATCAGAATTATATTTCAGGGACATCATCAGGGCCTTGGGGGAGGACGTCGTTTGATCTTAGTATGCACCTGCCTCACTTAACAGATCCTTGAAGGTTTCCTTCTTTGGGTCAGTAAGAACTGAGTTTTCCATGGACTCTGCTCGCAGGAGGGGAAGTCAGGACTGATGAAGGGATGGATATGCCTTTGCAAACTTCTCTCCCCCCTCCCCCACTCCCCACAGCACGATGAGTCCTGAAAGTCCTGATTAAAAATTCTAATCACAGCGCTGCCTTCCTTCAGCCCCCCATCCCGCCGACAGTTGATTTGCTCTTTTTCATGCCTGCTCTCTTTCTCTAGTTACGATGCATGAGTCTATCATGAGCAGACGAAGCATGATGGATTGTCCAGGGTTCCCTTCATCCTTAGAACCTAGAAAATGCTGCTTCTTTCAGACTCTTAGGGCCCGTGTGGGACACTGTCATAAGTGAGAGAAGAAAGTAATATAGTATTTGATGTGTCTGTTTGCTGGCACTGAAAGAGAATAATGGATTATGGGGAGTGCATCCCAAACCCCTGCCCTCCACCCAACAGCAACTGACATGGAAAATCATTGATCACAGTCAATGCCCCAACTGAGTCTGGTGATTTCCTTGAAAATGTCTACCCCTTTTAAAATCAGAATAATAAATAATTTCTAAAATTGAATCTCAAAAAATGAACCCATAGAAAGTCTGAAATGATCTAAGATCCAAAAGGATTAGGATTGATTGACTTTTATCCTGGGAGTGGGTTCACAGCCGTTCTCAAATCTGTGGTCTCCTTGAATATGATGCAATGAACATCAGCCAGGTACTAGTTTATTTTATTTTTAATTTGATTCTAGGACCCCGAGTCTGTATTTAATGTTTCAGTGAGCAAAACAGTTATGTTGGGCTCCAATAGAAGATGGATAGGAGTGATTTTTCAGATGTGAAATCAAAACAGAGTGAAAAAATGTCACGTTTAAATAAAATGCAGTACTTGGAGGCATCATGTGGTCTCATAATAAATGAATTCATGGCACCAAGTTGACGTATTTTGAAGGAGAATTTCTTTTAAAAATTTGAGGTGATTCATTTTTATGATTAACTGCAGCAAAAACAATTACTCGAGAATTTTTAAGTGAAAGGAAGAGAAGCTTTGAGTTGTTTATAGATAATGTTCGATTGCCTTCATTTTTTTCCTTCTTCACCTCATGGGAGCTCTGAAGTTGTACATTTGTGGAATTTGGCTGAAGGCCCTGGAGCTCCGGAGTTGCTCATTCATCCTAGGCCTCATCTGTCAGTTTGGGAGGGGAAGAGCAGGGAACTGTAGCAGGAGTGGGAAGAAGTCCACTGGCTTTGGAATCAGACCTGGGTGTGCAGAACTCTTTGTGACTCTTAGGCAGGTATTCTAACCTCCTCTGGTTTCCCTTTCTCTTCCTTAAAATTGGGACAAAATGAGATAGAAATGAATGG
The DNA here is from genome assembly GCA_004026885.1 of Lyroderma lyra. Taxonomy (NCBI): domain Eukaryota; kingdom Metazoa; phylum Chordata; class Mammalia; order Chiroptera; family Megadermatidae; genus Lyroderma; species Lyroderma lyra. The sequence goes on from PVJL010001428.1 coordinate 122,757, forward strand.
TAAGCAACTGGTATAGGGCCCTGCACATACTCAGTAAAGGGGTAAAAGAAAGCAATGTCAAGTTTAAATAGTATTTACCGACATTTGATGAGCATTTACTCTTTCGTCTATTTGAAACTCTGTACTTAATGTCTTATAAAGACTGGCCACAGATCTTAAGGATCTTGTAATCCAGAGAGCAGATAGGTAGACTAACAAGGGATGGAAAATCACAGGACCAAACAGAGAAGAGCATCGTTTCCACCTTTTGATCAAGTCCAATGCCTGGTTCTTGTGCAGCACTCAGAAAACACCTGCAGAACAATTTGAGTTGAAAGATAAGGAATAGGGTAGAAGGTAAAAATAAGAAGAAACTCAAGTATTAGCCAGCGTTCTCCAGAGAAGCAGAACCAATAGGATGTGTGTATATAGAAAGAGATTTATAGTAAGAAATTGGCTCATGCAACTATGGAGTCTGACATATCCAAAATTGGCAGTGTAGGCCAGCAGACTGGAGACCCAAGAGAACCAGTGGTGCAGAGGAAGTCTGAAGTCCGTCTGCTGGTGGATTCTTTTTTGCTTGGAGAGCCTGGTCTCTTTGGGGCTAACTAGGCCTTCAACTGATTAGGTAAGATCCACCCACATCCACTTGCCCGGAGTTCACCAATTTAAATGTTATTCTCATCCAAACACATCCTCCCAGTTGACACATAAAATTAATCATCACACCCTTGAAGTAGTTAATCCTAAACAGTTGCATTAGAAAAGGCTCTAAGTTACCAAACTGTCTGAGTTTAAATCTTTCATTTTCAGTTTCTGTTTGTGTTATCTTTGGGCACATAATTTAATTTCCTTGTCTTGGTTTTGCTGCCTGTAGAAATAGAGGTGTAGTAATGGTGTCTACTCCACAGAGTGGTTGTGAAGTTTAAGTGAAACAATGCAGGGTGTTACAGTGAGTACTTCATAAAGTAGAGTTGCTATTATTGGGAGTATTAGAAATATACAAGCATTTAATGCATGGGCAGAGTCTATTCAAACCTAAACTATTGCTTTGCAAACATATTTTTTGCAAGAATATTTTAATTATATTGACAAATTTTTACATTGCCACATAAGTATCGTCATTCACTGTGCTTAAATATTATATATGAATTTTCTGATTTTATCAGAAACATAGGATTAAGTATGTTATTGTGCCTATTTCTAGGTGATAAATAGAGGCTTGAAGGAGTTCAACAAGGTACGCCGCCAGGTCTTAAAGTGGCTCAGTGGAAGAAATGGGGTCTCCATCAGAATTCTCTTGAATCTTCATCTGGTTCTTTTCCCTTCGTAACCCACCTGCTGTTGGATGGGACAAAGTCAGCCAGGTCTAAGTTTGCTGCCTCCTTGCATTTGAAAGCACAGTGATTTGGGGGGCTCAAATCTGATAGTTTCCTTTTTATATAAAGGGATTGTAGGTATCACATCTTACATTTCATTTTGATTCTTTCTCTGCATTGCTTCATTTCCTTTTTTGACTGTACCTGGCCCTGCTAGAAAATGACGGTTGCAAAACACGCCACATTTTACTTGCTAGATAGCTGGGTACTTATTTCTGAGCAGGGAGAATTGACAAACACATGTGGATGTTTTATGCAGGCCAAGTATCAGTAGACTGGGATCTTTGTGACTAAATGGCCCCATGAAAGTCAATGATCGCCTTAGCTGAATTCTGCTTGTTTTCCCTCACACCAGGGGTCTAGTAAATTCCAAGTTAGTCCCTGCTCTGGGAAAATCACATAAAAAGGCATGCTCATGTGTAATTTCCATGCAAACACATTTATATATGACCCTTTAGCCTCTTCCCTGCCTCCATTTCAGCCAACTTATGATCCTGATCCCTAGCACCACTTTATGTAATTGCTATACAGAATTCCTTGCAACTCCTTAGTGGGCTGTGATCTCTTAAGCCTCTGGACTACTGGGTTTTTCCTGCCTTGAATGTTCAACTGCCTCCTTTATGTGTCCGATGAACTCCTAGGTATGCTTCAAAACCGGACTCAGGGATCAGCCCTGTGGAGGATACTCTGCCTTTCCTTTGCACCCCACAAATGATTCCCTTTCTCCTGGTGGCTACTCTCGGACTTGTGCATATCTCTGTCATGGGTGGTACGATGCTGCCATAGACTTATGACCATGGAGCCAGTACAACTTAGTGCTTAAGATAAAAATCTTTGGAATCTGAAAAATCTAGGTTTGAGTCCCAGATCTATGTACTAGTTTTTGAAACTTGGGCAGGAATGTATTATCATTTCTTCTCTTCCTGAGAGTTGTTGTACAGAGTTGATTTGAGTACAGAGAAAGCTTATTCTGTTCTGGTTTGGGGCCAAGTGGGAGCTGTGCTGTCCTTTTCCTTTGTATCTTTCCTTAAACTTTTAATACAACCAAACAAGCATTAGCATGTGATTTGTTATTACAGAGCTTTGAACCCATAGAAGTGGTCCACTTTATCAGTGCATGATAGTGGTACGTAAGGAAGTAGTAGAGAGTGATGAAATCAAACAGATTTGTTTTCAAATCCTGGCTGCACCTTTTGGGAGCTGGTGGGACCTATGACCAGTCCATAAGCTCTCTGTGCTCCCATGTCCTCATAAAAAAAAAAGAGAGAAAATGAAAAATAATGTCTGCCTCATTAAGATGAAAGGTAAATGACTTGATAGATCTTTAGCTTATCACAGAGCTCGGCACATTCTCAATTAAGGGTTACCGATCAGCACTGATTGCTCAGCAGGATGGTGTGCCAGCCCGGGCTAGGAGAAGCAGCGCTGGGCTCTTGGCAGTGGGGCCGGTTAAGGAATTAGTTGCGTTTAAATATTTGTGCCAGTTACAATGGTTTACTACTGTAGAGATGTGGTATTCTATGCCTGTCATTTATTTCCCGTGAATAAATGTGTCTATCTCAGGATAGCCACATGATGGGAAGAGACTACAGACACAATTGTTAAGGAAAAGAGCTACAGTCAGCATTTGAGTCGTAATTAGAATATGTTCTTTCGGCATGGCCCTTGGACAAAGTACAGATGAGCATCATTCCTTCTTGTTTATACCTTTACTTTGTTCTGTTTCTTTCCCTTAGGAGGGAAAATCTTCCTTATCATGTGAAAGTATCACATGCAGAATTCCTCTGCAGATACTGAAATAATGCAGGTTGCTTTTTCCTTGAAGGTGCCTAAGTGCTATGACTGTATGTTAATCATCAGTCCTGAAAGGTGTCATTTAACAGTGGGGGAAATACATTCCTCTGTGCCTTAATGGAAAAGAGATTATTTTCAAACATTTCAAAGCCCCGAGGACCTTCTTCAGGGAACCCCCCCCCCCTTTTTTCTTACCCATTTAGAGAAAAGGCACCACAGCTTTCCCTGATTTAGAAACATGGTTTTAAGTCTAGGAAGGGAAACTTAATGTCAGGAAACTAAAGAGTAGATGGGGGATGCTCAGTCAGTGTGGAAACGACTGTAGCCCAGACCACAAAACTCTGTCTCACACACACAGAAAAAAAAAGTTATTTTACCCAAAATGTGGTAATTATTTTACAAAAACAAGGGAAGGTTTAGAGAAGTGCTTAGAAATCGTACCAATGCCTGATGGTTTGAGATGGAAGAGATCCCAATTTGAGGGTGAAGGAGAGATGAAATCAAAGAAATACGAAACACAGGCGGGCCATATCAGTAGGACTCCCGATCCCGGGACTGGATGTTACAAAAAGGATTAAGAGCGTTCGACCCTCTTTAGAACTGTGGGGAGGGTCGGGATCCCTTGCCCCGAACTTGCTTACAGCGAGTGGAATGAGTTTTCAGTTGCCTTTATAATGAGAGGCTGCAGGTGTGCTGTTCCCAGGTGGGAAGGAGGTGCGTCTGAATTGTGTGCTGGCTCCCTTGGCCTCCTTTGCAGTGGCTGGGCCGGCCTTACTGCCTCACCCTGTTCTTGGGAATATTGAAGGGGCTAGACCGAGGGCAGGTCTGGCTGGTTCCCTGGAGAGCTTCTTAGAGCAAAATGCTCAAGGCACAGGTAGAGGGCTAAACAAGAGAGGTGTTTCCCAGAGGGGAAAAGGCAAGTGACTGGCTAAGGCTTTGCCTAGTTGGTGTGAGTCAGGCAAGCAGGACTGCAGACAGACACTGGGAATGAATGCCTCATGGAGGTACTTGCAGAGTGCGGGGGAAAGGCATTCCAGTCGGCGCCCTTAGGGTAGATTGGTTTTCATTCCTGACTCGGACACGGGGAGTGACCTGCGGAGAGTTATGTCACCTTTCTGGGCCTCAGTTATTCCACCTGTATGGCGGGGTGCTAAAACCTGTGTCAACTCTACTTACGATCTTAACTGAGGCAGTGGTTCTAAGACATGGTACTGGGCCTCACACGTAACTATTAGTTCCTGCTTCTCTGCCACTCTTTGGGTATTTTGCAGCCATTTATTTGCATTGTAAGCTGTAGATCAAGGGTCACCTCCTACATGAAGAGTTTTCTTTCATTTTTTATACCTGGACACAGCTGTCCCTTCTCTCCAGCTCTCCCCCCTCCCTCTTCACAGCTCTCTTGTGGCCTCTGGGACAGTTTAGCCAACTTCATGTACTGGTGGTCTGTTTTCTCCAGCAGACAGTGAGTTCCCAGGGAGCAGGGGAAAGTCTTTACAGTGAATCTGCCCTTATCTGTAGTTTAGCTTTCCACAGCTACCTGTGGTCATCGCGGTGAGACAGTGTCTATGGCATCCATCTCCCTTCATCTTATCAGGAAGGCTCTTCATCATCTCACCGCATCCCAAGAAGAGTGAGTACAGTACAGTAAGGTATTTTAAGAGTGAGAGAGCACATGCACAGAACTTTTTATCACAGTATATTATTATAATTATCCTAGTTTATTATTAGTGTGCCCAATTTATAAATGAAACTTCATGATCAGAATGTATTTGTAGGAAAACACGTACTGTATGTAGGGTTTAGTGTTATCTGTGGTTTCAGGCATCCGCTAAGGAATCTTGGAATGTATCCCCCAAGGGTGAGGGGATGACGGCGCTCGTCTCGGTATTTCCATGTCTCAGTCACTTGTTTGGCACAGAGAGAACACTTGGGAAGTTTTGAATGCACCCGTTTGTCTCCCTCAGGCTCATGTAGATGTCATTTGGGGTGAATTTTTACTCCTGTGTTCCCCCAAATAGCCTCGCTGATTGTCCAGGTAACAACCGTCATCAGAGAGCCAGGTGCTCTATGTAGAAGGGAATTGGGAAAGTTTTCAAATTTAACTCTTTTGTTGTTTTTTTTGAGTGTAGAATAAAAATAGAAATTTTGCTATGGCGTCAGAGCAGTGATGGAGCCCAAACCCCATCCACTGAGAGGAGTATAGTAACACCTTTGTGTTACCTGCATCTCTTGCTAGCCTGAAACTTGCTCTTTTTAGAAGTAACATAGCCATACCAGGATTGGGAAGGCAGATCTAATACATTAAAAAAAAAATCCTGAAATACAGCCTAAAACCAAATTAAAATAGGCCTTTGAATTAGCTATTTTTGTCTTTCATTAGTGCGGATAATTAGCAGAATTTAGGATGGGCATTTAAATTATGGCTTAGACAACAAAACATCTCTAGGAATGAAATTACCATTCAACTTACATTTTCAGTGAGATCCTGAAATCAGTTAAATAAAATGAGTCTGGAGCATGCTTCGATGCTAGGGACTCTGAACTCCAGAACCAAAGTGCATCATTGGCATAATGATAAAATGCATTGTGATGACCATTATCTCACACATTTGTGCAGCAGATTAGGGTTTATAAGGCGCTTTCACATCAGTAGAATCTGAGCACATTAGAACAGGAAGGGATCATAAAAATGGTCTAGTGCACCCCCTTCATCTTACTGGTGAGGGAACTGTTTTGGTTTTTTTTTTCCTTTGCTTGAAACCCACTTAGAACACTACAACTACTATTACTTCAAAACAGTTTTCCTGGGATCGTCTTGTATTTATTACAGGTGTTTCTTATCAATCATTTTGAACCTGACCATTTATAGTTTAAATCTAAGTACTAAAAATTGAAGTGTAAAAAACAACGAGGGATCTTTTTAAAACAGATATAATTGACATACAGCATTGTATTAGTTTTAGGTGTGCAACATAATGATTGGATATGTGCATATAACTGCAAACTAATTACCCCAATTTCCTTAACAGCCATCACCTCACAATTACAAAATTTTTTTTCTTATGATGAGAACTGTGAAGATCAACTCTTTTAGCAACTCTCAAATCTCTAGCACAGTGTTGTTAATGATAGTCATCATGCCGTATGTTACATCCCCAGAACTTATTTATCCTACAACTAGGCGTTTGCACTTTTGGACCACCTTCACTCAGTCCCTGATCCTGCCCTGAGAAGTAGGGCGTTTTATTTGCCAGTCAGAGCAGACCTGTTGTACAAGGTAGGCAGGGCAGGTATTGTTACTCCTGTGCCAGAGGCAGAAGCCAAGGATTGAAGATGAGAAACGTTAGGGTCATCAGGCCCAGTGGAGTGGGACTTGGCCGCTGTCCTGCCGACCCCAAGTCCTCTCCCCACTTGAATAGCTTATGTCTTGACCGCTTCAGCTGACCTTAAACGGAATCAGTGCTTTGCCTTTCTGCCCTTCCTCATCACTCCCTGCTTACCCTGTTTGAGGTCATCGCTCTTATCACCTCTTAATGTTATAGAAGGTGTGTTTCATTTTATTTGCTTCTTTTCTCCACCAGAATAAGCTTCATGGAATACCTATTTGTTCACAGCTAGAGTCCAAGGACCTGAAACAGTGCCTGGCACACCATAGACACTCAATAAATACCTGTTAAATGATTGAATACTAATTGAAGGTGGTACGTGGTAATTTAGATAGTCTGGAGGAAAGAAACTTAAAAAATAAAAACTCACTGTATTTTCAGACCTTGGCATATGAGTATAGGTCAGAAAAATGGCCTGTTTATTACTCTGTTGTAACTCAGTTTTTAATTAATTTGTTCATCCATGGAACACATATTTTCGGGCATTTTCTGTGTCTTAGACACAATTCCTGATGTTGGGGAACTGCAGTGACAAAAGACATTAGAAATTCTTGTGAGAGGAGAGCTTTCATTTTTGGTTATCGAGACGACAATACCTAAAATAAATAAATAAAATGTAGAAATAAACATATAAATTTGCATCTGTACGTGTCCTGTAATAATTAAAACATAAATAGAAAAGCAAAGCAGAGCTGAGAAGGATGGGGTTTTCATTCTACATGGGGTGGCCAAGAAGGGCTCTCTGAAAATTGGCATTTCAATATTTGATGAATGGATGAATATTTAATCATTCATTGTTTGTTGAAAGGGTGCGTGTTTTAAAATACTAACTGATACTGCATCCAAGTATCTGTGAGGTAACATTCTTCCAGTGAAATGCGAAGAAGGCCTTTCAGCTCGCACTTTGGAAAAAATCAAGTTGAAGGTAAAATATTACCTGGCGTGTTGTGGATTCCCCCTCTGTTTCCTCCCTTCTCCCTCTTTTCTCCTCTGGGATGGGTAAGAACTGCCGCTCTGGAGCCGATTACTATGAAGCCCTGATTCAGACTTCATTCAGCCTAGGTAAGGCCTTTTGCAAGTGAAGAGCACAGCCTTAGCAACCCAGTAGTGTTGGGTTCCAACCTCCTGCGGTGCTTCCATGCTCTAACCCTGTGGCCCTGGGCCAGTCACTCAGTGTTTGGCCTCTCAAGGTTTTCATTTTGTAAAATAATGATAATGCCTACATTAGCTACGTTTCTAAAGCGCCTGCATATTCTTGACCCACAACAAATGTTCATTACGTTTCCCCTTTGGTATCGAGGGATTAGAGTACAATGCAAGTGTGAAAAAGAAGCAATCAGGAGTGTTTTCCGTGGGTGGGCACCAGCAGTAATTGCAGGGCTGTGATGTCTGAGAACCATCTCATCTTAGCTCATAAACGATAGTGTAATACATTTTAATCAGATTTTAGATATCATGAAGACTCCAAGTAATTATAGTTATTTTCCCCCTAAAATTGAATTGCTGTTATTAAAATTCTTTTATTAAACCTTTTTTTTCCTCTGGTAGGTATGAAAGATTATAGAGTTTCCGAGTCAGGCACTAGACGTCACTTAGATATAAGCTCTTATTAGTTAGATACAGGAATAGCTCTGAACAGGTGACATTGCTGACCGTGGACTTGCTGGAGAGGAGGCATTGGCCTTTCTGTCACCTTTGCTGGTTTTCCCTTACTCCTTTTCACCTTGACCCTGATGTCGTACTCTATTTTCCCTTTATAGAGAATGTCTGTTTCCTCTGAGACAGTTATTATTATTTTTATTTTCTGATGAGAAAATCGAGGCTGAAATATGTTTAGTTCATCCAAAACCATTTACCAATGATGTCTCTTTACTAGGCACTGTGCCAGTAGCTCAAATGGTCTGTATGGGTGTCCCAGGCTGTTAGGAAAGAAAGATCCTAGGTGAGGTCCAGCTAAGTGACACTTCCACTATCCTCTTGCCCAAGTGTTGGGCAAGACCTATAACCTACTCAGAGTCCAAACTGTATTGTTACTGCTATTCTTAGGAATGATAATGGTCATCCTGCAGAAGAGGGGACTCCAGGATAACACAGATGTGCTAGGAACACTGGGATACACAGCACTGCATCTGCCTTCCGGGCATGCACCTCCTATCATAGTAATGACAGGTGTGATAACAACAGCAAATGTTGACTGGCTTCTTACATGTGAGGCACCGAGCTAAGGGTGTTTCACGTACACTGCACAGTCCTAGCAAAGCTTTGTGATGACTGTAATGTTCTCCCCATTTTACAGATAACAAAACAAATGGTTGATGTCTTATATAACTTACCCCAGGCCACACAGTTCTGGGTGGCACAGCTGGGAATCAAATCCAGTTCTGTGCCCCACAGTCCTTAATGTCAGTGAAGTCCTAGTGTTCTTGGAACCGAACTTCATCTTAATAGAGTTACAGACTGGGGTAGATGCATTCGTACACAATTCCATCATGAACCACTTATACTTCTCTCTACTTTTTTCTGCTGGAGCCGACTGTAACTTTTCCCTTGGTTCATCAGGGTGACCATGGGAGCTTTCCTGTTTGAGAGGCTGTTGGGTATGCCTTAAACGAACAGCTTCTGAGCTAATTGTATACAATTTAGCATTCCCAAAGTGCTGACAGTCCTCATTCAAACCAAGTGTGAAAGTTTTTAAATTAGCTTTCACAGTTTGATTCACAAGCAGCAAATGCAAAACGGCACAGGATTAATTTTTCCAACCACCACCACCACGATGGCATAGCTGAAGGCTATCTTAGCTCATTTCCTTTAATAGAGAAGAGGTTAGGCAGAGTCAGTGTTCTTGGGAGAAACGATGTGCTAGAAGAGATCTCTGTGCCCTGGTTACAAAAAGAATCAGATATGCAAAATACACAAGGAACAGTGTGTTTGAAGAGCAAGGACTTTGGAATTGGATGGTTTTTAGAGTGCCTTTGGAGTGCCTGTTGCATCTTGTGGTATTTTGTTCCTGTGTACTGGTTGTATGACTCAGGGCAAGCTAGTGACCTTTATTTAGCCTCATTTTGCCTCATTTTGTAAAATGGAGACGATATTTCTAAATGTCAGAAAAGCTTCTGGTGATGGTAAATGAAATGGCTCGACGTAGTGGCTGACACATCAGAGGGATCTCATTCCATCAGAGCTATTGTTATTAGTGTCGTCCTTGAACTTTGTTTTCCTGCAAACAGTATTTGCTGTCATAGGGAGTTTTTGTTTTTTCCTTAGGAGCATGTGCCACATGCTGTGCCCAGTACCAGCGATAAGGAGAGGCAGACACATGATAATGTCTGTAAGTGTGGTGGAACGTCAGAGAAGGAGCTTCTGATCCACCTTGGAGGGAATCAGAGTAGAAAACTTGGGGAGCAGTAGAGTCTCAAAAGATATGTAGGGATTATTCAGGTAAGGGGGTTGAAAAGGGAGTTCTAGACAGAGGAAATAGCCCATGACAAAGCACAGAAGTGAGATAAGCCTGGTTTATTCTGGGAACTTCTGGGTGGTTCATATGGTTGGTGCCAACTAGTTGAGCAACTGACTTAATCCTGCCCCAGCTTCTCACCTGTGAAATAGGCATAATGAGAGTGCCTGCCTCAGTGATAGTACCTGCTGTTGTCAGGATAAAATGAAGCAAGTCAAGGAATACCCTGGGAATAATGCCTGGCACGAAGTACCAAAGAAGGTCCTTCATGAATGCAAAGTGGTGTTGAACAGTGTTCAATGGATGTCATTCCCTAAGACAGTGGTTCTCAACCTGTGGGTTGTGACCCCTTTGGGGGTCGAATGACCCTTTCACAAGGGTCACCTAAGACCATCGGAAAACACATATCAGATATTTACATTACGATTTATAACAGTAGCAAAATTACAGTTATGAAGTAGCAACGAAAATAATTTTATGGGGGTCACCACACCATGAGGAACTGTATTAAAGGGTCACGGCATTAGGAAGGTTGAGAACCACTGCCCTAAGAGCTTCTTGGGACTTCCATAATGTCACTGTGCTTTCTGTGTCAACAGAATGGCTTTTTCATGTGCCCCATTTTCCCTAAACCTATTCGACCATTGAAAGGGAGGAGAACATTTCTTTTTTAGTGAATTCTTGGTAGTAATCCTTTCTCGGGACCTTTGTACTGTAAGATTTGGGAAATGCTGTGGTTAGATACAGCAGATGTGATCTGATTAGTTTTGTTTTGTTTGTTTTTGTTTTTACTTATTTTGTTCTAGAAGAAATTAACCTAGTTGAGACTCTACAGCTAAAAAGAAAAAAGAAAATCAAAAGAGCCTCCACCCCCCCACCACTCCTCTCTGTTTAGAGACTCCTTGCTTCCTATATGTACACCAATACTTGGCATTTGAATAAAACACACATTCAGAGGGATTAGAACATGAAGAATTAGATGGAATCTCCCTCTGCTTATTTAAATTCATTTCTGATATTCATGTTGGCGAAACTGCTCATTTTGTTGCAGTGTCTGAGGACATGTGATGGACCATTGAGAAACACTGGGGCACAGAAATAAGGTCTCTGGCTTGTTTGCTTAGTGCTAAAACCAAGGTTAGATACCAGATCATCTGCCAGCTTCCTCCCAGCCATGGGACAGAGAAAAAACAGACCGCATTGACCTGAATGTAGGGAAGAACTGGGGTGGGAGGGAAGGCTTTGCATGGAGGGCACCCCCATCAGAGATGCAGCACAGGAGTCCAGAGCACACACACTCTGAGGTCAGACTGCCCACATCAGCATCTCGGCACCAGAGGAAGTCAGGCCCATCACTTACTGTCATGGGCCTGACTTCCTCATCCGTAACGTGGGGTGAGGAGCAGTAGTCACTAGTGGAGCTGCTGAGCGTTACCCCGTGAAGCTCGTAGAACAGCACCTGGGTGTGAGAAGGGCTGTGTCCTTGCTGGCCGCCAGGTGAAAAACCCAGCTCTGACTTTTCCTGGCTGAAGCAGTCACTTTCTCTGAGCCTCTGTTTCCTGTGATCATCATGCCCACCTTCCAGAAATGTTGGGAAGATTAAAAGGTACAGAGAGAGGGTGTTTAGGACGTGACTTGGCCTGGAGGGCCATTCTTCAATGGCAGAGTTCAGGTGCTGGTGGCAGACAGGCCTGTGTGATAGCTATGGAGCCTTCCCCATCTACTCAAACTCCGCACTTCTGCTTCCTTAGTGCGCACAACTCAGGTGGTGGTGAGGAATAAATGATGCAGTGCATGCTCTCAGCACAAGGCCAGGCAGGACACTGATGCTCAGTAAATGTGACCTGTTGTTGCACATGGAGCCTGGCTGGTCAGAGATAGCATGCATACTGCATGCAGCCTCCGAAGGAATTGAAGCAAACGTAGATTGTGTCTCCACGCAGCCTCACAAATGGTTATAGTGGCTGCGTTTCTACGGTGGCCGCACAAATCAATACAGATGGCTGCCCAATCAATTCAAGTACAGTGTATCTGATAGACTTTATGGGCCATGCCACACAGATACGGAGTTTTCTCCCAAGCCACAGCAGCAGGATGGATCTTCACTGTTTGCTCCTTATTAGATCCGGGGTGCTTGTTTTCCAACACAGAACACATGCAAATTGACAACAGTCTCATGCTTTTAAATGTAATCGAGAAGAATGAGCTTGTGTACAAGCATTAATTTGCTTTAGTTCAGTGCCAGGATTTCCAGAGTTTTGTGATATGTGGATTTTTTTTTTTTTGGGGGGGTCCCTCTTTCTGGAAAGGGGCTTAAAGCATAGAAATGGCATCTCCTCTCTTTTTCCCACTTTCAGATGAATCAAAAGAGGGTAAGGTTGCAGTAATGTCTGTAATGCAAATCCCCTTCTACTTGGGGTAACCTGGAGGACACAAGGATTTTGCTTCTGCTCTCTGAGGTGTCTTCTATTCACGCCTGAGTGCCCAGCTTCGGAAATTTCCACCACAGGACAGATCTGTTGTGAATCCAGGGTTCCAGTCCCTGCTCCATCTGCACTATCCCCATAGCAGCTCTGCCTCCCCGGCATCCACTTGGAAATTAAGTGCTGCTTCAGAATGCCATGCCTATTATTTAAACATTAAAACCTTTTGTTGACACTTAACTTTTTGGCACTAAATACCATTTTGTCATAACTAGCTTGTGGGGGCTGTGATAAGGGATCATATCTTCATTTTCTAATGCAACACACTTCTAATTATAATCCTTGAGAACTCTCATAGCATTTGATATGGTAGTCAGCAAATACTGGTTGAGTTTTGATTAAAAGGTGACTTTTCAAAAATGAGACTCTTAGTACCTTAAACATACCAGCTCAATTAACATGTCAGCCTGAAATTGCTGGTCTGTAGTCACTTCTTTTCATTCCCACTTTACATTCTCAAGTGTACCCTTAGGAATAGCAATTTAGTAATAAAAATATAACAGAGGGCGTTGTTAAAGGCTTTGGAAACAGTTTATTAAAGAAAGAAGTCATATTTTTCCTAAGTCGGTAAGAAAGAGATGGGCAGAAACATTATAGTGATAGGCATGTCCTAAGTAGGGACAGTGTGTCAGGCATTCTTATGTGCCTTCTCTCATCTAATCCTTCCTTAACAGTAAATTATTCCATACCCCTATTTTATAGATGGGGGAACTGAGGCTAAAAAAAGGTATGTAACTTGGCCAAGATAATATAGTTTGTAAACACTTAGAGTTTATAAATTACTTACAAATATATATCTCATTTCATTTGTTTCTTTCAGTAAGCTTATGAAATGGGATTTCTTAGTAACTTTATAGTTGAGATAACAGTGCTGAAATGACTTGTCTAAGGTCCCTACCCCTGTAGGGAGTGGGGCCATGACTGGTACATGGGACTGTGGACCTTGGAGACTGTGTTTGAACAATATTGTATTATATTGCATACTGAATAATTCTATAAAGAGCTACAGGCTTAGATGGGGTTCCAGCTTACTATACAATGCTAAGCAGACATAGACACCATACATATGTTTCACCAGGTCCCATTGCCTCTATTAAGTTATATAATAATAGATGTTAATTTATTTCTAATGTTTGAAAAGTAATTTTCAATATCCTGAGCCTTATATTTATGCTTGGGCTTAGGCTGCTGGATAGATACTGAGAATGGCCAATGCAAGGAGGGGATTGAAATGGTAAAGAGGGACACATACCTGTTGTTTTTTATATACCCGTAGCCACTTTCTAAAATGAACAAGGGGTCTGTGTGTCCCTGATTATATTACAGGATTTAGGTTTTTCAAGTAAAAGTCTGTTTTTCAGAATTGGGAAACAAAGAATGCAAGTAGGCAAGGGGACTGGAGAGGGAGAGAAAAGAGAGAAGAAAAAAGTGTGAACAGAAAGACCTTGGGAGTCCCAGAAGTTCCTGGCGGAAACATGGGTGTGTCTGGCCTGTGGGGGAGACTGAGGGGAGCCCAAGCAGTGTGAGGGTGCACTTCCTTCTCTCTCTACTCGCTCACTCACACACAGTTAGCACGCTGTCACAGGGCTGGCACAGTTCTAGGTGCTGAAGACACAGGAGTAGGTCACTGTACCAACCAGTATGCCACGGTGGGGTTTACGCTGTCGTTGGGAGATTTGAACAATAAACAAAATTCATGTGCATGTCATGTGGTATATTAGAAAATGTTCTGGAGAATACTTAGCAAGGGAGACAGATTGGAGCCCAAGGGTGGGGTTTGTAATTTTAAATAGGAAAACGGGGAAGGCTTCCCTAAAAAAGTAACATTTGAGCAAAAGCTTGCAGGAAGTAGTGGATGCTTGCTATTGTGACATCTGAGACAGAGGCAGCAGCAGATGCCAAGGCAGGAGCACACTGTGTGTATCTGAAGAATGGACCAGGACAAGGGAGGAGAGAATGGGGGCCAAGGAGGTCAGAGAAGAAAGTGGGTCAGGCAAGAAGTTCTTGGAGCACTTTATAATATTGTAAAAGAATCTGATGCTGTTTTGGAAATAAATTGCAGGAGAGTCCAAACAGAAGCAGAGGATGCAGCTAAGAGGCTACTGCAATTTTTCACGAGGAAGATGATGATGGTTTGCAGCCCAGCGTTAGCTGTGCAGTTAGTTGGTGGGAAGTCTGGATCTAGAAAGTCCTTCAGTGCTTATTGAGTTTGTGCTTAGGTGCCAGGCACTGAGATGCAGGGCAGTGACTGTGGGGAGAAGCGGAGTCCCCCAGGAGTGAGTGACATACGCTGTGTTTGAGAATGTTCCTTAGATGGACGGATGCTGGGGAGGAGAGGCCGGGCTACGTGGGAGAGGGAGGCTGGCCTTCAGGGCTCCAGCCCTGCCCTGCCACTTACTGGGAGAGGGACCTTGAGCAGCGGTCATTTAACCTTTGAGTCCATTTTCTTACATGTAAAATGGGAAAGTGACATCTCTTTGTATATGGTAATCTCCCCCTTAGCCTCAGGGGATACAGTCCCCCCCCCCCCCCCCCGAAACCATGGATAGTACGAAGCCCCATAGGTACTGTTTCTTCATATACATGCATTCCTATGGTAAAGTTTAGCTTATAAATTAGGCACAGCAAGAGGTGAGCAATGATAAGTAATGAGAAAGTGGGACAGTTGGTCTGATAACTGCGATGGCTACTATAATAAGGCACTGACAGGCAGGGGGCGTGTGCAGTGTGGATGCCCTGGACTAAGCGATGGCTCGGGCCCTGCGGTGGGACAGAGTGGGAAGGCGTGTGATTTCATCAGGCTACCCCAAACAGCGTGCAATTTAAAACTTATGAATTGTTTATTTCTGTATTTTCCACTTACTATTTTTATACCACTGTTGACTGCAGATATCCAAAATTGTAGAAAGCAAAACCTCACATAACAGGGGACTACTGTACTTACTACACATATAAATAACAAATACAAATTGCTCCAGGAAATTCTCTTAATAAATAGGGTAGACACAGAGAGATAACACCTAGAAACATGTAAGTGGCTGAGTAAATGTTATACAGAGCCCAGACTCCAAAGCCAGACCTCCTCCAACCCTTACAACCACGTGGTCATGGGCAAATTACTCTATCCTTCCATGTGTAAAATGGAAAAGGTGATATCTACCTGCCAGGGCTGGTGTCTGGATTAACTGGGTTAATATGTGAGCGTGTAGAACAATGCCTGATGTACAGTAACCAAAACTAGTCCCTCACGGTGGTGTGGGTTCAAGGAAATTGTTCACAAGATCCTCAGATCCTTAGCACATTTGAGCTGCCTTGCGACGATTTCCAAATTCTGCCCTAAATGGTCAACGTTCTTGAAACTAAATCCTCGTAGTTGGGTCTCTGTTTACTCATCCCGTGCCATCAGAGCGTCTCTTTCCTCTTTTCTTAGGCCAGCCGTGTTTGCCAACAGCCCTACAAATGCATTGCAGCCTTCAGAAAGAGAATGACAATAGCTATCACAAAATATTAGAGGTTGTATAAACTTGTCTTACTTGAAGTTAATATGAAGAATGTGGAGAAAAAAGTAACAGGAGGAAATTTGGAAAATTGGGCAATGATGTTTAACCAAAATGACATGCGCATCTCTGAATGTAAATGCACAACTGTGTTCATGCCTCTCCGGCTGCCTGCCATCCTGAGGTTTTATCACATCATAATGCAGTGATGAGGTATTTCTTTGCTTTTTTAGTTTTTCCACTCACAGATGCCAACAATGATTATTTGTAATTTCAGAAATAAAGATGCTCAAAAGCAACATCTGTGATTCCATATTTTTCTCTGGGATTCCAAATGCATGCCTTCTTCCTATCTGCAACCAGGGAATATTTGCAGTCCAACCTAATTCCTGTGTACTTGATTTAGCTCTGGGCCAGACGGACTAAAAGGTTTTAAAATGGTGCTGGTGCTCTCGGTATCTACACTGTGTGGATTCCCGACCTTTTAATCCCCATTTTCTTTAATACAAATAAAAGAGAGTTTATCAGTTGATTCAGATGATTGGGAGTGTGCCATGTAAATTTCAAGGAATTATGCACTAAATTACAGTACCCATTTGGGGGCTTAAATATTATTCTCCACGACGCAGAACTGGCATGGATTTTATTTTAACTGAAATGGCACACAGTGGCAGGCAATTATTTTGGTTATTGTATCTCCTATCCTGGCTCCCAGAACCTGAGGACAATGGAAGGGGATGTTCATTTATAATGTGACCTCCTGAATTGTTCTTGAAATGCAATTTAATCCTCATATCAAGCAAAGTCTAATGCTGTATTTGCCAGTAAAATAGTCATTTGCATTTTTTATTGACAATACAAATTGTGTTTAATCAGGCGGTCGGCGTGTTAGCATTTCCAAATGATTGAAGACCCAGTTTTGTTAAACTACATCCCATTTTGGGTCAGATGTATTTTGTTCTGTTTAATTATCAGAGCACATGAAGTTCTTTTATAACATTGTGCTTTAAAAAAAATTGTCCAGGTCCCACATAGCTATATTCACTTGTCTCGAGAAGAAAGCCAGGCATCTCTTGAGTTTATACATTTACAGATTTCAGCCCAGCTTTGGAAGGGTAGTTAGAACATATTTCTACTAATATATTTGATTATTGATAAGACTCTGGTGAAATCAGTGTGGTTCTGGGCCACAAATCAAAAGGCAATGGTCTGATTACATTACTAGAAAGAAACCCAGAGTGCGTTGCTCCCATTTCCAGCAATGTGAGCCTCTGGTTTTTTATTTATAAACAGGGAAGACAATGTCCCTTCACTGTCTTTAGGATTTTTATCCTAAAGGGGTTTTGATCCTTTGAGAGGTGTGGCTGAACTGGGTGAGAAGTCCAGCTCCACTTTCACCAGCCGCAGAGCTCAGGCAGGTTCACTAATCGCTGCCTCGGTTTCCTCCTCTGTATAGTGGGAATAATAACTGTACAGTAGGCTCTCAGTAAACTGGGCCCATGGGGATTGGTAGATGCCAAATAAGTGTAGGTACACGCTCTGTTAACTGGAACTCAAGCAGTCAGCAAAATGTCACGCAACCGGTAAAATGTGCCAGTTGCTTGAGCGTGCCAGTTGCTTGAGTTCTGGTTAATGGAGAGTCTGTGTGTTTACTTTACATGCTTGTAATGTTTCAGAGTTAATGTACGGAAAGCTTAAAACCATGCCCGGCCTGGGGAAGTGCTGCTTATGTTTACTATTACACTCTCATCATCCTTATTACTAATAGCATTTCGTCACTGGTTTGTGGGTTAAATCACTTCCTATTTGTAAAGTACTTACCACAAACCCTAGCATGTAGTAAGGCCTATTAAGTGTTTATTATTTTTATTATTAGTCATCTACTTTTTATTAAGTGTTCACTGTACATAAGACCTTAGATCCTTGTAGCCCCTGGTGAGGGAGGAGCAGTTACGATCTCCACATTACATGGGAGAAAAGCCACGTGGTTAAGCCGCTCACCCCAGGGCGCCACGAGTGGGGAGCGGTGAGGACTGAGCGCAGGGCAGTCTGGCTCCAGCGGGCCCCTCACGTCTGTGCTTCCTCAGGCCTCGGAGTCCCAGCCGGCAGGCCACCCCAGACAGTGTTCCAGGCTCTCCCCTCACCCGCAGGGCTGTGCGAGTCAGCCTGGCCTCTCTGTTTACCACAGTGACTTTGGCCAGACCACACTGCCCCACTTATACCTCCCAGGACAGCGTCCACTTGTCCTAGCTTGCCTTATTTCAGGGGGACAGGAGTCCAAGGTCGGGAGATCTATTTCTGTTTCCTTCACCCCTCTCCCTAGATACCTGCTTCTGCCTCATCACTCCCTTCACTACCTCCTTCACCTCCGTCTCTATCCTGTTGTCCCCAGTACAGCGTGCATTGCCAATACCAGCAATGACAGTGACAGATTCCAGTTTGTTTCAGGGTAGACATTCAGTGATCATTGAAAAGATCAGATTTGTTTAGATTGGTCCACATAGACACAGGTTATACTAATAACAAACATTTATTGAGCATTCACTGTGTCCCTGTTCTAAGCAGTTAATACCTATTAGTTTCTCTAATCCTCACAGCAATACTAGGCAATAGGAGCTCATACTGTATGCAACCTACAGGTAGATTATCGCACCACAGTCTGCAGGGAGCTGGGGGTCAGTTTCTCAAGGGGCAGGACTGGCTGATCTCTCACGTTTAATTCTACATATTCTTTTCCATGTTCATTAGTGGGTTAAGCACCATTCACCTAACACTTTGCCACTGTAGGTGATGCAAGTGAGTGAAGGGATAAGAAGGGGAAGGAACAAAAGCTTGTTGGGCATGTACACGTCAGGCTTGGGCCTACATCCTTCACCCACATTATTGTGTGTCCCATTGACAGCAGTAAGGGAAGTATGCCCAGTCTCGTGTTACAGATGAGGATCTGAGCCATTAAGGGGTTTGCATTACCTGACATGTTACCTGGGAAAGCTGGAATTGGAGCCTGGATCTGCCCAGCTCAGACTTTGGCTTGGGTTTAAGTTCTCTCTCTCCCTCTTTCTCAGCTTTAGGACTATGGTGGTTAAGAGAACAGACCAGGTGTCTGCCGGAAGGAGGATCACATTCTAGTCAGGGAATTAGTCAATAGACAGATTAACAAGCAGATCATTACTGATGTGAGGGAGGTCAATAGGGCGAGGTGAGAGAGATCCCCTGATCTCGGGGGCAGGCACTTTACTAGGGTCCTCAGGGAGGACGTATCCGAGGTCCAGAGGGAGGGAAGGAGACAGCCATGCAAACAGCAAGGCAAAGACAGCCCCAGGCAAACGGGACAGCAGGACAACGGCTCTGAAGCGAAAGGCAGTATGTGATAGTTGAAGATCAGAAACAAGGGTAGCGTGCCTGCTGGGAGGCAGGCACTGCGCAGAGCGAGCAGGGCCCCTGCAACAGGATAAGACGTCTGGAATTTACTCCACCTTCCATCGAACTTAGGATAGAATTAGAAGTGTCACCTTGAGCAATCCCTTTATAGCTTTGGGGCTGCAGTGTTTAATCTTAGATGTGTGTAATAATTTCTGCTCTTTGTACATCTCAGGGATTGTGTGAACATCAAGTGACACAGGGATATTTAGAGGCATTCTTCAAAGGCCACAAACAAAGATGGCTAATTTCCCTCTATTTATTTACCTGTGGAAAAGAGAAGAATCTTTGGAAGACTGATTTTATATATACATGGAACTGAGCATTGGAGTTCCTGAGTGCTAAGTCTCTCATTAACTACTAGTAGTATTAGCCATGGTGGTAATAATAATGACGGTAATAATAATAAATATTCAAAAAGCACTTATTATGTGCCAGAAACTGAACTATTCTCTTTAAATGTATTATCATTTAATCCTCACAACACTGTATAATACACAGATATTATTTGGCAGTTTGGGGATTGAGGCAGAGTGAGGTTAAGTCTCCATATTCATGTGTTTGGTTGTGAGTAACAGACAACAAATGCTTAAACAAATACAATATTATTTCCTTAACATAAAAAGGAGCCCAGAGTGAGAGTAAGCTAGTGGTGGTAAATCTGCTCACGAAAGTCATCAGGCATCCAAGCTCCTCTGTCTTTGTGCTCCATCACCCTTACTGTGCAGATCTTGTTTCTCGTGAGAGCAAAATAGGTGCTGTAGCTCCACTTTTCTTGTCTCAGTGTCAAGTCAGGAGGAAGGGGGAGAACCATGGAGAAGAACCCTGGTGGGAAGGATAAAAGCCTTCACCTTGTGAGGTTGTGCCCTTTGGGGGAAGGGAAATGCCCACCTGTATGTCTTTTGCCTCCATGACCAACTCTAGCTAAATGGGAAGCTGGACTCTGGAATTTTACTTTATAGTCGAGTAGGTTATAAAGATGGGCAAGGGTGAGAGAGTCAGGGATGAAACGATGGGAGAGGTGATGCTCTTTAGATGCCTAAAGAGGTGAGACTGGGTTCCCAGGGCAGGGGATAGTCCTGACAGAGGAAAGAACATATGCTTAGCAGGTGCTGAGCCACAGAATGATCATGGTGGAGCTGCATTTCCAATAGGCTACAACGTAGTGTGGGGGCCAGGGCCAGCCAGGCAGACACCAGCTAGATTCCTGAGTGCCTCCTTTCTGCCAGGTACTGCCCTAGGCCCTAGGGACACAATAAGCAGTGAGGTGCAATGCCCTGCTCTTAAGAAGCACATCGCACGGACCCTCCGTTTTCCTGTTTGCTAAATGGGAGAGGGAGGATGAAAGAAGCCTGAATTTTGTTAATCATCTGCTCTGTGCCAGGTTCAAGGCTAGATGTTTAGTGGACTTTGTCTCATGGAACTTTATTACTGTTCTCTCCCTTTCACACATGAGGAAACAGGCTCAGTAAGCTGTCCACAATTACCCAGTTAGGAAGTGGTGCAGCAAGGGTTCAGATTCAGGTTTCTGTGGTCACAGAACCTGTGTGCTCTGCTCCCTGCACTGCTTCCAGAAGCCTGGGTAGTGACACACGCACCACCGCTGGTGGAGACATGCAATGATACCCCAGAGCACTTCACAGCCAAGTGCATAGAAACCCCAAGTGCTAGGATTCTTTATTTTATTCCAAGAGAAAGGAAAGCTCCTCCTTTACTACTACAGTAAATTTCCACCAGCCTGTCAGTTCTTTCTCAGTCGGGCTGATTAGCCGGAGTGGAGCTGTCCAGGTTGCTTAAGTGAAGGCAGATGACTTGATTGTAGTTCAGTGCCTTAGCTGTCACCAGGCCGCCTTCCTAAATATGATCCTTATTGCCCTGCTAACCCCTCAATAAACACCACCACAATGAAAGCATAAAACATTAAGAACATCCCTTGGGTGACTGCTGTTGCCTTTTGCATTAACACAAGAAATGCTCATTTGAGAGATGCGGTTTAATTCAAACGATATTTCTTGATGGGTTAATGAATATCATATGTTATGCTTTAATGTAATGTAGCACTATCAATAATTTACTTATTTTTATTGATTGATCTCTTCCAGATTATTTAATAGTAGATTTTTCACTATTCAGAAGACTTAATGCTGAACACTCAGGCACCTTCCTTCACTGTTATGAGTGTCCTCTCAATATAGAGGTGAACGTGTATGGTATGGAGATGTGTGTGTGTGTGTGTGTGTGTGTGTGTGTACATGTGCGCACGCGCGCACACACACACACACACACACACACACGGGGGCTGTCTGGAAAGTATCCAGCCATGTAATATAATATGAAAAATAGACATTTATGGACAGATATTTTCTGGACAGCCTTCATGTGTGTGCGTGCATGTGTGTGTGTGTGTGAGTGATATATATGTGTGTGTGTGTATATATGTGTGTGTGTATGTGTGTGTATATGTGTGTGTGTGTGTATATATATATATATATATATATATATATATATATGAGAGAGCGCACACAAGTGCGAGAGAACGAGAGAGCGAGCGAGGAGGCAAGTTGCAGACCATCCTAGAATTAATGAGTGTGTTATATACATGACCTTGCTAAATCTAAACATAAAAAAGAACCAAACTGCTGATGACACTGGAGGAAGGTTTTGTAGAGGCAGATAATCAAGCCTGCACAATTAGAATTACTGTTTAAATATGCAAAAAGCAGAAGGACCCTGGAAAGGGAGAATGGGTTGCAAAACCAGTGGAAATATAAAATATGAATATAGTGGCCCATGAGAGCTTATCTGTCTCTGACTTCATAGTGAAGAACTAGAAGGCCGTATGGAATGGTGTCCATTTAGCTTGTGTTATGGGACACAGTTCAAGTGTTTTCAAGAGCCTCTAATGGGCTGGACAGGAAGGAAGGAGGACAAGCCTGGAAGTGGGTTACCTGGGGTCCACTTCTCTCATGACATCAGTTAGTTTTGTGACTGTGGTTACACTGGACCCTAGCTGTTTTGTGGAATGTTGTTCTAGGGCAGGGGTGTACAACCTTTTGGCTTCCTTGGGCCACGTTGAAAGAAGAAGAATCGTCTTGGGCCCCACATAAAATACACTAACACTCACGATAGCTGGTGAGCTAAAAAAAATGTCTGTGCATATTTTTGTAATGTTTTAAGAAAGTTTACAAGTTTGCGTTGGGCTGCATTCAAAGCCATCCTGAGCTGTCTGTGGCCCATGGGCCGCGGGTTGGACAAGCTTGTTCGAGGTTATGTGAGGACTGTGGTATGAAAACAGCATATGAATTCTATAATTATAGGAAAGTGGGGTACTTGGGTGACCGAAATTTACTCATGCAGGAAGATCAGTTTGGAATTTGTTTCTTGAAGTGTTGTCAACATAAATAACTTTTCTTAAAGCCGTAGTTTGGTGTCAGCCTGGTAGTACTTTCCATACATTATATTACCACTGATCATTTTATTTCTTATAGCTAGGATTAACTTAGTGATTTATAATTTGCAAAGTAATATTTCGATAAATTATTTCATTTCTCATGCCCTGCATGGGCACATGTTATTTCAAGGAAATGTCCAAGTTTTCTCCCTAGTAATATTAAGTCAGTGAAGGAAACAAGAACCTACCTTGGCCTTCAGGTTTGGCAACTGATGGAATGGAGAGGGAACTCATAGTCAGAAGTCCTATCATGGAGTCCTGGCCCTTTGTGACCTTAGTCAGATCATCAAAACCTCATCAAAGTTGACTATGCACTGTGGAATTGTATGCCTGAAACCTATGTAAATCTTGCTAACAGATGTCACCCCAATAAGTCTATCAATTAAAACAAATATAAAAAAACAACAACAAAAAACCTCATCAAAGTCTTACTGTCCATATGTATGTATGTGTGTGTGTGTGTGTGTGTGTGTGTGTGTGTGTGTATATAAATAAAATTTATTGGGGTGACATTGGCCAGCAAAATTACATAGGTTGCAGGTGTACAGTTCTTTATCATCTATGTGTTGCATTGTGTTCTCACCACCCAGAGTCAGTTCTTTTTCCATCATCATGTATTTGAATCCATCTGTCTCCTTCTCTACCTCCCTCACTGTCCATATTTTTACATTTGAAATACACGTAAACCTCATCAAGAAAATTACATAGGTCTACAGTTCGATGAGGTGTATGAAAGAGCTCAACACTGGCAAATACAGTGCAAATTTGTAGGGTTCCTCTCACCTCAGGATGTGAAGTACCTGACATTGAGGAGACTAGAGCCCACTTCTCCAGTGGATAGCTCTAATCTACTATGGGGTTCTTTTCCATGAGTCGATGTGCAGCCTCAGAATTCTTTTCAGTACAGCACTCCAGGTCGCCACTTGTTAGTTGATTAAACTTGGCAAGTGAGGTGAGAACGCATATGCCATCCTAGCCCTGGCCCAGATGTTAGACCCAAGACTTGTCCCCAACCTCCCTCTTTCTCCTCAGAAATAGTCATTTCCTTTTGCCTCTAATTGAAGTGATCTAGCCCAGCAAACTCACAAACTCACCCACCTCTCAGAAGCTAGGTAGACATGCTCTATGCTACTAGTTAGGTGGCAGCTGGGAGAAATGTCACCCTGCAGGACGCAACAGCCGTCACAGATAGCAAACAACTTGATGACGCCAAGACGTGTATTTTTAGACCTAACAGACACAGTGTAACTTGTGCTCTGCAGTGATTTGATTTACCGAAAATGTGACCTGTGGGGACCTTAGTGACCCCAATTAAAAAATATGTGTCACTGAAGGTTATTTTTAAATATCCTAAAGTTACCCAGAACCTGAATGTCAGATCAATCCCCATGTTCAAGTCCTCTCTCTCTCTCTCTCTCTTTCTCTCTTTCTCTCTTTCTCTCTCTCTCACTTTGCAATATCTTTGGCTTTGAGGAAAAGTAACTTTGGCAAAGTGAATGATTTGGCCACTTACATCTCAAGTCTCCACTATGGTACTATCCAACCCATAGGACTGGAGTCATTGTCTCCCCATCTGGGTTCTGCTCTTTGGCAAGCTTAGCATGATTTGTCTTAGCACGTACATTTCCCCCTCCTGCCAAGGCCCAGAGGTGTGTTCTGACGCATACTGTCATTGCGGTACTACTCTCTTAACCTTCTTTTTTCCCGTGACATCTTCTATGTTAGTGCTAACCATTTTGGGGTGCTTGATTACCAGTTTTGGTAGCAGGTCTGATGAGGCTCCATCTGCAGCCCTGGAGAACTGGAAGATAGTTTCCTTGTGGGTCATGTAGAGACGCACCCACAGGCTTTGGAAATGTACTGACAAAGTCTGTGCAAGGCTCCTGCTGCTGCAGAAAGGTGGCATGTGGGATAACCTGGGGAAGCCTGAAGCTTGTTTCACTCTTCTCTGACAGCTCACATTCTGGATGATCACAGCAGGTCTCCAATTGTGACCCTGGGCACTTAGCCTCACCCAGTGGTCTTGTAAAAGAGGTTGCATGTTCAAATCAAAGCCCTTTGTGATGGTATTTGGAGGTGGGGCCTTTGGGAGGTAATTAGTTTAGACGAGGTCATGAAGGTGGGGCTTCCATGGTGGGGTCAGTACCCTTGTATGAAGAGACACCAGACAGCTTGCTCTCTCTCCTCATCTCAGGAGGACACAGCAAGAAGGCTCATCTACAAGCTAGGAAAAGAGCTCTATTTGGAAACTATATTTGCCAGTACCTTGATTTTGGACTTCCCAGACTGCAGAACTATGAGAAATAAATGTATTGTTTAAGTGCCCCAGTCCATAGTATTTCATAATGGCAGCCAGAGCTGACTGAGATGCTGGGTGCTTTGTCTTCTTGGAGAGAGTGCAGCAGAACACCCTGTACTGGTTCCTATTGTCAAAGTAGGACCCCCAACTATCTGGAAGAGAGCAAAGATCATCACATGCCAGCCTCAGAGACAGAGGGCCAAACACCTCCTCCTGCTGCATCGGTATCAGAATTGCCAAGGAGAACAATGCAGTCAAGCACTGGCTGGAACAGGCTTTGCTTACATGGAGAAGAGATAGAATAAGATCGGTTCTAATAGTGGGCTTTGGTCCCCCAAGGCTGGTAGCCAGAGCAAGGCAATCAGCCTACACATAACCCCCCAACCTGAAATACTGAAAGCTGGGGGTGTACGCGGAGGCCAATGACACACACCCTTGGACAGCACAAAGGAGCATACATTGATTCTGCAACAGGGAAATAGAGTCCCACCTGCAGTGATAAGTCTAGTGCAGATGTATGGGCTCTTTATTTCTTGATAAGGAAGTGTCTTACAGCCAAGACCCATTCTTGTGTGGCTGAGTGGGCATTGAGAGATGACGTAGGAGAGACTGACTTGCCCAATAGTAAGTCACAGTGTGCACGGTAACTTCAAAGGCTCTGAGAAGTCCTGTGGTGGAGAACGAGATGAACAGTGCTTACAATATGCACCTCTCCACAGAGCCCATTTTCCACGTGCTGTTGCGTCCTAGTTTTCTGTAGAAGTTAACTTTGGGAAAAGTGGGATTAGGTCATAGTCGGCCCACTCTGCTTTCTACTACCTTTAGGCTCTATGTCTGGATCGGGCAGAACACGACCATTTCCTTTTCGTTTGGTCTTGAGCTTACATGTCCCATAGTTCATGTCCATGTGGGATCTGGTCCTATCCATGTGATTTGGGGGCTGACAAGAACAAGGTGGACTGAGAATGGCCTGACAATTTGAATATAAAGGGAAGTGGTGGAAAAGACTAGAGTGGTTAACTTGTGTAGTGTCACTTGTCCCCACACATTTCCCTACAGGACTGTGAGCTCCTCGAGGGCAGGGAGTGTGTCCTGCTCATAAACCTATGCCTAGCAAACAAGCAGAGCCCAAACAAATCTCTTGTAAATACTTTTTGGATAAATTAAATTATTTGTAGGTGATAATAGATTCATACATCTTTAATGCTGGAAAGAAGCCAAGCAACTATTTAGTCCACATTTATTTTAGAAACAAGAAAACAAAGAGTCACAGAGAAAAAGTGTCTGGTTGAAGATTGGTAGGTGGGCTGGTGACATGGTGCTGATTGCAGTTTTGAAAAACAATAATGAGGTCCAATGAGTTCTTGATTACTTTAAATCATAAATTTCATGATTTGTAGAGGCTTATTCTAGAGAAGAACTATGTTCTCTGAGTTGAGGTGTTACAGGGGTGGAGAGGTGAGGGGAGGTCAAAGATATTTCAAACTTTGAATTTTTCCCTTTATCCCAGTTTACCTTTAATTACTTACTTAATCCGCTATTACAACAATAATTGGCTTGTGTCTTAGTCAGTTTGAGCTGTTGTCATAAAGTACCGTAGACTGGGCATCTTGCAAAAATAGAAATTTATTTCTCACAGTTGTGGAGCCGGGAAGTCTGTGATCAGGGTCCCAGCCTGGGCAAGTCCTGGGGAAGGCCATCTTCGGGACTGCAGACTACTGACTTCCCTGTGTTGTCTTATGGCAGAAGGGTGGGGAGCTCTCCGGGGCTCTTTTATGAGGTTACTAAATCCGGCTCATGAGGGCTCTGCCCTAAAGACCTAGTCACCTCCCAAAGGCCCCACCTCCTGATACCATCACAGCGGGAGTTATGATTTCAACATAAGAATTTGCGGGGGACACAAACATTCAGTCTATAGCAGCTTGGCTGCAGGAGGAAGAGTGATAAATAAGACATGTTCAGTATGTTTCAGAAGCTCACAGGCAAGTAGATGTAAAATATATAAACATCTGGTTATAGTAATGGCACCTACTTAGTACCAGGCACCAGGTTAGGCACTTTATGTGTACTTTCACGAAACCTAGATTCAGGTGGTTTATCCCCTTTTTACAGGTGGAGAAACCAAGGTTGGGAAAAGTAAAGTGATGTGCTCAAAGCAAAAGGGCTGGGTGTTAGATTCTTGCCTTGTTTCCCACTCTGCCCCACTGTGTGATGCACACTCACCAGAGCAATGGGACCCCTTGTAGCTGCAGCAACAATGCCAGGTCTGAGAGCCCAGAGGAAGAGGAGGCAGGTCGTTTGTCCTGGGAACTCAGAGGTGTATGGAATGCCACTGGAGTGTGAGCTCTTCTTTTCCTTCCTCTTGTCTGCCTGCCTTCTGCCCAGGGCTGTCCTGCCTTGAACTTGGAATCAAAGGACAGGGCAATCAGAGTCGCTTCCTAGTGGCTTCACTGGAAGGTAATCATGAAAGGTGAGGAAGGAAACTAAAGGGGCAGGCTCCAGGATTGGCATGGCATGCATGGCTGATGGGGCCACCATTTGTTGAGCACCTGCTCTGGGCAGGGCACCGAAGATGTAAAAAGGGAAAAGCCTTGGCACCAGCTCTCGAGTAGTTCTCAAGAATCAGCTGAAATTCAAACAGAGCTACACACAGAGTGACTGAAGCATTGAGGATGGAGCCACCTCTGTGCTGTGCAGGCATGGGGGTGGGGGAAGGGGAGGAGACAGGACCGTGAACACTTTCACAAGATACAGAGCGGGGAAGTTGCATTGGTAGGTTTGTGGGAGCAGAGACGAGACGACTAAAGCAGGGTGGTCCTTGAGCAAAGGCTAGAGGCTGAGAAGGAAGGTGGGTGTCAGGGTGGGGCTGGCCAGTGAGGCTTGCAGAGACAGTAGGGAAGAAAGGCTGGCGGGGACCAACCTGGAGAACCTTCAGAGCCCTCCATACGGAGGCGGACACTACAAGCAGTTCTCATTTCTCAGTGGTAGCTGTCTCCAATACCCCCTGCTAATTGAATGCTTTTTTATAGACTCCAAGACCCACATTAACATGGTCCACTGTGAATTCCATGCAATGGGGGGGAAATCTCTTGACTTTATTGACTGCTTCTTTACCTGACTTCACCTATTAGAAAATCAACATAAAATGATACCTTCTCTACTAGTGAATAATTCATGGTCTCTCTGTCTTTTGTCATAAAAGAAAGCCTAGCAGATCTGTCTTTAAATTAGGATATCTGGTAGATGAGAGAAATACTTGAGTGATTAACTCCAAATTGAGTTGAGTGTGGATTTCTGAGAATTGGAGTCCTCCTCCTCAGTAATGAAGTTTAGATTGGTTCACTTAATGGTTCACGTGGCTCTGGTGAGGCCCAAAGCAGAACATATGCACGCTACTGACCTGTTAATTTGAAATGTTTTAATGTGCATGAAAATGGTTATATTAATTGTTTCACATGAACTGAGGCTGCCTATAATGTCTGCTTGAATTAGGCTGACTTTTCTCAGTCTTTGCCCTTTGTGGTTTCATTTGCCTCAAACATGGGTAGCTTTTTCCACCTTCATGCCAGTCATCTGAATGGGTGGGACTGTGTGTCCCTCTCAAAGTAGACAGAAGCACCGCCAACCTTCCACAGTTACAAGCACCCATCACCTTCACACTACTGACACTGCTTGACCCCTCTTTCGGAAGAGTCCCTCTTTTCTAATTACCCTTGTAGCATTTCCCCACCCTGATCGTACATCATTTTCAGAATCTTAGTAGATAACTTTAACTCCTTCCATCAGTCTGTGGTTCAAAAGATAGGTTGGACTGAAAAATCTATTTTAAAAAATGTAATTTGTAATTAATTTACAAACATATTCTAAGATCTATAGTGAGCTGGACACTCTGCTCAGTACTGAGGGCATATAATGTAGTTTAACCTGGTTCTGCCCTTGAGGAGGTCATGGTCGGTTTAAATGTATGAAAAGTTAAGTAAAGGTTCAAATCAATTTTGAAGGGAAAATCGAAGGCCAGCTATTTGGTTAAATAACTGATGAAATCCGAGGAGACTAAGAAATACTTAAGTTTCCTGAATAGGCCCTGTGTTTTTTGGTGTGTGCGTGCCCTGCCCCTCCAGTTCTGAGGCTATGCCCAGCTCTTTGCTGTGTCTGCAATAACTGCCATCTTTGTAATTCAGTGAAATCATAGCTTGTTCTGGGATGCTTTCCTTGGCTATCACCACCCGCTTGTCTGATTAGGTATCTTCTTTTGTACTTTCACAGCTCCGCGCATAAACCGTCATTGTGTTTATCTTATCATGTATTTGTAGGCTGACCAGACACACTGTTTTAAACAGGACAGAATACAACAGTGCTGTCCAGTTGCAAATAGTGCATATAGTCAGTCTACTATCACCTTGAATTTAGCCCAGTGAGACTAGGCTGACCATATGTACGCTACCATTTGAAACGGGACAATACTGTTGTTTTCTGTCCCATTTAAAATGGTACATCTGGTCAGCCTATTTACTTGTCTCCTTCAATCAGCTGGAATGAAGAGTTCAACTTACTACACAATAGAAGGAGGCAAGAGATTTCCCCCCCATTGCATGGAATTCACAGTGGACTGTGTTAATGTGGGTCTTGGAGTCGACGCAACTCAATGTGTGGTCTGTGGACCAGCAGCATTAGCAGCTCCTGGCAGGGAATTCAAAATGCAAAATCTCATGTTCCACCATGGACATACAGACCAGTGTCTGAATTTTAATTGATCCCAGGTAGTTTGAATGCACATTAAAGCCTGAGAACTGGGCTGGACTGGGCCACCACTTCCCAGACTAGTCTGTGCATTGAAATCAGCTAGGAGTCTTCATAAAGTACTGATGCTGGAGTCCCACCCACAGAGGTTCTGACTTAACTGGTTGGGGCATTAAAAGCTTTCACGGTGATGCTAATATGCCGTCATATGGGTGAGACACCTCTGGGCTAGTGTTCCCAGCTGCTATCCCCTGTCCTTACCAGGAAGTATTGTTATTTTTATTTATGTGCCTGTCTCCCCTGCCTCTTAAGGGCGGGACTCCCTTACACATCCTGAGATTTTAATACGGTATCTCTCAGTAAATAATCGCTTCTTAAAGTGAATGGAGATCAACCTGAGTGGAGGCCTTTAGTGTGGAATTTGAGGACATTGGAGCAAACTTAAATCCAGGCATGATTATTAAGATCAATGGCAGGAAAATGATTTAGAATGTTCTCAATTGGCCAAAATCAGAGTCTACAAGATAAGTCAAATTGTGAGTGCCCATATTTCACAGGAATGGGATGAGGTGGGGAATATTTAGCATGCTCTCTTTTAACAGGGGAAGGGCAGACTTGCAGGTTTTGTTCCCTGCAAGCCCTGGGTGATGCAGTCATGATCTTTTTTTTTTTTTTTTGCTTTTTGGTATGTGGGTAGCTCCCTGATTAGGAATCGAACCCAGGCCGCAACGCTGACAGCACCAGCGCGGAAGCCTTAAGCCACTACACCATCAGGGAACTCCCGCAGTCATGATCTTTATCTGGCCACTAAAAGAAAAAAAAATCACAGTAAGATTTTTTAATGCATTAATGGAAGCTCACTGTTCATTCATTCAAGGTGTTGGACTGCTGTATCTCCTCTGGGTACTGCGCTTTGAGGAAGTAGTGAGATTGTGGATAATATAGAAATCATGCCACTGGACCAGGTGTATGGGAATGAATGGCTGGAGAGGAGAGGATTGTGGTGAGGACGTGATTGCTTTTTTCAGAAGGACTAACTGTTGTGTGAGAAGAGGGCAGAATTGTGCTGCGCTGCTCCACAGGACCTAGCTGGGGCCAAAGGAATTCATGGAGGCAGATTTTGGCTCCACGTAGGAAAGACTTGGTGCCAGTGAGAGCTGTCTAATAATAGAAGCGGCTGCCTGGGGAGATGGTGCGAGTGAGCAAGCTCTCTCTATCTTTGGAAATGTTCTAGCAGAGCCTGGATGGCCATCTGTTGTGGGTATTGTGGAAAGATTTATGCATTTGACGGATGAACAAAACTTTGTTGATGATGATAACAGTAGTAAATGTGACTATATATACTGAGTGCCTATGTAGTACCAGGTATTAATACTTCTGGGCAAGTTTTTATCCAAGTTTTGTCACCTATAATCCTTCTATAGTGCTAAGAAAAATAAGAGTTATTACTACCATTTCACAGAAGAAATGGATTCAGTGTTAGGCTTTGCACTGTGGGCTTTCTGACTTTGAAACCCATAATCTTTTAATTATATCCCCTGCCTTGTAGGGTCCCTTTCTTTCTCTAAGATCCTATGATTTCAAGTGTATTCAGACAGTGGATTTGAAGTGAGCTTTAGGCATCCATCTGGTGAAAGTCCTATGGAGAGCTGGACTTGAAGGCTTGGGAGTTGAGAGAGTGATCAGGTAGCAGATGTGGACTTGAGTGTTCTCTGTCAAGAAGTTAGGTTGATGCCATTGGGTTGATATGACTCCCAAGGTAGAGAAGAGGTCCATGTTGGCTGACTCCTCCACGTATATGCTGTGGGGTACTCACAGCCATGGGAATAGATGAGTCCTGCTTTCTAAGGAGGAAGGAGTGGACTGTTAGCGCCTGCTGGAAGCTTGGTTTTTCATGTCAGTAAAATATGAAGGCTTGCATGAATTTCAGATTTTTAGATTGAGTCTGTGCAAGTCAAGTGCTAAAATTGGGAGTCAGTAGAATATAATGGCTCAAGGTAATACTTCTGCCTGGGTTGATATCTGGACACTGTTACTCCCTAGGTCTATGTCCTTCCCCAAATTACCTTTGTTGCCTCAGTTTCAGCATCTGTAAAATGGGGATGATAACACTCGGTACCCCATAGGTTTATCATGATACTGAACTGAAGGAATGCAAATAAAGTACTTAAACAGTGGCTGACACATGGTGTTTATATTCAGATTAGTTATTAAATCTAAGTGAACCGAACGTACCAAAAATGGAACAGTTGACTTAGGACACTCAGTTGTCACTTTATTCATATTGAGCCACACTATAAGAATCCAGCTTACATTTTTAAAAAAATTAAAATGCACAAGTGATACCCGTCGTTAATCAAACATTTTAGCTTTAATATGTCAATCCATTTTGTTGCAGTTTCTAAACTCTTTTCATCTACTTGCTCACTATAATATATAGTCTACTATACAGAACTAAGGCAGCATGAAGAAGAGATGAAAGGAACTGTATAGTCAGACTGCCTGGGTTTAAATTTTAAGTTCACCATTTACTAACCCTGTGACCTGGGGTAATTTACTTGATCGCTCTAAGCCTCAGGTTTTTTTGTATAAACTGGAGATCTATATCCCTACCTCACAGGATTTAGAAGTCAAGTGAGATTATACATATAGAATATTTAGAATGATGTTTAGGGACCTTCAGTATAGCAACAAGTGATGATGATGTACATATCCTGTAAGAGAAAGTAATTTAAAATGCCTTGGGGTCCTTATGGTATGTATCAGTGTTGATTGTACAATCCCAGCATGCGTACATCGTCCATAGTTCCATATATTTCTCCAGGATGTTAGTGGGTTGGGAGATGCCCAGGGGTGGGCTTGTAGAGAGTCTGTGATGCTCCTGAAATTGTAGGCAAGACTTGGCAGTGTGCATGCATATATGGAGAAAATCAATGCTGTCATTAATTGCTCTGTGACCTTACAAAATTTAAGAAGTGTTAGCCTATGAACCTCAAAGTGGAACGTAAGTCAGTAAGAGAGAACTGAGCACCTGGCTAACAGTGACTTCAGGAATTAAGTCATTTTGTTATCTTATATAATAACAAAGAGTCAGGGATGAGGTGGTCCCAAGATGGGTACAGTGCTTCAGAGATGTTATCTAGGACTCAGGTTTTTGGGATTGTGTCATCCTTGGACTACGTGATTCATGGTACCAAGATAGCAGCACTAGAAACAAATACCTGATCTTCATGTAACTTCACTGAAAACAGAAGTCAAGACAACCAGGGTGATATGACAGGGCTTTCCTTATTTGTTTCTTTTCTTTTATCCGATGTTAAAAAAAAATCAAAACACAGCATTTCCCCAGAAGAACTCCCACACAGTGAGACACCGCCCCAATCCTACTTCCTCTGGATCATATTGCCACTTCCAGCTACAAGGGAGGCCAGGAAAGCAAATACCTGACTTTTTCAGCATCTCCAAGGGAAGTGGGCACGGAGGAGAGGCAGTGTAGGTGAAGAAGCTTCCTGCCATCGATGCCCTAGTGAAAATGTGAGAGCTAATGTGCCACAGAGAGGTCACACAAAGTATTTGAATTGGGGGCGGGGAGCAGTTATTTGGTAAGAAACAGACAATGTCGAGAGAAAGGAGCAGGGGAATGGAGGGGGGCTTTCAACACTTGTCAAGATGCTTTACCCTATGCAGGTGTCATTCTCAGTGAGTAATACAGAGGAAGTGTCTGGATTCCAAATATGTGAGTAGAGAAACGGTCACCGAAGAGTCAGCCAATTGCTTTTGTTTGCAGCTGCTGATTCTGACCCAAATCTACCCTCCCCCAGTCCTCAGCTGCTGATACTAGCTCTTGGAAGCCAGACTGTGAGCTCTGCCAGGATGAAGATGCCCGTCTCCTAGCTCTCCCCCCCACTCTCCAAACAAGCTGTTCCTGGGGAAGGGGAACTGCGCACACACTAGTAACAGGTCTAGTAATTAGCAGCAGCCCTGGGGCCTTGCAACACTTCTAAAAAGACAAGGTAATTCAATAAGATCTGTCAGTACCCCTGAGAGTGTCCCAGATGGAGGGACAGGTGGGATCGCCAGTGCTAATGACATGGAGGACTTTAACCTGCAGTTGTTAGAGGGCATGAGTTGGGAGATGAGGGACAAAAGCAGAGCAGGTGGACATGGATTCTGTGTGTCTGTTGTTGGGGGAAGAAACTATTTTTATCCGTGGTCTTGGCAAACTATACTACCCTAAAGACTAGGCAGAGAATCCATAGAAATGTGCTGATGTAATCATGTCAAAATAAACATGCAAAATTTGAAAACACTGTGTAACAAGCCCTGCCTCTTCTCAACCCTCCATTCTGAGGCTCAGGAATTGTACGAACATCCATGTTTTTGCATGTTAATTAGTAAATAAAAGGTTGAAAGTTTAGTAGCACATTTATATACTGAGTTAAAATGCCCTAAATTGCTATAATAATTATTTCCTCTAATAGCTAGTGGAAGCCTATAGTAAGATCATTGAAGAAAGCATTTCTGCATCTACCCTGGGAGTTAGAGAGCACCTCACAGAGGAGGTAACTCTGGAACTGATTCTGGAAGTCTGAGTAGGAACTTGCCAGGATTATGGAGGCAGATAGAGTGATGGAAGGGTCAGGTCATTTACGTAGGGGGTTTCAGGTGGAGGCACAGCACCTAAAGGGCATGCAGCTGTCAAATGCAATGAGCATCTGACGTTTTGTTTGCTCAGAACTTCTTTTCCCTTCTTCAGAAAAAAGAAACATTCTATTTTCTTCCTCTGGAGAGACTATTTCTTTAATACCTTAACTGTGGGGTTGAGTTAGAGCTACCCTTCAGCGCCAGTCCTGTAGACACACTTAACTATTCTGGGAATATGCAAATGATGCGTTAGGACCAATCAGAGTCTTCCCTGGGAGTTTCAAGCTGCAGCTGGGAGAGTGAGTTCAGTCAGCCTCTCACTAGTGACAAACTGACAGGTAAGATGTAGAATTTATTAATGGCTCTGACCTGCCATTTGTAAAATATACCTGTCTGCAAGAGACAGAAACCTAGGTCAAATGAGCTTAGATCAAAGTGACATTCATTGTAAAATTTACATAAGAGTAGTAGCTGTGTGCGTCTCATTTTTGTGTTTACTTTTATAAGAACTGATCAGCTATTTCCAGATGGTAGAAATCAGAATCAACAGTGACTTCTATAACTCA
This sequence comes from Lyroderma lyra, assembly GCA_004026885.1. NCBI lineage: Eukaryota > Metazoa > Chordata > Mammalia > Chiroptera > Megadermatidae > Lyroderma > Lyroderma lyra. The sequence continues at coordinate 157,849 of PVJL010001428.1, forward strand.
CTTTTCACTGGGCTTTGGAGGGAGGATAGGAGACAGAAAAGAAATTAATATATATGTTTTAGAAAGTTGTAAGTATTTTGTAAATATTGACGTACCCCTAAATCCCCTTGACCTCTTCCTATCATGCAGATTTTCACTCAGTATGTCTGGAATGGTCCCTAGGATTTGCATTTCTAACAAGCTCCCGTATTATATTGATGCTGATGGTTCAAAGACCCACTTTGACTAGTAAAGTGTTCAAAGATAATGTGTAAGAATTGGGGGAATATGAAAAGTGTATATGGTGGTATGGGAATGGGAGTAGCAGTGAGTTGTAATTTCCAATAGGGTAATTAGGGTAGGTCCATGGAGGTGACATCTGAGCCGTCTTGAAATAGATCATTGTATTGACATGATTCAAAAATATATATTATTTTCTGTTTTAAGAGCACCTATTTAGTTGACTATTGCTGCATAACAAATTACCCTAAAACTTGTATCTGAAAGCTGCAGACATTTATTATTCCATAGTTTGGGTGGGTTACCATGGCTGGGCACTGTTGCTCAGGGTGTCTCACAGTGCTGTAACCAGGATGTGGGTCAGGCAGACTGCATTCATCTGACGGCTTGGGATGAGTCTGTGTCCAAGCTGATTCTTATAGCTGTTAGCAGGCTCCAGCTCTTCACAGGCTGGCTGGTGGCCAGAGGTCTCCCTCAGTCCCTGGTCACGTGGGCCTCCCCATAGGGAAGCTCACAAAGATGGCAGCTGGATTCCATCAGAGCCAGCAGACAAGGGGACAAGAGGTGGTCAGCAAGAAAAAACATGAGACTCTTTCAGTAACTTAATTTTTAAAGTGACATTTCATCTCTTTTGCCATATTTTTTGGGGGGTTGGGGGGGTTCCTTGACTGGGAATCGAACCCAGGCCGTGGCATTGAGAGTGCCGAAGCCTAGCCACTACACCACCAGGGAACCCCTCTCTTTTGCCATATTCTAATGATTATAATGAGACAGTGGTCCAGCTCACACTCAGGGGGAGGAGATTACCAAAGCCATGAACACCATGAGGGCAGGGATCTCACGGCCATTTTAGAGGCTGCCTACCGGAATGTGTATTTGCCTATTATCTCAACATGTGAGTGTCTTAGGCGCTTCTTCAGGTGGTTGTTATTGCCATTTTGCTTAGCAGAGAGGATCATGGGTGTTTCTTGGCTTCCAATAGCAACAAGTATTGGCCCAAAATGGTTCTGATTGAGCTAAAGTTGACTTTCGCTGATCTTTAGCTTTTGAGGTGGGGGCAAGCGTGTTTCTTCATTCAGGCAGAGGCTAGGAGGCCACCCGAGAGCTTGTGGGCAGCTGAGCTCTGACTGACCCCCTGGCCATTTTAACGCTGCCAATGAAATTGCCTGAGGAGCCTGCCAAGGAGACAGATGCAACTGCTGGAGAAAGACCTTCTACAGCTGGGCGTTTGCTGGTAATTGCTCTCCAAGAGAAAATAAACTCTTCACGTGAGGGGGAAGGTGGGTGATGCCTGATCGTCAAGTACAGAGATGATTTAGAACAAGAGCTGTGCATACAATGCAAAAGATTTTATTTAAAAATAGAAGACGTTTGTATAGAACTAAAGTTAGGCTTTTTAAAAATCCACTGACTCAGGGAAATGCTTCTTCTTTTCCAGGCATAGACTGATATACAGTGAATGGAATCATGTGTACAGTGCCTCACCTGTCCTATCACTCCTGTTCCTTTTGCACTAGTGAGAGCCATGTTTCTTTCTGGCTTATAGATGTATCACATAGTAGAAATAGCATTGACTTAGGACTGGGCAGTTGGCTTGGGCAGTAGGCCCTATCACCAGGTAGAAATTGAGATTTGTCTACATTTAAATTGGGATAGTCAACTTCTCTCATAAAGTTGGTTTAAAGATTAAGTCAAACAAAGGAACACTAGGAAAAGTTTCTTACTGCATAGTAAATACTTAATAAATAGTGTCTGTATAGCTGCTACATTTATAATAAAAATACTGGGAGGAGCTTTAATTATTAAGTCCTCCAACACAGATCAGGAAATTAAGGCCCAAAAGGCTAATGGCGTTTCCTCAAGATCACATAGTAGTTGTGTTCCTTCCTTCCATTCCATCTATCCATCCATCCAATAATTATTGGAGTATACTCTCAGACAATGTTATTCTCATTGCTGTGGCTATAAAGATGAACTAGTCAGGAAAAACTGCCTGCCCTTAAGGGACCAGACAATGGACAAACACATTCTTGATAGATTTTCAATAAAATAGCTACTGCGAAATAGGTAGAGGTTGAAATGACACAGAGGAACTGGTGAGAAGGACTTGGGGAGACTCTTGTAGGTTGGGCGACCTGAGTAGGATACTTTAAAGAAGTGGCATTTGAGGGGGAGAAAGCAGAGAAAAGAGAAAGAAGGAAGGGGGTGGGTGGAGGGTAGGCACGTCCCAGAGCAGATGGGGTATTTATAGTTATGCCATGGGGAAAATTTGCTTAAACAAATTACAGAATTTCTGGTTATAAAGTTAAAGGAGCTTCCTTTAACAAAGGAGCTTTCAAAAATTTTAACATACTAATATTCATTATGATTTTTTCAAGGGACCAAGGACCATTATATTTCGAAGTAGTTTCAGAACTATTTAACCATAAATCCCTCCCTCCCATCCTTCCTTCCATCTGTCCATCCCTCACTTATTTTTATTTTTAAAAAACATCTTTAAGGAATGGAGAGTTCTGTGGGAAACTCTGTTAAATTGCTTAGTGAATCTTCATTAAATCCTATGAGCCTACCCTCACAATGTACCTGATGTAGGTAGAGTTGGTGCCCCATGCCACAGAAAAAGGAATTGGGGCTTGAAATGCAAGGGACCTGCCCAGCCTCTGATGGGGGTCAACTCAGACCTGCATTCACATGTGAAACTCCAAGTTAGGTGGTCTTCCCAGAACCCCACGCCCTGGCTTCAATTGGAGCCAGCAGAGCCTGGGTCATTGATATTATTTTAAGTTCTTGGATCTTTCTATATTCTAAAAATATTAATAGCAAATACAAATGGTTTGGTAAAGTTTCTCTTTGATGGGAAAATGTTTCCTTTTAAGCTCATTGTCATGATTCAGTATATGCATCTATTGAGTGATAGCCACGTTCTCACAGCTGTTGGGAGATTTTTTTTTTGTCTTTCCATCACCAGATATTTAGCTCCCCCTCCCTCCTCTCCCACCCTGTCCCCCTTCTCCCATCCCCTCCTACCTTGTCCCCAGATAAACGTTAAACTATTGATTGTTGTCCATGAGGTTTTGTTTGTTTGTTTTCTCTTTGTTGCTTTCAGTTTTATATTCCGCATATGAGTGACGTCACACAGTTCTTTGTTTTTTTCTGTCTGGCTTATTTCACTTAGCATGATGATCTCCAGGTCCATCCATGTTGTTGCAAATGGCAATATTTCATCATTTCTTACAGCTGAGTAATATTCCATTGTGTATATGTACTACAGCTTCTTTATCCAGTCGTCTGTTGCAGGGCACTTTGGTTGTTTCCATGTTTTGGCCACTGTGAACATGACTGCGATGAACATTGGGGTACATAAGTCTTTGCGAACCAAGGTTTTCAGGTTTTTGGGGTAGATTCCCCAAAGGGGGATTGCTGGGTCCATTTGTTGGGAGGTGTTTGAGGAGTTGATAAATGAGTAAATCACATAGGGTACAAGCTCATGCCTCCCCTTCAAAAGGCTCACAATCTCGTTTTCCTTGAAGAGTGGCCACGGTACGTTTTCTGAGTAACAACAATAATATAATATGGAAAGCCATGGAGCGTCTGCTGCATGGTGCTAGGTGCATTGTAGATTAAACCATTAATGCAGCTGAGAGGTAGGTGTCACTCATTCCATTTTTTGGCTAACGAAACTGGCCAACTTAGCCCTCAGGGCAGCGGCAAAGTACCTTATGCCCCACAGTACTTTCAGGATCCTGTAAAAAATGTTCTAATTTCCTTTAAAATCAGAAGAAGGAAATGCACTGACAGGGTCAAATATTGTTTGTCTTTATGCCAACACAGCCATAGAATATAACTTTTAAACATTTTTTTTGTGGAGGAAGGAGCCACCAGGAAAGAAAGGTGCTTGTGAAAGTCACCACGTGGGACCATGAGAGGGCTCAGACAGGTTTGCAGCTTGCTGAAAACCATGCAGGGGAGGTGGACAGACAGACACAGTCCTAAACCTGCGTTCTTTCCCTCCCATACCTTGATGCCTCTTTTTTAATTGCCTTTATCCCACACGCTCTAACTTTTAGCCCAAGTGTTCTTCCATAGAAAACAGTAGGTGCCTGCAAACTGGGGCATCCATGATGTTAACACCCCATCTGCTCCAGGGAAATGAGACAACAAGGCACAGAACCTTCTTTGCAGAGGGCCTCTGTCCAGGATTTCTGAGCAAAGGCGCAGGCCCACCCAGGGTCCTGAGAGGGGCGAGCACCTTGGAGAGTCACACTCTGTTGGCCCTGCCTTGTTAAAGTGGACCGCACAGTCTCACAGGCATGCCCAGTTGGAGCAAGCATAGAACTGGCTCCTGGAACCCTTGCGTAATGAGTACATGGAGAGACAGGTGGAGAACAGCAGAGTTGGAGTCTGCGCACAGTGCCCTGCCCGTCAGCCACTGCTGCAGATTAGAACCTCTGGCAATTTGGCCTACATTTCCCTGAGCAAGAGTCCGATGTAATAAATGCTTTTAATAAAACCTTTGGGTGATTCTGGGTATCACACCAACTTAATTTGATCCTGAGGACCTTCGTCTATGTCCTGGTGATGCTCCCTATGACATTTAGCTTATGTCCTTCTGGTTTTGGTTGAGTTAGTCATCAAGAAGAGGTTTCTGAATTACTACTAGAGGGCCCCTTGCTTTGCTAAAATTATAATATGTACCCCTTTTGAGCCTCAGTTTCCCCATTGGTAAAATGAGATGCTTAGATTACTATTTATAAACTGTATCCTAGCTCTAGCTTCTATCTTTTGAGTGACCACTATTGAAAGACCCCAAGTAAAGAGCTGGGAATTTGTTACAGGGATCAGATGAGATCATGGATGGAAAATGCCATGTAACTCTTACTCATCTCTGTATTTAATGGATAACAGCTCTGGGTTACTGAGGAACTACTATGGGGCAAGGCAGTTTACATATTTTTTTGCATAATAATATTGCAAGATAAATACCAGTGTTCCCATTTCAGATGTGAGGACTTTAGACTCAGGGTTAGAAACAGTGAAGTACAGAGCCAGGAATTAAGCCTAAAAGTGACTTCATCTCATGATCTCTGTTATTTTTATCATCGTCATCACACTGTTTGTTGCCATTGTTTCAGTCAGTAGAGAAGATGGATGCATACATATTGGCAGCAGACTAACACAGTCAGTATCAAGTTTAATAGGCTTGAGTTGGTGACCTTTGCTTGGATATCAATTTTGTTGGAAATAAAAGGTGTAAGACATTCCAGAAAGAACAGCTACCAGAAAATGTTAACCTCTCCTGACGAGTTAAATTGAATCTTGATTTATTGGGAGCAAGGTCTAGTGTCATAAACATCTGCTGATCAGCATAACCAACTTTTACCCTCCCCTTCAGATGGGCTTGGAGGCAAGAAGCCTTTTTTTGAGAAGGAATAACTTCTGTCACTCTAAGACAGCTACAGACAGTTTGATATCTCTCTCTCTCTCTCTCTCTCTCTCTCTCTCTCTCTCTGTCTCTCTCTGTCTCTCTCTCTGTCTCTCTCTCTCTCTTTCTCTCTCTTTCTCCTCTGTCTCTCTCTGTCTCTCTGTCTCTCTCTCTCTCTTTCTCTCTCTTTCTCCTCTGTCTCTCTCTGTCTCTCTCTCTCTTTCTCTCTCTTTCTCTTTCTCTTTGTCTTCCCTCTTCCTCCTCCTCCTCCTCCAAGCTTGACTTTCTAAATCTAAGGAATTTTATGACCTGGATGGTCGCCTCGGTTTCCCAACTTGATCAGGCTCCTGGGACCTAGACTTACCAAGAGAAGCCAGGTAAGTTTCATCTTGCTACTCGGTTGGGCATGTCCACACATGGGACTTCCCAACTCCCATGAAGATAGAGAGTACTTTGTCCACCGTCCCATGTAATGCACTGTGTCACTAGGACAGCCACAGCTGTTGTGAGGCCATGTGGCCCTTCTCACGCTGCATGTAACTCCTAGTCATGCTTCTCCTGGCGCCATCACATAAGCAAGTCAGTGCCATGACTTTTAGGGTTACAAAGACCTGTGTTCAAGTCCTGGTCCTGACACTACCTATATTTTTCCTGAGCAAAAACTTAACTCTCTGTATCTAATATATTCATCTGTGAAATGGAGATGAAAATATTAAACCCACATAGTTTTTCTGTGAAGCTACAGAGAGATGACATATAGGAGTCTAGCATTTTGAAGTCATTTTAAGGAATGATTAGGGAGCAGGATTAGTAGATTAGATGAGATGAGATTTGTGTTGTTCTTATTTTACAAAGGAAGAAACTGAGCCTCACAAAATATTCTTTCCCCAAGGTAGCCTGTCTAGTGAATGGCAGAGCCAACTTTGCAAAACCAAGCCTTCGGGGCAGAATTACTCATTGCTAGACTAGTTTTCTTAACAGCTCTGCCCGAAGGGCCTGGCTCAGGCCTCCATCTCTCAGCCTCACACTTGGCTTCTTTCTCCCTCTCACTCCTTTCCCACAGCAGCTTCCTCATTGCTCTTGAAAATACTTGTTTTTGTCTGAGGGATGTGGGTCTTGATGTTGCCTCTACCAGAAGGCTCTTCTCCTAGGTACTGTACTTTGCTGGGTATAATCTACTCCTGTGTAGAATGCATGCCCATGTTTTTGGACCAAACTTTCTGGGGAAAAAAATCTTTCATTTTAGTTTTTTCATTTAAATTGTTATTTGTTTATATTTAGATACTTGCTTTTTGTATTATAAAGGAATTTTAGCATTTTTTTTAGCATATTATGGTACAAGAAATTTTATATAACAATTACAAAACACAAGAACAGAGACAAGATACAATAAATTTTACGTATGAAATTTTTTTATATAAAAATGATTATTTCAGGCTATTATTTTGCATACAGATACCATTATTGATTTATAGGGTTACACTTTTAACCCATACACATAAATGAAATAATGAAAAATATTTATATAGATGTGGAATTAGCAGTACCCATGTATAATGCATATCCTCATTTCCCCCTCACAAATCTGGGCCAAAAGGTGTGCATTATACACAGCGACATACGCTATCATGACCCTTGACCTTTCTAAATGTTTTGCTCCAATCTCATCTCAGTGAGGCCTTCCCTGACTCCTCGGTTTAAAAACATACCCCTTTCCACTACATCTCAGTCACCTCTCCATCCTTATTTTTCTTCATCGCACTTCCCAACCCCTGACATACTGTTTACTTGACTTATTTATTCATTTGTTACTGTCTGCCTCCCTCCACTACATAAGCTCCATCCCCAGAACTGAGCCATGCATGGCAAACAGCCTGTTGTCAGTCAATTAAACTGTATGTGGATTGAGTGAGTAAAGGACTGTGTTTGGAGTGGAGGGGGGCTGTGTGTGAACAGCCTTTGCCCTGATGGTATTCTTGACAGCACCCTTAACTGCTTCTCCCACGTGATTGCACCTTGCCACACTCCCTCCCTGGCAATCACTGAAACTCCCTAACTGTGACCCAGGCTGTGTACTTTGTCCTTCCTTCTTTGTGGGGTGACACCAAGCTCCCACAAGGGCCAAGACAGCTTTCTCTTCAGGCGCCGTGTGCTTTGCAACATGATCACAGGGGTAATGTAACATTTAATTTAATTTTTTTAGTCTGTGAGTTGAGCGTGTTATTAGAAATTAATTTGCTCGGGTTGTTGGGTATTGTTTGTTCTTAGCAGGCTTGGGTATTTCCCCTGGGTAGGAGACAGGCTCTGAGCTCTTTCTGGCCTGTGCCTGAAGTTCTAGGGACATGTGTTCTAGAATGTCACTCTGTGAAGCTGAGTTTTGGTAAATTGTTTTCTGACCAGAGGGCTCCTTCTACAGTGTGGGCAAAATCTTACTGTTCTTTAATTTTTTTAAAGTCTCTTTTATGCTTTTGAAATGTTTCAGAAATAACTTTTTTTGGAGCTAGAATCCCATAAAAGTGAAGGATGTTAGAAATTGTCCAATAATACGAAATTGTATGGAAGAGCTTTCTATGATGTTATGAATGGAGCACACCTTGGACCATGGTGGCGACCGAAATGGACTAGCAATCAGGTGACCTGGGAAATTGTTCTATGTGATTTACCAATTGGATGACTTGGGGCAAGACATTTATTTTCTCTTAAGACACATTGCTTCCTCTGCAAAATGAAGACTTAAGGTGATGGTCTAGATCTAGGCAAGATGTTGATCGCAGTCCACTGGTGGACCACCAAGCAATTTTGAGATGACTGCTTAAATTAAGAAAATAGTGTTCTAGTGGACCCCACATTACACCAGGGCCTAGCAGCGAGGCAGCTAAACATAAAAGAAACATTTTTCGCACGCACAGGCACAGCTGCTAGAGGTGAGAATCAGCTCTTCACAGTCGAGGTGGCTGTATGTACTTGAGCAAGTGAAAATAAATAGCTAGTGGACCACAACACTTGAGAAAATTAGAAGTAGCTCTTGCCTGAAAAACATCTGCTCAGCCCTGGTCTAGATGATATCCAGGATCCTTTCTAGCTTTAAAACTCTAGGCTGGAAGCCTAAAGACTTTAACCTTAACTTGAATATCGCCACTTCCTAGTATTGGAGCTCTGGGTAATTACCTTTCTTTTCAGAGCCCTGGTTCCTCAATCTTCAAAATGAGGATAAAAATTCTATTTTGTGTTTTTCCAAGGGTATTAAGAGACTTTTGTTTGGACACACAGATGTAAAACTACTTTTCAGCTGTAAAATCCTATTATTATTATTACTAATAGAAGCAAAATTTTATTGTGATTTTTGTGGCAATATGCCAACAAAATGGTGGGATAAAAGTTAGGAGATGAAAAGTCATCGCACATCATAGTGACATTTTTTTTCTCTTTCCATCACCGTATATTTAGCTCCCCCTCCCTCCTCTCCCACCCCCTCCCCCATATTGACAGTTTTTAAATTATGCTTTTAAAATATATTTGTTGTACCTTCCACGTTTGATTTTTTTTTTTAAATCCCTACCTGACATCTTAAGTTTTGACTTGAGCTTAGGGAAGGGCTACATAGCTTTCATGAAATGTTTCAAAGGAATATTTGATACCCCATTTTTTAAACTGTGATTTTTCATACTGATTCCCACTGGAATTCCTGAGGGAAGAGATCTTTTCATGCTGCTTCTGATCATGTATCTTGTCCTCCTTGGATAGATATTAGCAGCTAACACCTGGAGAATCACAAATGTCATGTGAACGACTATTTGCAGGACTAGCTGGCTGCTCTCCGAGAACCGCCAGTTAATGAGGACCTAATCAAAACTGGCACACTTTTTAGAGATAAACCCAATTAAAAATCTGGAGTAATTCATTTACCAATTTGCTCTTGGAAGCCATTTAGTATTAATTCTGTTATCTTTACCTTGATCTTCTATCCCTGAAGAATGCTAAATTAGACTGTAAATTTGAATGACCAAAGGCTGAAATTTCTCCAGAGAAAAGGCATCATTACTGGGGTCAGTGGCCCTGTAGGCCTTGACACAGGTAGCTGTGCAAAGGTGATTCAGCAGACAGGGAGGGAGTGTGGTCTAGAGTCAGCAGATGGGGAAGGAGGTGTGTTCTTAACCAGCTGTGTGTATGGGGTGTGCAGTGGGGCCAGGAGTTGTGGCTAGCTGACATACCAGCAACAGATTATACAGATTATGTCCTCTCACTGTCATCCCCCCACCCCATGCCCATGGTATTGATTTTAACCTTAGGATATAGCTTCCATAGTCAGGTATTTGCAAGGTATAGAAAAAGAACTTGGAATCTACGAGACACGGATTATAGTCCTATTTTCAACACTTCCTAGCTGGGAAACCCAGCCCATCTCATCTCCTCATCCAGCCATAGTAAAGCAGGGATGGCAAAACCAGCCTTCCCGAGTTGTCCTGAAGACGAAACGACTGTGCAAAAGAAAAGAACTTGAAAGCATGATAGTCCTTAGAAAGGAAATGTCAGCTGCATGCATAGACAAAGCTGAGGGCATTCTCCTAATCAAAGGTGAAGATTCTTTCCTTTCACTGTTGCTCTGTCCTAAGAAGGCTTGTTGTCTTTCCATTCAATGAAAACGGGAGAGGAATATGGAATGGAGGAAGCTGCTGTTTGGGCCTCAGGCCTCACTTCCTCCTGGCGCTCACACCAGCTCACCCTGGCTACCCTGCAGTTAAAGATGTAAAGTCAGAAAGGCACTTACGGACTTTTAGAAATGCTCACCAGGTAATAGTACCCTCCCCTAATGTCAGCTGTGTGGAGCTGCCATAGTTGAATCATTAATCATTTCATTATTTTTGTTAGTAATAAAGATTTTAACCAAAGAGTCCATTTAAAAAGTTGTTGTTGGATATACTTAAGGAAATGAGCATATTTCTTTTAAAGCTTTGTGTAAGAGAAGGCTACCCAGGATGCTTATACGTGGCAGGCAGAAATGAATCTAAACTGTATTCCACATTCACCAGGTGCTTGCCTCCATTGACAAGAAGCCCAGGGGTATTTCTTGTGGGAGTGATGAGTTGTGAATCCCAATCTGAGATGTTTAAGATAAAAGAAGGGGGGAGGGATCTTTTTAAAAAGGAAAAAGAAGTTTCTGAATATTTGGCAAAACAGGTTATTTTTAAACTGAGGAAAAATAGGATGGTGGGGATTTGAAAGATTGTGTGATTTTATTTATCCACTATGTGTGGGACGTTCCTGAATCTCATTAGTTAGCACAGTGACAAAAGGAGATGCAAGAGAAGTGTACCACCCGTGCCTTCATGTTCATCAAGGCACAGGATCAGGCAGATTGAGAAAATGACAATTCGTGCAAGGCAAGATGGTTTTATGAAAACATTGTGATATCTGGAGTCTGATGCACTTGGGGTCTACATTTGCATCCAGCCTGGAAATGGGCTCTGTGCCTCAGTTTCTGCTACTACAAAATGGACTGATAATACTTACCTTCCCAGCTTGTGAAGATCAATGAGATGAGGCATGTGCAATGCTTAGCATGGAACCTGGCACCTAGTAGGTTCTCAGAAATGTAATTCTGCTTTCCTGTCCTCGTTTCTCCCTTCTGTCACAAGGACACATGTCTTCATGAAGTTCCTTAGGGATTTTGAAGGGTGTGGACTGTGCCAGAATATTTTTCATAGAGGAGGATCTTTGCTTGGGCCTTGAGCGGGCTGTCGTCTGCTGTCCTTCCTGGTGCACTCCCCGCCCTTTTCCACCCTCCTCTCTTACCTTCGGAAGGCTAATCTGTGTGGACTGTTCCCATGGGCTTCCTGGTGTCCGGCCCCTTGGGACTGTCCTATGGCCCCTTGTTCCAGCAGCAGGCTGAGAGGGTGTGGGGGAGCAGGAGAGTAAAGCATGTGTGTTGATCTGCGGCTTGCTGTATTCTAGACTGCAGGCTTCCCTCCCGCTGTTGGTTGCTGCCCCTTCTCTCACCCCTTTATTTCTAGGAGAGACTGCAGTTCTGTGAGTCTGTCCCTGGCACTGTCCTTTGGGGGTTCCCTTCAACACAGCTCACCTTTGTTTAAATAATCGCTTTATCCACTCTTCTGAAATAATCCCATTTTGAGTTTGTCATCTGTTTTCTGATGGGACGTATAAGGGGGGTTGCGTTTGAGTAGGGGAGGAAATGTGGCTTTGGATGACCAGGGTGTGCTCTGGGGCCCGTGCCCCACCTTGTATAGCTGTAGCGTGTACATAGACTCTCCGTTAACCGACACCCGTGCCGGATAAATGTAGCAGAATTTCTTTGATTTTTTTGCCGGTTGCTTGAGTTCTAGTTAATGGAGAGTCTACTGTATTTCATTTGAGGAAGAAGAACTGAGCTATGAGTTTGGGAAGACATGCTGGTTTGAAGCCTGAAGGTCAGATTAAGTTAACACATCAGATTTTGTATTGCGGCAAGAATAGTTTCAGGTAATCGTTTTCTGATTCATTTTGACAGGTATGTATTGAAAAACTAATAGGTGTATGTTATAGGAAATAAATATTGGAATCTTCGCCCTTTTCCTTCCAAAGAATTGTATACAAATGAAATAGGAGGGAAGGCAAACAATTTGTAATGAACACCCCACATGGTACCAGGCAATTTGCATATATTATCTCATTTATTCTACGCACCTACCATATACGGGTAAAGTACCAGTTTTCCCGCTTTGTAGAGGTAGAAGTTGAGGCTCAAAGTCTTCAAGGCACTTATTTGCAAAGGTAAGTAACTTAACGGAGCCATGATCTGAAAACCCAGGACACTGATTTTCATGGTTTTTTTTTAGTCTTTGCCAGCTACAGTGTATGAATAGTGACGTATTTAAGGGTTCCGATGAGAGGTATAGATAAGTACACCAGAGTGAGAGCCTCAGGCTATTTGTTACAGCCCCCGCCCCCACTCAACCCCCAGTAAGGAGTTGTGTGGCATTGCGAGGCCACGCAGAGCAGGAAGGCTGGGAGGAATGTCTCCAGAGTCTCAGAAACACACACACACACACCCCACCCCCCACAGTGACTGGGGTGTGATTTCATAACAGGAAGTGTCCTGGTGGTCTCTCAGGGACCATGTTACTTCTGTAGGTTATCTTGTTGTTCCCCTTGCACAAGAGTTTGTTCACTCCCTGCCATTGGGTAGCCTCCATTTCTGCTTTTACCACAAGTGATCTCTTTCTCCTAATTACATGTATTTTCTCTCCCTGGTGGCTTCTGCTAGTCTTTACTTTCAGTAACTCCTAACATCGGTTTAGTTATCCCTTTGCTGCCTCATGGCTGTGTGTCTTTTTACTTCTGGTCCCATTACCACTGGACAGAATCTGTATTAATGAGTTCAGATTCTTGAGAGAGAGAATATGCACATTTTCTTATGTATCTGGTTTGGACCTAACTCTTTCTGTCAGGCCAAGAGGCTGCTGCTGGTCAGCCAGCACGTTGTCCTCTGGTGAGGAATCGACTCGTGGTGCGGATGGCTGGGACTCGGATTAGGAAGTGTACATCTATGAGGGCCATTATTCTATCACAGCCACCCTCTGGTGCCCAAAGATTCACATTCAGCCCAAAGGCAAAATATACTCAAGGTCTCTCTGTGATCTCATCAGTTCAAAACTGCAAATCTCTTCTAAACTTCAGCAGCTCTAAAGTCCAAATTCTCATTATTTACATCTTCTAAATCATTCTGAGAATGAGAGCATGGACATCTTTTGGGGGGTGCATTTTCCTACCCTCCCCCAGTACTTACTACTATATGATATGCATTTTATGTAGATTATGTCATTTACTACCCTCACTGTATCTGTCTTGTATTCTCAGCCATCACATTCTGCAGCGAATATATTACATTCAGGCTCCATGGAGTTAAATAACAAGCCCAACTCTACTGGACTAGAGAGTGAGGCCATGCTGGCCCTGAGGGTACATGTGAATTCTCTTAGCCATTATGTTTGTGTTTCCCATACTTTCCTGCATAGTCAAATCACCTGAGGAGTTTTGAAGCCTCCCAATACCCAGGTTGCACCTCAGATCAGTTGAATGAGAATCCCATGGTGGGAGACAAGCATCAGTGTTTTTTCACTGCTCAGGTGATTCCACTGTGCTGAAAAGTTTGGGAGTCTCTGCAGTGTGCTGTCTCACTTGAGTGTGCAAGGGGTTGGATGTACCTGGGACTGGTGTGCAAGGGGAGGGCACGTGTAGTCAGAGAAGCCTTCCAGCCTTGGAGGGGAGCTTAAACTGAGATTCGAAGGTGGTTCATGGAGAGGAAAGAGTTTTTGCTATTGGTGATTTGCTCAGTATTTGCCCAGTGTGATTGAATTTTTATGTTTCTGTGAGAAGGTTTAAATAAATGTATTTCCGAGTCAGGAAACAAACAAACAAAAAGAGCTCCTTTGTCAGAGCATCCATCCCCATTTATGGCTTCAGGACAACACAGTCCCACGGTTATCACGGTTGTGTGTGCTTTTCGTGAAGGAGATAATTGTGAAAATTGAGTTGCTGCCCATCAAGTGCACATCCTATTATGGAGAATATCTGAGGCATCGTGTATCCCATTTTATAGTAATTGAGTTTGGGCTAGCAGATCATTAGTGAAGCAAAAGAAGTTGATGGGACTTTTGTTTCTGAAGGAAGGTGGTAAAAAATTAGGTGTTTGAGAAGAGAGAATTCAAATAGGATGTCAGTGATGGGAGGAAGCATGCCACACATCTCTGGGCTCTCTGGGCAGGGAGAAGGTGACATGTCTTGGTGGAGACCTTGAGTGGGACCAGTGGGAAGGACTGTTGTTGGGCATCTGACCACAGGATATTGTGATCTGCACAGTCACTGGAATGTGGACAGCCCAAGGATGAGCTCTTGCTCAGGGCCATCCTCAAAGCTAGGACATCTGTTGCACACTTACTCAGCTTGCCACTTACAGGTGTTGGCCTGTGTTGTTCTCTTTCACACTGTCACCTTTTAAGATAATGAAATGCGGTGAGTGGAAAGAGAAGTCAATAATGGCAGTATATACAGGGTGTAACACCTAGATTTGAGTTATGATTTTATTACAAAATCATAACCATACATGCTTATTTGGTATGGATTACCAGCTCATAAAAAAGGAGCATTATTTGTGTAACCATAAGCGTGTGTGGTTATGATTTTGCAATAAAAATCATAACTCAAGTTCAGGCATTATTTCTGCCAGGCCCTGTATTTTAGGTCATTTCAGCAGCTGAAGCTGCCAGATGCTGCATTTGTTTATTTAAAATCCCCTTTACAGGGAGGTCCTCATTAAATTATTGTCTTTGCTTTCTGCAAGACCCTGGGGAATAGCAGTAGTTCCCTATTACTCAGAGGCATTGTGGAAGGTACAGGGATTGTAGGAGAGGGTGTTCAGTCTTGAAGAGCAAATAAAGCCCTGCGCCCCCTCCTCATCTGAATAGTGGGGTTAAAGTGAGCAATGGCATCATGGCTAAAAGCTGATTAAGGAGATGCCCCTTTAAGAGCAGAGTTGGGAAACAGGTGTGAAGGCCATCTGAGGCCAGTCCCCTCTCTTGGGGTGGGTGTAACAGACACCAGTCTTTGATTCCTGTCTCTCTACCCCCAGCATGTAGCACAGGGTCTGCTGTGCACAGAGTAGGTGCTCAGGAAATGTTATGTTGAATTGGATTTATGGAACCTGTGATTTAATGGTCATGTGCTGAAAGACTTAGGGATGTTTGCTTTTTTCCTTTTTTTTTGTTTTTTCCTGAATATTCTCTTATCTGTAGAACATCTTTGGAAAGGAAAATTGAAGAGTGTAAGGTTAAATGTAGTAGCCCTATGGACGTAGCCATCTCTCCATTGGCCGCCGTGTCCTCTGTGTCACTGACCTCAGTCATGTGTGATCCTGAGCTGCCATCATCTTGAAAGAACCTGCGCTGTGTCAGTCACTCCCCTGTTAAATCACTGTGGTGACCCCCTGTCGCCTGCCGGTAGTCACCCCCCATCAGTAAATAATTTTTGAACTCTGCATTCTACATCAGCCTACGAATTTGTATATATAAATTTACATACATATGCTGCTGTTAACCTGCATAGTAAAGTAATAAACTGTTTCCTATTTTTTAAGATAAAAATATTTGTACTTGTAAGTAGATACAGCAGAGTTTGATTGATTTCTTCACCCCCTTGGATTTTCTTGAGCACTCCCTGAGCTGCATGCATCCTGGTTTGAAGACTGCAGGGCCTGAAGTATCCCCATTTTACAGGTGTAGGAATTGAGGCTCGGAGTGGTTAGGGACCTTAGTGCCTCCTTTAGGCAGTTAGTGATAGAGTCAGGTGGATTCCAGTCCAGCCCCTCTGGTAGCTTGCTTACTTACTGTAGGTTCTGCCACCTACTAGTGCATTTTTGTAAAATCAGAGGTGAGGATTTTAGAAGATTGGGTAGAAGTGGGGCTCCATGTATTGAAAGCACTAATGAAATTATTTTAGGTTTATATACTTGTTTTTTTCTGACACTCTAAGAGTTTATGTAATGAATTTTCATGGTGCAATAAATACTTAATGAAACTGTGATCCATTAGTTAAATGAAATGTTCCTAAGTGTGCCATGTCGCTGTCACATAAACTCCTTTAATACTGCTGCAACCTGGTTCTGACATATTTTTTGGTTTGGTTTTGTTTACTTCTTGCTTTTTTATTTTTTAACGAGTTGCAGGTGTACGAAACAATGTAATTATTAGACATACTCCTCACAAAGTGATAACCCCAACAAGTCTACTGCCCATCTGACACTGTACATAACTGTTACTGTACCATTGACTATACTCCTATGCTGTACTTTACATCCCGTGACTATATATATATATATATTTAATTATACTTGACATTCAATATTATTTGGGGGTATACAGAACAGTGGTTCAGCATTTATATAATTTATGAAGTGATCCCCCTGATAAGTCTAGTATCCATTTGACACTGTACATAGTTTTTATAACATTATTGGCTATATTCCCCATACTGTATTTCACATCCCCGTGACTGTTTTGTGACTCCCAATTTTGTACTTCCTAATCCCTTTCACTTTCTCACCCATTTTCCCAACCTCTGTCCCATCTAGCAACCATCAATTTGTTCTCTGTATCTGAGTCTCTGTTTTATTTGTTCATTTATTCTGTCCTTTAGATTCCTGGTTCTGACTTTTGTTAGCCTTGACTTTGATTGAGGACACCCATGTTGCTCTTCCTGTCATCACCTTGCTGAAGGCTGATGGATACCTGAGCAGTGACACTGCCTATCTCTGCAACATAGCATTTTATTTTTCCAAAAGTACTTTCACTTATTCCATTTATTGAATCCCATGAGTTATATCCAGCATTAACCCATTTTGCAGATGAGTAAATTGATAAACTGTTTAAATATATATTGTTTAATTTTAAATTTTACCTGAGAAAATCCAGACTACCAGGTCGCTGTGTCCCACTTACTTATTTTTCAATTTAGTTTTTAAAAGTACGCTTTGTCCATTGAGAATTGAAAATGCCTTGGGTTGCATTGTTTTGACCCTATTTAAAGGTATTAGTACTAAATTATGCTTTAGTATTAGTATGTTCTCAGCATAAATTAAGAAACATTGAAAATACCCTGTTGGGTTTTTTTTGTAGGACACTGATGATGTTTATGCCCATGAGAGCACACGGTGCTGATTTTATGAAAAAATGTGGGTTCGTCTCATTTTTCACTTGTGGTTCAGAGAGGCTGGGGGAAGCTGTATTTGAGCATGGACTTTCTGAAACCTCTAACTGATCAGATTTCCTTTGCTTTGACCTCTAGGAATCTTATCCATCACTTACTAGCCTATTGTGTGCAGCTGCTTGTATTTTTTTGGTGCCCTACCCTTGCTCCTGCCTTCACCTTCATTTCCCATACTTGGTTCTCCTTTACTTCCGCTTTCCTCAGTTAGAAATTGTGTCCTGCCGCACAGAATGACTTTCTGGAAAGCTTTCTGGAAGCCTTTTCTTTTTTCATAAGTCAGGTGAACTAACCAACAAGCAATGTAATGAAGATGAGCTCTCAGCCCAAGAGAGGTGTCTTCTAACTCGGTGATTTTTCTCTCCTTTCTCCACACACACACATGCTTGTGGTGAAACACAGTGTTGATTGGGTCTACACTCTAAAGTTGTTAATCTACCAAGTTTATGGCCTTCAGACTTTTTGGGCAGTGCAGTTCCCTGGCCAGGAAATGAACCCAGGCTGCCGCGGTGAGAGCACGGAAGCCTAGCCACTGCACCACCAGGGAACCCCCTATGACTTTCAGACTTCTAAAGCCAAGACTATGTTCTGTCTATGTATCATTTTTCTTGAAGGGTGACAGTCTGCAATTGCTATGAGGATGGTGGTACTTTATCAGCAGAGAGAGATGTAGTGTCTTTGAATATCATTCTGCTAAACTTCCTACAGCATTTTTGAACCCTCAGCAGTTTTTAATAAATATTGCCATTGGCTTCCAACAACCTTATTCTTTCCTATTTTCTTGTCCCTGACAAGAACAAGTATGCAGAATGAGTGTATTTTAGGCATTTTTCAAACAGGCTGGATCAAATCAGTAGCCCTTGACATATTCAAAAAAGAAAAAAGGAAAATAAAAAGGTTTGACAGGTTACAACCATGATCTCAGGGATGGAGAGGGAGATGAACCAGTAAAGGCTGACTTTGGCTTAGTAATGAAAGTAGCTCCCAGTACTCTAGGGGGCAGGTAGACGAAAGGCCTTGATGGGCAAATTCCTGGTGTGGAGGCAAGGCATAGAGGCCTAGCCTGAAGAGGAAACCCAGAGCTTGGGAAGAAAGAGACCTGCTCGACACAACCGATCCAGAGACTTCTGCCAAGTCCAATAGTCCAGGCAGATATGGGGTGAAGCTGGACTTTGTAATGAGAACTGACAGCTACAAGCTAATTGTAAACTCAGTGAGCCTGGACAATTAGAAAGCATGCTGTCTAGGGAGCTGGAATGGGTCTGAACTCAAAAGAAAAGAGAGGCCAGAATGGGCTCTGTTGCATATCTGGGTATTAGGATCCGAGCTAGGCTTTCCCTTTAAAACAACAACAACAAAAAAAAATTGGAAATAATCTCAAAACTATAGGAAAAAGTATAAGAATATACAAAAATACTGTATTTCCCTTATTTAGATTCACTTAAATTGCTAATATTTTATCTCATTTGCTTTATCATTTGTGTATTCTGTTTCTCTTTATGTATATGCACATACATACACATATATGCATGTGTATTAATATATACATATATACACGTGTATGATTTTATTTTCCTGAATCATAAGGTGCACATATCTTACTAGGTAATGGTAATGTACACCAAAGTCTAGGTATTAGGTATCACATTGTTCTGAGGTATCTTTGCCCTAGACCCATTCAGTAGACAGACTTGAAATATAGGCATATAAGCTTATATATTCATATACATATATACAGGTACGTATTTTATAAATCATGAGTTTACCCTGAAATCTCCGATTTCCATTCTATCCCCACAGTGTTCTTTCCTGCCTTCCCTCTCATTTCAATGTCTTTTCTTCCATAGTGAGACCTTGGCTCTCAGGAATATCAAAACATTTACTCCTTTGCTCAATCCTATGGTACATCTAAAATAGTTTCATAATTGCTTTGCTCATAACACTACCCAAAAAAAATGTCTACTATAAAGAACTTGAGGTGAGGTTTATTTGCACCTCCCCCTGACTCAAACCTGCCCAAGACTGAGTGTAAACACTCCAATTCTGTGGTCCTAAATGTTTTGGATGGCTTCCTTCTCTCCCACGCCTGCAGCGATTGTGCCTAGTAAGTTCATTTGAAATATAGGTGGATTAATGTCAGCCCACTCTCAGTTATAGCTTCCCTCCACTTCCCATATCTGTTCATTTAATTTAATTTTTAAGATATGTATTATAAAAATTAATATGCTTCCAAATGTGGAAATGATGTAAAAACGTGTACTCTAAGAAGTATCACCCTTTGCCATATCCTTCTACCCAGTCACCTAGTCGCTCCACTACCCAGGACCTCTCATGTAGAAAAACAGCTTCGTTGTTTTCTGGTTTGCCCTGTGTTTCTGTTTGTAAAGAGAAGCAGATTTATATATCCTCCTTTCTTACACAAAAGGTAGCATGCTGTAGGTTGAGCGAGGCTTTTGAAGTCCCCAAATCTCATCCATCTTCCAAATCTTGCATAATTGCTTATTATCTTTCCATTTTACTGATGAGAAAACTGAGGCTCCTCAAGGCTCCTCATGCATACTGTTGCAAACCTTTGCACCATGTTGATAAATGGCCTGGTTTTGGTGCTTTCTATTTTGGATGAAGCGGATTCATTTGCCCCAGATCCCAAAACATGCAGGTGGGGGTATTCAGCTTATAAATGATGTAATTGCTGCTATTCAAGCCCAGCCTTGGTGGTGGGAACACTGCCTCCTCTTAGCAGATCACACAGGCTTAAATCAGGGTGTGAGACCTGGCTGGGAAGGTATTTTTTTTTAATTTTTTTTTAATTTTTATTTTTTTAATTAGTTGAAATTCAGTAACAAAGCTAACCATTATAATGTGTAATTCAGTGATACTTAGTACATTTATGATGTTGTACAATTATTATTTCTCTCTAGTTCCAAAACATTTTCATCACCCCCAGAGAAGGCCTGAAACCAATAAGCTATGACTCCCCCTCATCTGCTTCCTCCAGTGCCTGGCAACCCCTGATCTGTTTTCTGTCACTGTGGATTCATCTGTTTTGGCTATTTCATGCAAATGGAATCATGCAACCTGTGGTCTAATATCTTGGCCTGATGTTTTTGAGGTTCATCCATTTGTATGTAGCATGTATCAGTCCCTTTCATTCCTTTGCGTGGCTGAATGACATTCCATTGTATGGATTAACCACATTTTGGGATGATTTTGAGTGAAGTTGGGGAGCAGACTGACTTGTACCCTGCCCTGTGCTGTGCTACTTATTAGTCATGTGACTACGGCTAAGCTATTAAACTGGCTTGTGCCTCACTTTCCCCATTTGTCAAATAAATATAATAATAATAGTATCTTCAAATGGTTGAAAGATTGAATAGGATCATATGTGAAAAGGTGATGTATAGTACCTGGTATGTAGTGGGTCCTTATAAACACTAGCTTATTTTACTCTGGGATGGGAAGAGGAGAGGGGTGGTTGGGGTGGAAAGTACACAAATTTGTTTTAGTTTGTGTTTGTTTTCTTGCAGCTGCTCAGACCTTTGTGCTTTGTTGTTGTTATTTTTTTTGAAAGTCCTATCTGTTTTCTCTGCTTTGTGGTTTGGTCGCCCCCCCCCCACCCCCACCCCCGGCCCATCACTGAACATGGGATTTTACATTTAGAAGCAGTTCACTAGACAGAATGTCTGTAGTGGAATGTTACATAATTCACATTTAGATTTGAAGAGCTCATTATAAAAACCCTGACACACTTCAGGAATATTAAATTACTGCAGATTGTGTGGAGCAAAGAAACATTATTGAAGCATTTCAAAATTCTAGGTGAGCCTGAATTTAACTGATAGGGTTTCACAGCTTTTGCTCGGGAAGAAATGATTTGAGCTGTCACATGGTTTCTGGCCCTACAGGACTTTAATCTCCTTAATTACAAAGAAATGAATTTCCTAAATAATCTGGAGTTACTTCACAGCATTTGCTCAACCTCTGACTTTTGGAAAATTAAAAGGGGAGGCCCGGATCCTGGCTGTGGTATGTTCTCTCTGTACTGCAGCTTTCTTTTCTCAGTGTTCATTCAAAATGATGCTGTTTTCCTTTCATTATTGATATAGGGATGTATGTCAGGAATTCACAAGTATGCTTGTAGCACTTGACCACAATCACATTTTGTTGAGCAGGTGACCCTGGAGATACTCAAATAGGGAGAGGTGCTGTATGGGGGTTTGTAAAGTTGAAGGAAAGAAGGTGGCCCAAATCCAAAGCAGTTTTAAACATGTTGACGTTTAAGAGGGCTTGAAATTGTGTAAAATCCATATATTTCAGCTCATTTCCATATTTTTGGATTAAGTATCTACTGTGCAAGACCAGCATGGTAGATTCTATCATTTTCTGAAATTCGTCCTTGCAAAGCAGATTGAACCTACCTTGGTTTCCTTTTCTGTGGGAGGAGGATAATAATAGGGACTTGTAGTTACATGCCAGCCATGTGACTTTGAGCAGTTAGCATAGGAAACCGTTAATGCCTAATATTAATCAAGTGCTTGCCAGAAAATGTACAAGGCACTCTTCCAAGCATGTTACACATGTGATCACACTTAATTTCCACAGCAGCTTTATGAGGTCGATATTGTTATCCCCATTATACAGATAGAGAAACTGAGGCACCGCATTGAGTAACTTCCTCTGCATCACGTTGCTTGTAAGTGGGTCAAACTATGAAGCTGGCCAAACATCAAATCATAATATAAGTAGGAAGAGACTCCATTTATGAGAAAGATAAGAAACTCTATCTGTGTGCGATACCTCTGAACTGAACCTTGACAGTGTCGATCGATTGTGAAGGCAGACTTGAAAAGCAAGATTGTATAGAAAGGTAACACAGAAGGGAAAATCGGGAAGACAGGAAAGCGTATCACCTTCCTGCTAGACTTCTGCTTCCCCTTAATAGTTCAGTTGTTCATCTCAAGCCTCCTTGTATAGGCTGGCCCTTCTGCATGAAACAACCATTCATAACTATTATTCATGCATTTATTGAGTACCCATTGGCCCTTTCCCTTATCATCCACTTAACAGAAGCATCATTCTTCAAGATCTCACAGTGTAGGGCTTCTCCTCTGTGAATGTTGACCCTCTGTGCCCCAGAATGCCAGGTATCTGCCTGTTTTAGTGCTGGTCATGTGTATTGCACTCCCTTACATGACTGACACCTCTGCTAGACTGATCCCCTTTGAGGACAGGAATCAGGCTTGGACTCTGTACTCTTGGCCAGCATGGTTGTACAGTAAGTATCTGCTGGCATGAAGGAACCAGGATTTGCACCTGGCCCATAGTAGATATTTTTTGCAATGAAATGATAAATATTATTAATAAAATTAATCATGTCCACATGTGGTATATGACTGAGTTTTGTGACTCTGTACTCTCTCATGGAATGTTGTCTTTTGCAGTGGGGGGTGGGGGATGGGGAGAGGTTAAGAAGAGCAGTGAGAGCTAATGGCATAGTATAGAAACAAAAATGTCAAGAAAAGTTCTCATTTGTATCAACAATTTTATGGACCCCATTCTGAAAGATAACTTTACATTTTCCTTAGTTGTAGCCTTAGATCTTCCAGTCTAGTTCAAGCACCTTTCTTTCAGGGCTAGGGTACTTTTTAAAAAATAGCTTGTTAAAAAAACCAATCAAATAATCTATAATTTTATGTGGCTTTTATATTAGACCTCTAGTTAAGCCATTTTTTTATTAATTTTAATTTTAATTTTCCAGTGTATAGCACAGTGGGTAGGGATTTATGTAATTTATGAAGTGCTCCCCCCAATCTGTCTAGTGTCCATCTGACACCATGCACAGTTTTTATGACATTATTGACTATATTCCCCATACTGTATTTCACATCCCTGTGACTGTTTTGTGACTATCAATTTGTATTTCCTAATCCCTTCACCTTTCTCACTAGTTAAGCCATCTTTAATTGTCATGATTAAACAGTTTGGGTCATTCATTATTTTTTTAACTAAAACTGGCATTTAAGGTCAGTCTTTTAAAATTAAAGAGTTCTAGATCTGTGGGATGAGCTAAGGATTGGCTGCACAGTTTGAAGATCCATTTCGAGTAGCCTGATTGGCCAAGCTTGATATGATTTAAAAATCAAGTGATAACTAGTGAAATGTTGTTTTCACCTAAACCCTATGAAATAGATAGTTACTGGAAAAGACTGCTGACTCTACATAAGGAATACATTCATTCAGTTTAATGAAATCAAATGAGTTAATGCATGTAAAGGAGTAGCTACGGGCATAGTATATAGTAAGTGCATAGTAAATACTAGCTGTCATTGAAGTGGTTGTATTATCATTATTATCTCTTTCTAGCACAGTGTCTGAATTTAATAGTACCTGGCAGTGTGCAGTGCATACTTATTAAAGAAAGAATGAATGAAATGTGTGTCTGCCTGATTCTTTTCTTTTTCTCCCCATATTAAATGCTTGTCTGCTCTTATAGCTGGGGGAAAAGCTGACATAAAAATTGGCTGGCTTAGAAGTTTCTCAGCCCCATTTGTCACTTTACCCTTGGAGCCCAATTGTATGTCAACTCCTTGTCCCCCTTGATGCCTGCCGGTGGGGGACAGACCACAGGTCACTTCCCTATGACCTGCTTTAGTTGCCAAGGCTCTGATCAAGCTTGGCTGATGGATGAGCACCCCACTGTTGGGAATGTCTCTATGGGGCTGCTCGGGAAATATGGCTTTGACGTATTTTCTGGGTGGCATCTGGTGTTTGAAAATAAGAAATATGGGAAACAAAGAGTTAGTTAGGTTTTGCCCTTGCTGAAAACCCAGAGTTTCGGAGATGGGCTTTGGACAGGGGTTCTGCTCCTCCCCAAATACTAGCTAGCATTTTGGATAAACCTGCTTTTAAAAGAGAGAGAGAAAACAAGAAAACCCAGTGTCTGAAAGACCCATTTTGAGTTACCTAATTGGAGAAGGAATTTTGCAGATAGGCCTCTCATTCCCTTTGCTGTGGACCCCAGTGGCTTGAGGAGATCACACAAGCAGTTTGTACATGGAGACCAAGATTTTCCTGTTTCTGTATGTGTGACAGTTCATTCCACCCCCCCTACACCCCAATTTCTGTTTAACTTCAAAAGGATGATTATTCTGAATGTTCTCTTCCCTTGATTTGCAGCACTCGAAAAGGGTGAATGAGATGTGTAGCTCGAGGAGTCATTTCTGAAGGGCAGAGCTGTTCTCCTGGAGAGGAGTCCTCAATGAGCCTGGCCGAGGCCCGGGATCTGTGTGAAGTGGACTAAGGATTTAGTAGGATGTCAACTGAGACAGAACTTCAAGTAGCTGTGAAAACCAGCGCCAAGAAAGACTCCAGAAAGAAAGGTAGGTCCTTGTCTCTATAGGAATGAGATTTTATCTCTGGAATGATATACAGTGCTATCTGTGTGATCACATAAATGTTTAATAATCATCAACCTGCTGTTTTTGCTGTTTTTTTGTACTCATAATATTTTAATGGCTCTCCATTATTCTCTGAGTAAAAAGTGGAATTCTTTTCAAAACATATAAAGCCCTTCCTGATATACCTTCAGTAACATCTCTGCCCAACCACCCCTCCCCCCTGCCATTTAACCCTGTTTACCTTCCAGGCCTTCTGTCTCTTTTTCACCTTTGCATAGATCAGTGGTTCTTAAACTCAGGGAACACCAGAATCACCTGGAGGGCTTATTAAAACACAGAAACCTGAATCTCATCCCCTGAGTATTTGGTGCCCTGGGTCTAGAATGGGGCCTGAGATTTTGCATTCCCAAGTGAGTGTGATGTTGGTTCCGAGGCCAGACTTTGAGAACCACTGGACTCTTACTCTTCTAGCTGAAATCCTTTTGTAGCTCTCCGGTTTTTTCTAGACAGATTCCTACTTATTGTTCAGGTTTGAGCTTAGTGAGACCTCCTGGGCTGGGGGGGGGGGGGTTGTGTGTGTGTGTCCTTACTCTCTAAATTGGGTTACATGCTCTTGTTTGTTTTGCTTAGTAGCACTTTGTTAGCCTCTCATGTAATTAAAAATGCCCTGCGATTTGTTGGTCAGCTGTACTATACACCCACACGTTCAGAACTGGGTCTCTTGTTCATTCACCCTTTTAACTCCCAACACTTAGAAAGTGCTTGACACAGGAAAGACACACTGGTAGCTGGTAATGAAGACTGGTGTGCGTGGTGGGATAATAAAATAATTCTATCACTTCTCGAGTTTTCTGAAGAATTTGGCCCTATGACCATGCCTTTTAGTAAGTGTGTCCCCCTGTTGTGATTGGATACAAGCAACTTCTTGCTGGGGTGTGTGTACATGTGTGTGTGTTTCTCCCTGTGGTTTCAGCTCCTTTCCTCCCCTGTCTTCTCAGTCACGTGGGAGAAGATTAATAGAGCTCTCTTTCAGGTCTTGAAATCTGTCAATATGGGCTTGCAAACCCAGTTGCCCTTGGTTGCTTTGTATAGGAGTGAGTTGTTCCAGACCTCACCGAGCTGCCCGGTCATGTTTTGTGATGGCATTTGTCTGACACTCTATAGGAGGCAAGGGACGTAAATGTAATGCATATGCAGCTTTTGGACAGCCAAAACCGTGGAAAGGACTGTGAATTTTGCTTCACATGTCTATTTGAAACACAAATATTTTGGAAGCCGTCTATGTTATTCCCTAAAACTTAATGTCACCATGTTTTTTAATGCATTGTGGTCTAAGAAGAATAGAAGGAAAGCAAGTGGGTAAGAGCCCAGGTCTTGGGAGAACTGATGCATGTGTGTGTGTGTGTATGTGTGTGTGTGTTGGGGGGGGGGGGGTGATGCCAAGCCCTGTATGTACTAGAATGCAAATCCTTTTTCAATGGAAACTGACAAGTTATATTTTTGCTTCAAATTTAACCTTTCCACTAAACCTGTGCTCTTGAATGCTTAATGCATTAAAAATTGTATCTTAGTGCTCATCTTTTCATTCTTAATTTTAACATGCAAAACCAGAAGTATTCTAAAGTGAGGATTCAGGTTTTCAGAACACTGGCTTAGTTGAGGATTGGGAATGGGAGCGTGAAGGTGACCTTTGTAGATCGTCCTCATCTTCATATTCTAAGAAGCTCTAAAACGAGCACAACACATATGCAAGGAGTGTCCTCTAGTGAGTGGCTAATACCATGGAGTCTCAGCGGGTCAATCTGGGTCCAATTCTAGCTATACCATTTCCTAACTATGTGACTTTAGAATATCACTTAACTCCCTGAGCCTCAGTTTCCTCTCCTATAAAACAGGATTATAACATTACAAACCTCAAAGCCTCACCATGAAGGTTAATGTAATAAGGCAAATAAAACACTCAGCGCTTGGCATATGTTAAAGGCTCAGTGAGGTTTAGCTTTCTTTCTCTTTTTTCCTTTTTTCTTGCCCCTCCTCCCTCCTGTCTTACCCCTTCCTATCCTCTTCCTTTCTATTATCTTTCTTTATTTCCCTCTTCTCCCTTCTTTTCTCTATTTTTCTTACGCTGTTTCCACCCCTTTCCTTTTTCTCTTCTTTATCACCTTCTCATCTTATATTGTTTTATCTTATCTCCACCTAAATGGCATCTTAACAAGTATATAGCTGATTTGTCCCAGAGCAAAGTTTTTAAAATTGTGTGTAATTTTGCAGCAGTAATAAACCATCAGTATTCTGTCTATATGTGCATGGCCCAAGGTACCGTGAGAACATACTTGTACATTAAAGTGAGAGAGAGAATTGTGTGGGTTGTAGGATTAATAATTCATTTCTTATTCTTCAGTTTTAACTATGGAATACTGAGTGTTCCATTAAACAAAAGTTGATAACTGGGTGAAATAAACAGAACTTAAAAAGAACATAAACAATTTATATATGAACCTTGAATCTGGAATATAATTGTATTGCTAAACTCTTTCACTAATATTTTCTCCAACTCTTTGATTTTTCTGTGGAGGCAACATCTAACCTTGTGAGTAAGTTGTGGTCTTTCTCTGCATCCCTTAAGAACTTCTTTTTCTTGTCTTATTGCACTGGTTAGGTCTGTCAGCTTAATATTTACTGATAGTAGGTATCATTATCTTGTCCTTAAATAATGGAAATGCTTTTAAGTTACTTGTGTGATATTTAAGTTTTTACTAAATTTTTTTATTCTCCCTCATTTATCATTTTTCAGAAAATATTTTCTTTTATTCTGAATTTGCATGTTGAATTTGATCATATGCTTTTTTAACAAGGTCTGACAATTAAGTTTGCGAAATTGCCACCCTGCTCTTACATTGGCAGCACTGTACGAACAACTTGGTGAGGTGTCATAACCTTGGTATATCTGTGTTTCACAGCTGTGTTCGTGTCAATGTGTGGCAGTGAGTTGCGAGTGATATCCATTATTGTTGTGTGTTTTTGTGTGCCATGGCGAGAATGTCAAAGTTTGAATTAGAGCAACAAACAAACATTAAATTTCTTGTTAAACTTGGCAAGAGTGGAAGTGAAATCAGGGACATGTTAGTCCAAGTTTTAGGGGATAGTGTCATGAAGAAAACGGTAGTATACAAATGGATTAAACATTTTTCTCAGGAGAGAGAAAGTGTCACTGATGAAGAGAGGTCAGGGCAGCCAGTAATGAACAGAGTTGACAAAAACATTGCAAAAATTTGTGGAGTTGTGCGTCAAAATCTTTGATTGAAAGTGAAAAGCACAGCAGACCAAGTAAACATTGATAGAGAAACAATTAGGAAAATCTTAACTGAAAATCTTGGCATGGGATAGGTGTGTGCAAAAATGGTCCTGAACCGATGAACAAAGGAGAGTCAAAATTTGCCAAGACCTTTTGGAGAGGCAAGATGAGTTTTGGGCTGTGCTATCACTGGAGATGAAACATGGG
Source organism: Lyroderma lyra (assembly GCA_004026885.1). NCBI lineage: Eukaryota > Metazoa > Chordata > Mammalia > Chiroptera > Megadermatidae > Lyroderma > Lyroderma lyra. The sequence continues at coordinate 186,143 of PVJL010001428.1, forward strand.
TGTACCAATACGACCCTGAAACAAAGCATCTAAGTGCACAATGGAAGTCAGCCAATTCTCCACAACCAAAAAACTTCCATCAGTCCAAATCAAGAGTCAAAACGATGTTGCTAACCTTTTTTGATATCAGAGGGGTTGTTCATTATGAACTTGCACCAGTTTCCTATTTGGAAGTAATGAAAAAGCTGCGTGAAAAAGTTAGACGAAAACAACCTGAACTTTTCGCTGACAACTCATAACTCTTGTATCATGACAGTATTCTTGTATCACCTCACACAGCACTGTCTATGAGGGCGTTTTTAGCCAGTACAGAAATAACTGTATTGGAACACTCTCTCTACTCACCTGATCTGGCCCCCAATGACTTTTCTTTACCTGAAGATAAAGGAAATATTGAAAGGAAGACAATTTGATGACATTCAGGACATCAAGGGTTATAGTCCTTGATTCAGGGCATCAAGGACTATAGCTCTGATGGCCATTCCAGAAAAAGAGTTCCAAAATCACTTTGAAGGGTGGACTAGGCACTGGCAGAGTAGCCCAAAGGGTGTGCTCTGAAGGTGACTGCAGTGATACTCAGCAATGAGGTATGTAGCACTTTTCCTAGGATGAGTTCACAAAATTAATTGTCAGACCTCATGTATTTATTTCAACACATATTTTTTCAATTTATTTTATTTTATGGTAAATTTCTCTCTGGTTTTCATTATGAGGTAAATATCACTTATGCATGATGTGTAGTTTTCTATATTTTCTGTATGTGGATTTGATTTGTTGATATTTTATTTAGGATTTTGATATCTAGTCATCAACAAAATTGGTATATAACTTTATTTTCTTGAACAGTGTTTGTGCCTGGTATTACGTAAACTTTATAACCTCATATAATGCTTTTAATAGTAAGGAGACTCTGATTAATATTTAAGCCTCTTTCTGGAAAAAAGTACATTTTAATTTCATTTTAATTTTTTTAAGCTATATATACTCTTATTACTGAAAATTAGAAAAGACAAAGTAGCATTCATAATCTCATCAATCAAAGTAACTACTATTAACATTCTGAGTTACTTTTTTCTGAATTGACTTTTCAGGATAGTGCGAGCTTGAAATCATATTATTGACAGAATTTTATATCCTGCTTTGTTTTTGACATTATAAGGACATTTCTCATATTATTATGAGATATTACAGACTAGAAGAGTCCCCCCAGCACACACACACACACACACACACACACACACACACACACACACCCTTGGCAAGATTTAGATAGTTCCTGGGGAAGGTATTTTATTCCTTAAAAAGAACACCTCACAATACGGGTTATCTGTTGTGAGAAAGAGTGGCATAAAGAAAGTTAATAGGTCCTTTAGAATTTCTCATAAACTTATCCCCCCAATTTTTTTAACCCAGGCCGTTGGAAAGCAAGTCAGACAGTTTCAAACAGAAGTCAACACAGGCATACATCACCATAAAATGAATTTCTAGACAGTCCATGTATGAGACATAACTAGAGTATTCACAGTTCAAATAAGGAAGGGATGAAAGTAGTGAGAAATAAAGTTATTTTCTTCATTTCATTTTTATTGGATTGTGTCACTACATATCCAGCTTGTCAAATGGTGCATATTCCAAGAGTAGACTTTGATGGGGGACTGGAGAAAGAGAAGATATGTTTTCAGGTTTGTTACCTGCCATCAGAGGGGAGAAGAGTTGAGACAGTTCTTACTTGTAATCGCGGCATTAGGCCACCTAGTAGAAGACTGTGGTAGAGGAATGGGTCCCATCATGAGCAGATGCGGACACCTCTGGGGCAGTGACTGGAGTTTTTCAGTCAGCACCATCTGGCAGCTTAGTGTAGTGAAAAGAGCACTAATTTTGGAGCCAGACAGACCTGGTTTTTAGTATTAACTCTTTTTTTTTATTTGTTGTGTAACCAGAGATGAATTATTAATATTTAGCCTCTTTGACTCTTGTCTTTAAGAGATTGTGTGTGTGTGTGTGTGTGTGTGTGTGTGTGTGTGTGTGTGGTGTGAGAGAGAGAGAGAGAGACAGACAGACAGACAGACAGACCCAGACCCGCCATCAGAAGGCTGATGGAGAAATCCTGGGTGAAGGGCCAGCTTGGGATCTCCAACATGGCACTGGCTTGGTCAGTTTTAGCTGTTCTGCCCTCTTTCTTCTCAGATTATACAGTTCAGCATTGTCTCCTGATTTTCTAGAAACACCTAGAAATAAACTTACTCACTTTCTTCATATTTATATTAGAGCTGTACCTAAGAATCATGAGTTAATAACAGCAACAACACACTACCGTTATTTCCCCTCAGAAAGGTTTGGCTCCTAGAAGCAAGGCCATGATTGGATCCAGGAGAGGTTGGTGGTCACATGGCAGCTGCCGTGGCTTTGGAAAAACATCAGACTGACTTTGAACCCTCGGCTCTGTGCCTCAGTAGCTATGAGAACTTTTGGGAGGTTGCTTAGAAAATTCTTGTTAATTTTAGCTAAGGAATGGTTTCAATAATGCCGCACTCAGGTTCCTGATCCCCAAGCTGGTCAGTTAGCTGTGGAGTATAACCTGAATGAATGGTGGCTTACCACTTAGCGGCTCATAAGGTGCTATTATATTTGGGATCCCATTGGATTCTTAGGACCCTGGGAGAGTAATTTTTTTTTCAAAAAATGTCTTTTTATCAGGCCTGTGGTGCAGAACTGCTGTTTCATCGCTTTTATCTGTCGCTCTTGTCCTACGGGGGGGGGCAGCCTGAGGCCAGCCCAGACACTGAATTTGGGCTTATACCTCCAGCCTACCACTCTCTGTCACTCCAGTCTCTTATGTCACTTCCACTTTTTGAGCTTTCGTTTCCTCAGACACCTAACAGATATAGAAATTATATTTGCTCGGCCACATTTTAAACATAGAAGAGGCATTAATTAATTAATTAATTAGTTCTTTTGTCCACAAACGTTTCTTCAGCCCCAGCCAAGAGCCCTTGTGCCATTAGGTGTCGTGGGGTAGAGCGAATCACCTGGGAAGGGAATGCTAACTCCGGTCAGTTCATGTCATCGAAGGACTTCCACCTTAAGAGGCCCTTCTGATTTTTGTGGGCCTCATCCTTCCCTGAAAAAAAATATATTTTATTTTTTATTCCAAATTTGTATTTATTAATTAAATGGTACATTTATCATAATAAAGAAAATGCTTATTAAAACTCTTTTCACTACATTCCTAACCAAAAACAAGTGAATTTTCATCTTAATAAACACAAGTAACACGATACTCTGAAAGTCTGTGTACAGTGAAACACGAATGGGTTCTCTAGAAGTTGAAGCACATAAAAAGTTGTGAGGAATTAGTGTCTGGGGCTGGGCCAAGCCTCTTTCTCATAGGTGAGGGCGCGAGCGGAGAATGACTTGCCCACGGTCGCTGAGTTGGTCCGTGGTGGAGCCAGGCTGGAACCCAGGAGTGATTCCCTGACTGCTGTTGCTTCAGCTCAGTAGATTTCAAACCTTTTATGTTCTTGGCATGTTTGTTTCCTTTTCTTTACACTGAAGACTCTTGATGGAGCCCATGCCTTAGAATTAGATAAAATTAAATTTGAGTCAAAGCTCAGCACATTTTCTGTTGTGCGTCTCTGGCTAGCTACTTAACCCATTTGCCATTTGCTCGAGAACACTCGCCCGTCGTGCTTGCGGCTGCAGCGTTTACCTCAAGATAACTCACGGATTGCAGTCCTGACCTTACCCCCAAAAGTTTAATACTAGTCATCATGCACATTTCCGTTACATTAGGATTAGAGAGATGAGTTCTGTTTAGAAATAGATCCAAGAACAATTTTTATAGTTTATTTTTACTTGAAAACCACTCAGATTTGCTTCAGCCTCAGAGAGAGGTTTATGAAAAATTAGATGAACGTGGCAGTGAGCTGTACGTCTTTTTTCTAAACGGGAAATGGGTTCATCTTTCTAAGCCTCAGCTTCTGCATCTATAAAATGGGGATGATAGTGCCTTTCTCAAAATGTTGTTGCAAAGATTACAGGAGTCAAAAATAGAAAACACTTGGGAGTTCCCTGGTGGTGTAGTGGCTAAGGCTTCGGCACTCTTAACGCTGCGGCCTGGGTTCGATTCCCAGCCAGGGAACTACCCCCCACCCCCCAAAAAAGAAAACACCTAACGCAGTTCTCTCTGTGTGTGTAGACTTAAGATAAGGAAACTCACTTTCTCCTGGTGCTTGTATAAGGAGAGGTAGAAGGTTACCTTTTCTTCAGAGCTGCATGGGCTAATCAGCCAGTGAGAAGAAAGAAGTGTCCGTCTTCAAATTGGTGCTTGATCCAAGAACAACTGGGCAAGTGGGCAGGAAATGCAAAGGAAAATGACCATCTTGTCAAGCTACAAACATTCATTAATAGCCATCATTTATTGCATGCTTCCTGCCTGCTGGCCATTTTAGACAAATAGTGTCTAATGAGCCTAATCTTACATCACCTCATGGAACACGTAAGAAAATGATGTTCAGAGAGATCAAGAGACTTGCCCCAGGTCCCATGGCTTGTCTGCAGGGGCTGGAAAGCACTAAGTCTGTGCCATCTTCCTTGAATGCATTCTGTGGATTTTCCCTGTCGTGATACTGGGGTTGGGGAAGGTGAAGAGATTATAGGAGCTACGCTGATTTTAGGGGTCATGGGCATGGAAACAGATTAGCCCCATCATGTCAATTTATGGCACCATTCTGTCTTGGCAGGGGTTTGGCTCTTGGTGAGGTAATCACTCTCTGCTGGCTTTGTGATTTGCAGGCTTTGGAAATTTAAAATCAAAGACTTAATTACAAGACCATATAAATTTATCTGAAGTTGATCCATCAAGCTCTTCGGCCGAAGGGTTTGGGAGAGAGGGAATATTGTTCTGGGTCAAGAAGTCCAGTTCTTCATGGCAAGACTGACTGTCGCATCATATCATGTGTGATGGAGGGAGACTTCTGTCTTCTCTCTGAGTATTCACATGATCTTGAATTTAGTACAGGACACCTCATTCATGGTGGTCATTCCCAGAAGACTAACTCATTTCAAGTTTCATTGGGGGCTTAGTTCAGGGCCTCATTCTCACTGGTCATCACTGACTTACAAGAAGAAATCAAACTTTCTTTAACCCTTCCTTCATACATCCTTTCCTCCTTGAACTTACTTTATAACCCCAGCAGCATGCCACAGAAGACAGCACACCAAGCAAGCCCTTGAGATCTGGTCCCTGTCTCCTTTTCTGTCACTTTGCTCCCCTTCTACCCTGAGCCACACTGAGCCTTTAGTCCCAGGACACACCTTTGGAACTTTTGTGCAGACTGCTCCCTCTACTTGGATCATCTTTCTTACCCTGTTCACTTGGCTGACTCCTGGTCATCCTTCAGAACTCGGCAGCCATTTGATTGGGCCATCATCCTTAACATTTGAGTTTCCAAATGCCCTCCATGAATTAATCACTGATTATCAGGCCCTGTGACCTCCTAAGTATCTCTCAAATGCATTCATTCTCTCTCTCCTCTCTGCCCCTGTCCTGAAGGTGGTTCAGGCTACCTTCATCTGGATCATCCTAGCATGCTTTTCAGTGGTCTTCAGGTTTTCAGTGTTATGCATCTCCAAGCTATTCTTAACACTGCTCACTCATGCAAAGATCTGATCACATCCTGGCTCTGCTTCCGACTCTTCAGTAAGCAGCTCCTGCTGTCCCCAGAATAAAGTTCACACTGCTTATTGTGGCTTCAAAGAGGCCCTGTCTGGTCTGACCCCTCCTTATCTTTCCAGTCTGAAGTTAATTTCAGTTCCCTGATCCTACCATGTAATTTTTCACACTTGGACTTTTGCAAAGGCTTTTCTTCTCCCTGGAATATAATTTTCTTTATTCTTTTCAGTTTTGCTTTATTCCAGTTTTGCTTTAATTTTAAGTTATATATGACTTTCCCCAGAAATGCTTTGGTGACTCATTGCAACCCACCTATATGACCTCAAATTGTGGGTCAGGACTGGTCTGTGTGCTTTCAGAGCACCTCATTTTGGCCATCATAATACATTATTTTAATGATCTTTTTATTCCTCTTTATCACTCTCTAGGCTGGGAATTCTGTGAGTGCAGCATCCATGTCTGTCTTGTTAAACACTTCACTTCTACCTCCAAGCACAATGTTGAAAGATTTAGGTTTGCAACAATGTTTGTTAAATGAATAAGTGAGTGAATGAATGAACAAATTTATGACTAACCAAGCCTGACCTGGCTGGATTTGAGAAGGGTCCCTAGCATCCTGTAATTATTCAGATCACACTTGCTACATTTTTCCTGTACTTGTTTGCTCAGTTCTCTGTCTTTGCCATTAGCTACAAGTTCTTAGGACAGCACTCAGAACATGATAGGTACTTAGTAAATGTTTGTTGAATTAATTACCATAAAGTGTGGGAAAAAATGATTTGTATAAGGACAAAGAAAATTGTAAAAATACCAACAACCCCTCTAAATGCTGGCTCTTGATATTCTTATTATGTTGCACTGAAAATCTCCACCATTCCTTGAACTATGTCTCCTTTTGTGATGTGTGTCCAATCACGTCTGGAGCTGTAATTTAGCGTGATGTGGGCCATATTGGTAGTAAGAGTTCTAAGATTTGCCATATTAGTTCATCCCACTGCTTCATTAGGCTCAGTGTGCTGCCTCTGGCAGTGGCTGGGCCTGAATTTTGATGTTTTGAGAACAAAGCCCTGCATGTTAGCCCTCCAAGTCCTGTAAGTCAGGTAAGGCTCCACTGTACACTCTTTCCTGGGGTTGCAGAGGCTTCATCTTTGCAGATAATCAGTAAATGCCTCAGGCACGAGGTTTTATTATCTCTGCGGATTTGCTGAGCAGATGATGTCTCCAGGTGTGCAGGAACTTCAGCTACCTCCCCCCATTGCAACACGGTTTCTAGGATGGTCAGAGTACATGTGTTGCAAGACTGAGTGTTTCTGCACAGTCCATCAAGAGAGTACCCATAGATGAAAGGCAGAGGAGAGAACGGAGTGGAGCTGAAAGAGCTAAGGCCTCTTGTTCATGTTGTCTCATTTAAGCTTAAAAACAACCTTTAGACAAGTATTCCCATTTTACATGGGAGGCAACTGAGGCTCAGAAAGGTGAACAGCTTCCTTGAGGCCATGCAGCTTATAAGTAAAGGGACCCATTTGTTCCTAGACCTCTTTGACCACAGAGACTGTCCACATACTTATCACTGGGCTAAGCCACTCCCTACTAAATGGTGTGTCCTCTCTCCAAATACCAAGAAACACGTACACTGAAAGGCGTCTTCCTACAGCTTCCACTGGTAGCACCATTAGGTTGAGATGGCCTCAGCAAGAGAAAGGAATAATGACAGGATGTGGTGGAGTTAGAAAAGGAGTTAGAAAAAGCACAGGAAGTCCTACTCCCTACCCCCCTTTGTCTGTAGCATATGGGGAGTTATCACACACAAGACAACCACCTGATTGAGAAGGAAACATTTGCCAGCCTAAGGATGCCATGCCAGTTATTGTATGTTTTACAAAGGTAAAGACTAGGTGAACATGGAGGGTTTTGACTGTGCATACATCGAAATGCATTTCTAGATCTCGATTTGGAGCAAGCACTCCAATTTTGCAAGTGCTCCACATCTATGACTGTTACCACCAAGCCCAGTTCACCTTCTAGTGGGCTTTCCCACATCAGCAATGATAATGAAGATGCTGGTGATGAAGGTAGCTGCTGTCTATCAGCAATTACAAAAGATCAGGCAATATTTTCAAACGTTTTCTCAATTAGAACACCCCTTTGAGGTAGCCCCTCTTTTTTAAATCTCCAGTTCACAGGTGAAGAAATGGAAATTAGGTGAGACAGTCAGTGCCGTAACCCCAAAACCTGTGCTCTGAATGACCCTGGTGTTCTCTCTCACTCATCCATTCAGCATGTGGTACACGTGCCTTACATGCACGTGGCACATTCTGAACACATTGGCCCTCCCTGAGCATTCATGAGTTTGCTTCATCTCTCCTCTCAACCTGAGGAAAAAAATCCCCCTATCTCTTACCTGCCTGTCAAGGCCCAGCTAGCTGCTCCTCGAAGATCCAGCTCTGATGGGATGGCCACGAAGCTCTCTTAGCATTCTCCTCCTTTCCTTCAATTAAGCCTTTCTTTCTCCATGATTGTCAGCATGTTGGTTTTTTAAAAACTATTTAAATCCAGACAAGGCTTTTATTTCTTTCTTCCATCAGTTGGGATTGTATTTATATACCTTTCTTCCTTGCTAGATTGAGTCTTAACGTAGAGACTTGGTGTCAAGGAGTGTATCTTGTACAGCATTATATTGTCTTAAAGCTGGAAGGAGGAGAATTTACTGAAGAGTTCCTGGTGGGAAAAATGGAGTGATGTTAATTATGTGATGACTAAATGCAGCCAGACAGTACACGAGATTTATGAGATTGGCAATACTTCCATTTTTCAGATGAGGAAACATACTCAGCTAAGTTCAACAAAAATTCAAGGTCACCCATCATGGAATGGGAAGAATGGGAGTTTTAAACTTAGATCGAAATGATCCAAAGCATGGGATCTCTCTGCTGCATCAAGCTGATTTCTAGCAGTGGCCATCGAAGAAAACCTCAGTGAGAGCTCACTTCCCAGGGGTCTGATTCTTGTTGTAAAGTGGTGGCAATTAATGCAGTTTACTGTCATAAGGACTTACTATATCATCGTTGTAGGGTCTCTTCCCTCAGACTGGGGAGTGTTGTCACTTGAGTCTTTTAACCTCCCCTGGCTGGCGCTACTGCACTAGGGGGAACTTGCAATCCGATTGTTAAATGCACCATGTAGGCAAGAAAAGCCATGTAGGAATGCACATTGGAAGAAGCCCAGCAGATGATGAATAGCAGACCTGAATCTTATCATGTATTTCAGGATGATGTACGGACGGGACTGTGGGAAACTGCCTTTGACAAATGTGCTTGGGAAGGGGAATTATCTCCAACAATGAATAATGTTCTTATTATGTGATCCTAAAAAGGATCAGGACCCCTATCGTTTGGGAAATAATCATCCCCGTATCCCTTATTAACAGCGATATGGAAGCATGTGCTAAAGATGCTGCACGTCTTACTGAAGCTGTGATGGATAGCCATGAGTCCTGGAATTAGGTTGGACTTATGAAAGAGAACTTGGTATGCATGGTAGCAGGTAGAAGTGTACAATGAAGCTAAGGTCACTTTTAACCCTGGCTTCATGAGGCTTTGCAAGACTTATGTCTGCTATCTTAGCCATGCACCCAATGGCTTTTGGTCACGCTAAAGCTATGATTAAATACTGGACAATATGTGACAGAAATTTGTAGGAAATAAAACCCTTTCTAAAGGGAGGAGAAGACTAGTGTGCTAGGCATTTTAAATATTTAAACTCATCTTATTTTCTTATTTCATACATATGTGGAAAACTAGAGTCAAAAGATTCAGTAGCCTGACCAAGGCTAGAAATTAGCACAGTGAGAATTTGAACCTGGATGGTCTGATTTCGTAGTCTCTGTGTGTTGTTGTCCACAGTAACTTTAAAAAATAACCTCCTGGTTGGAGTTCAAAATAGTAGAAATGGAAACAACTGAGTGCATATGTGAAGGTGCCTACTGCAGCCTTTTGCACATAGTAGGCGTTCAAGAAATGCTAGTCAAATCAAGAATTGTCAATACAAATTAATTTTTTAGGGACTGTGTAATGGTTGTAGAGTGTTTTGCATTCCTTGCTTTCTTCCCTCCCTCTCTTTCCTTCCTTCTTTCCTTCATTCCATGTTTGAGCATTCTCTAAAAGCAGGCAGAGTGCTGGTCACAGGAGATTGTAAACACATCCTGGACTTAAGGAACTTAAGATCTACAAAAGACAGATGACTAAGATGTGATTATATTTTGTTGCAGTAAGTGGAAATCCCAGAATACAGATAACCAAGTATCTAAGGACTTCCCAGAAATTGTGAGATGTAAAGAAAGATTCCTGGAGCTCAGATTTATTTTATTTTTTTAGTTCAATGGATGCTTTGTGACCTACCTTTTATTATTATACACACTGTCTATAATTAAATTCCTAGTTGTAAAAAATAAATTCTACCTTGTCCTCAAATGGAAAGAAGACCAGCAGACCAGAAAACTTGCTTGGCAGCAAGTTGCTTCCACTGCTTTTAGAGTAAAAGTTCCTTCAAGTTATACACATATTTTATTCATTTCCTGGTATGCATAGAACCAGACACATAGTATGTGCTCATTAAGCCTTTGTTGAACAATAGAATAGCCAATATTAGAGAGGCAATTCTTTGGCCTTTGGCCTACATTTTCCTAGAATTGGTAATTTATATTCCATTAGTTTTCCTTTAATGTTTTAAAATAATGAATACTGTGGCTTCTCCTACTGCTCTGAAAGTTATAGACTGCAAATAGATTTTGTGTAATTTGCTAATGCTGGTCGATTTTAATGGCTGCTTCGAGCACTATGTAGAGGATTCTGAAGTCATATCCTGGCCATCAGTGAGAACAGTTAACACTCAGGTATATTTCCTTTCCATCTTTTTGTTTTTTTCTGCACATGCATGTGTGCACACAAGCATGCAAACACACCCCATTGTCATTTGATTCTACTGCGTATTTAATTCTGTATTACTTTTTACGAAACCTTACAATTCAAGCTATCCCAATGGCATTATACATTTGTGCAATTGTCATTTTTAAAATGCTGAGTGAACTCATTTTCTTCAGCTTTTACTCACAAAACCTCTCTCCCAACCCTTCTGTCATCGTTGTCATGTTTCAGTGGTCCTTTCCCAAATTTGCCAAATCTAGCTTGAGTTGTGACATACAGCACTGCTTTCACTAGTCAGTGATTCATTCTGTTTTCATCCTTGAACTGACTTAGCGTTTATCTTCTGTATCTTTGTGGTCAGGGAAGATGCTAACTTGTTTCCTGCAGTGAGAAGAAACCAAGGCTTTAGGGTGGGCTCTCCTTGACGGTGTCACCAGTGAGGGTCACCAGTCTAGTGAGGCACTGGAATTAAGATTTGCCAGGTGGTGCCTCTGAGCTCCAGTGGTTTTTGCAGTTCAAACCTTTTAACTTCAGCTTATCAACTTTAATATGTTGTCCTGGTGTCTTGATTTTTTGGTTCATCTGTTTTAATATGATGAAATATAAAAATCAAGCTCAGTTTTGTCCCCTCACAATGACTTTAGGGGTTTGCAGCTGATAACCTATTCTTTGTCTGTTAAGGATTCGAATTTTAAACAGCCCCCACATACATTTTCCTAGTATCGGTCATCAAGTGATTAGTGCAACTATTTAGTTCTGGTCGTCTTTCCTATTCTTGGTAGATTTATTTTCTCTTCTTAGAATTCTACTGCTGCCCTCTCTGTCTGGGAGACTGGAGATGTCATTTAAACATTGCTTATTAGGATTCCATTATTTGTCTCTCATATACAGTCAGCTAAATCAAAAAGTCAGTTTTTTAAATTGCAAATTTAAATGACAATTTATAGACCAGGTCTACTGGAAATTTTCTGTCCTTGGCATCCATCATCGCTTGTATGTATATAGTTTTATGCTCTCTCTCTTTTCTCTTTTTATCTTCTTGAGAGCACAGCACACATATCCGTCAGAAGGATCAGAACTGCTTGCAATCAAACAAAAAATGCAATAAAGATCTTGAAAGAAAATGAAGACAAACACCGTATCCTAGACCTCACTTAAATATTAGTTTTCTCCCTCCTCCTTTCCCTCCCATGCCTCTTAAAAAAGAAACTTGCATTAGTCAATTTTTTTAAAGTGTTAAAACCTGTGGTTTAGATAAAGTAAACATTCACTGAGTGCCTGAAAATGTGCTAGTTATTGTGAGTTAATCTGCATGATAAACCATGATAATGACATTGTTATTAGTAATATTACCTGGTACATAGTACGTGCTCAATACATATTAGCTATTAGTAATAAATATCAGCTATTAATATGAATAGTAAGTGCTCAATAAATATTACCTATTAACATTACTAATATTATAGGTAATATGGGTAATATTATAGGTAAATATTAATAGGTAATATTTATTGAGCACTTACTATTGTACCAGTCATTGTTCTATGAGTTTTAATTGTCATAACTCATTTAAGATAATAATATGTAATTTCTAGAAGAGGAAGCTAAGGTTTGTGGGAGGTGACTTGCTCAGGGCCTAAGCCTGTGGGAGGGATGGAGGTCCAGCTCCTGACTTCCAACACTGTTCATTCACCCTGTTAGCTCTTATTTTCAGTGAGAAAACTTGGGGCCTATTTAGTGTCTCTCTTTTATGAAAATGAAAGGTTGAAAAGTCATCTCACTGTGCCTTGCCCAGTTTTAATGTTTAGCAGACTGGGGGAGAAGGAGTGGCTTTCAACCTTGAAATCACCTTCTCGTATCAGTCCATTTTCTCTGGGATCAGAGTAGATTGGCAAAGCTTTATGATCTTCCAGTTCAAAGCTGACAGATTATCTATTTTGATGGGTAAAATCATCTCGAAAATTCTTCTGAAGCCAGCTGCAGTGGTTGGTCCATTTCAGAAAATGCCTGTGATACCCCATAACTTCAGTGATAAAAATTAATAGAGGAAAATTTGCAGGTGGAGGGCCAACGTATTTTTTTTTTTTGGTAAAAAAATGAGCGGATATTTATGGAGTGCTTCTGAAATCTCTGATACATGAGCTCATTTAATCCTTCCTTAGAAAAAATAGTAATTACCTTCTTTTTTATTGATAGGAAAACTGAAGCTCAGAGAAGTTAGGCAGTTTGTCCACACAGAGGCAGCGAGTGGTCCCACTGCATCCACGTGTCAGACTTTCTCATTTGTAACAGGAAGATGAAGGCCTTTCTTTTAGCCTCTGCTTGCCAGGCTTCAGTGGAGGCAGCGGCTGACAGAGTCACGGGCTGGTGGGCTCTCAGCCAGTCACAGGAGGTGTGAGCATGAGGAGATGAAAAGACTCCCACCTGGGAGCAGAAATGGGGAGGGAGCCCGGGGAAGCCCAGCAAGCCCAGCAAGTCCTCAGATAACAATACAGGTCTGACCCGCAGTGAGAGAGAGAGGGGAAAGGAAGGAAGGGTGGGTGGCAGTGTCTTAGACAAGGTCACCGTGGAGTCCTTGAGGTCGAGCTGCTCATCAGAGAACCCCTTTGTCTCCTGGGAATGGACCTGCCTGAGTACCCCGTCCTGCTTTATCAGTGGCCAGGAGCAGCCTATGGGAAGCATGGTCATGGTGCAGATGTGGACAGGGATTTCTGAGATCAACATCTGGGGGTACTTGATCTCTTTCTCTGTAGTTAGAAGCCAGCCAGGTGCATTCCATGGCTCCCACATTGCACCACACTGATGCTCCAGATACCTAAGTATTACAGGTTGCTATGAGATGTCCCCTCTAACTTCTTCAGTTTGCTACTATTTGGTGCAAACTAGCAATTCAGATTTCTCTCCCCATGCCACCCTAAGTCCTTCAAGCAAAGGGGGTTAAAGGTGGTGCTAATTGAAGTCATGATCTCAGATTCTCTGGCCAGTTAGTCCAGCAATTCCTGGGACATTTTGCCCTTTCACAGCCTGCAAGAACTGACAAAAGGGGACCCAAATCAGCTATTGTGGTAACAGCCCAAGAAGGAAGCCCTCTTAGTACCTAGTGTTCTTCCCACACAAGCTAAAGGAGAATGTCCATCCCAGTAGACTCTGCCACCAACACCTGGAAGGCCAGGGTCCCATTTCCTGAATGTCTTTGTGATGGACAGCATGCATAGGGCCTTCCTTAAGTCAGCTCTGTGAACCCTCACAATGACCAGAGAGGCCAGTGTTCTTTAGAATATAGCCCAGTCATTGTGTTACTACCTTCAGAATTACAAATAAATCAGTCATTGTTCTGCCATTCAGTAATTAATCCATATGACTTTGGGCAACTTCTAAATCTTCTAAGCCTCCATTTCATTACCTGTAAAATCAGAGTGATGGGACCCATCTCTCAGGGAGCTACTTCAGAAGAAATGAAATCATATATATACGTGACCCAGCATGGTGTTGGACATATATGTAGTGACATGCTAGTTCACTCCTCTTGTTACTATGAGAAAAACCAGAGCCCACACATCATGGCGGTTCTCGGGACCCTAAGTTCTGTGAGAGGTGGACCGTGCAAGCCTGTGTACATGCACCATCATGGCCTGGCTCCCTGCTAGGCAGGGAGGTGCGGAGAGGACACCAAGCGCACCTTCTCTGCCATCTTGGAGGCTGCCGCTTACCATTCACTGTTACTCATGGGTCCTCAAGCATGCCACGTACCTTACGGCTCTCTGCTTAGCCTTCACATTGGCCTTCTTCCAGAATCATTTGTTGCTTGGACCAGAACCCACTCCGAAAGAAGCAATCCAGAAGGTTGGGCATCCTGGAGCCTCCAGCCTGGCTCTGGAAGGCCAGACACTAGTGTAGCCCATCTCATCTTTCCAGACCCATCTTCCTTCATGGTTTCCAGCCCTGCTGCTTGCTTCTCCCTCCCTGTAGCCAGGGTTGCCTTGGTCACTGTGCTAGTGGCCAGCCTTATTGGCTTCTCCAGTCAAGATCCCAACCAAGATTGAGTCACTAGGGTCCCTGTTTCAGATTCTGGGCAGAGAAAACCTGTAAATCTCAGTCCAGGTCTGACAGTCACCCCTGATCTGTTCAAGAAGTGGGGATCTACAGGGTGCCCCAAAAGTAGGTATACAGTGTAGGTTTGTTTTATAGTGTGTATGTGTGCCCATATAATCTGTTGTGATGAATTTCATTGATTCAACCTACTTTTGAACCACCCTGAATAATGTGACAGTGGGTGTTACAGTCTACCCTGTTGGTGAGGGGAGGGGATCAGTATGCAAAGTAGTGAGGCACAGACTGAATAGACAGGACTGCCAAAAAGATTCAGTCCAGATGTCACTTCTTCCAGGAAGCCTTCCTGGTCCAGCCAGACAAGGATAGTGAGGCCCTCCCCAGGCACTGGCTTTGGTTACAGTAGCTCTCACTACATACTGTACTTGGTTCAACTCCACATCCATCTTCCCACCAGAACTTGTCTCCTGAGGGCAGGGACTGGATCCAATTTTTCTTTGCAAACCCCGCCTGTAGGTCAAAGCCCACACACAGTAGGTAGTCTGCAAATGTTTACAAATTGCATATCGCTGGGGAAACAGACAAATCATAGCACTGCAGAATGAGAAGTACTCCCAGTGAGAACATGAAACAGCCATCTTGTCCAAAACCAGTTGTCCCACACCCACCAAGGGGCGGTAAACGTCAGAGAGGACAGAAGCGGAGCTGGATGCTTTTCATGTAGAGTCACAGTCTGCGTCTTTGATCCCAGATTCCTTTAGGCTTTGAATCTTAAAGAACCTGCTGCAGTTACCCACGAAATAGCCATCCGGCACCCCCAGCATTCATGCCAATTAGCCTGGGAAAGATGAAAACTTTGGGGAATTAATGAGCTGAGTTGGCACCTGTTTGCTCAGCACTTCAGCCAGCGTCTCTTGAGCTGCTTGAACCAACTGGATGGTGTCAGGCTTAGCCTTTCCCAGGGAAAGACTTACAAAGGCATTTGTGCTTTAGCTTTTCCCAACTTTCCACTTACTTTGGCTGACTGGCCTAAAGATTGTGGAGTGAAGGTCTTCAGAGCCCGGCCCACGCCATCCCCACGTCCCCACCCCCTACCCACCCTGCCTCTGCCCATTAGAGCATTAGGTCTGCGGCTAAGGCAGTGTGTTAGTCTTGGAGACAGAACAGGTGTTACGTTCCAACCTGCTTTTCTACATAAAAAAGTGTGGTGGGGCCCAGTGTGGTGCTTGACACTGAGGTACTCAATGAATATTATCATCCAGAATACTGTCATCGATGTGAGTGTCTGCTCCACGAGCACATTGCTGTGACCATTGCAGTGGGACTGCCACCTCCACCAGTGCCGAGTACACAGTTAATAGGTGCCTAATAAATATTTGTTGAATGAATAAATGAGCAATGGTGAATAGTAATTAAGAGCTCTAGCAGGAGAGGGCCCTGGATTTGCATCTGGCATTGCCACTTTTGCACGTGGTGATCACGGGCAGTTGACTCCTCCCTCAGACTCCATCCCTTCATCTTTGATTGTGAGGTGGCCAGTCATGGTCTGGGGCTTACTGTAAAGTGCTTGCTTAGCACAGGGGGCCGGGACATGGGGAGTACTCACCAAATAGGAGCTGTTCTTAGTAACTTATTATTAATGAAGCAACTTGAAATACCTTGCTTGATACTTACGTCTCAGACTCTTCATTTATAAAATGAAAATATAGCCAGTCCTCACTTAACTACCTGCTTAACAACCGCCGGGACTTACGACCAGTTCTCCAGTGCGGGGAATCCCCTTTCTCCATCTGTGTGAGTCTCAGGATCCCCCCTTTCCCATTCTCAGTCTCATTCTCATTCTCAAAGTCGGTCAGTATTCACTACGTGAAGCATTCACAGTCACGCAAGACTATACGTTTAGTTTATTACAAGTGTGATGTCACATGATAGCTGTTGAAAAATACATACCCTGTGGTGCCATGGCACACCACAAGGCATCTACCTTTAAGTTCCGTGATTATCGACCAATTCACTTAACGACCTGGTCATAAAGTGAGGAGTACCTCTACTCTACCTGCTCTACAGGGTTCTTCTGAGGGGTAATGCAATATGGTGTACAGAGCCACATGCCTGGGCTGGATGCAGTGGCCGGTGGATGATGCCATTGCCATTAGCAGAGGACCACAGGGCTCAGGCAGTCACCACCATCTCCAGGGCAGTGGGCAGGAGGAAGCAGGCAGCTCAGGAGACGGGTTTGACTGTGGCAGCTCTCGTGGGCAGACACTCGGGGCTCTGGCCTTCCCTTTGCATTTCACCCTGAACAAAGTGAGGCCTCTCTGAGGGATGCTCGGTCACCCAGCAAGCTGTCCTTTTGAGTAGAGTGACTTTTCTCATTCTCATGACCAAATGCCAGCTCTTCACCAAAAACCCCTTCCTCCTCTGATCTTGTCTCAGTCATAAGAGATGACTGTGCTCCCTCTTCTTATGTGATTTAAAGGAGATTACTGGGCAGTGCCCTCCGTCCATCTCTCACCTTCCTCTTCCCCACCAGCCAGTCACCTTGTGATATGAAACCTGCCTAGTCTCCCAGCCCCTGGAAACAATTCTTGGAAAGAAAAGAGCTAAGCAGGGTACATTGGACGGAGGCGAGGAGCATCTCAGATGAGAGTTTGAGGGGCATATTCTGGAAGGAAAGAAGGTAGGAGGTGAGTCTGGATAGACTACACTGTTGAGTAAAGCCTGTCTGTGGGGTTCAAGGTATAAGCAGGAGCACACCTGGCCTCCTGGTCGACAAAGCACCCATCCCCTGCGTGCCATCCTGCATGACCCTCGTGGGGTCAGCTCCCTGAGTGGGCAGAACCAGGCACAACAACTCCAGGACGCTCTTACAGAATGGAGGCAGAGGGCATGTGTGGCTTGTTGCTGTCACATGGCGAGCAGTGGCGTGCTTGGGGCCAGATCCTGGTTTCTTCTGATGGCACAGTGTTCCGTCAGCAAGAGCAAGGGCTAGGAGGTAAGACGGGCCTGGTGTGCTGATCACTCGCCTGTTTGCTCTCAGATTCATTCTCCAGTGTGTGTGGCAGAGTGTCCTGTGTGTCCCAGAGGGCGAACACTGGCAGTCTCAACTACCTGCCCTTTCCGGCCACTGGACTTTCCCCTGGGCTCAGCCAATAGGAGGCACTGATGGGAGAGTAGAGGTTGGGGCAAAGGGAGAGGCCAGGGCACTCGTCCCCATCACTCTGCTTCTGGCTGTGGCTGTGGCAGTCACTGTGTAGCCTCTGTGGACACAGGTCCTGGCAGGGGCTCCTCTTTCATGGCTGCAGTCTCCAGGGCAGCCCTGCCAGAGTTCTGGCCAGCTCTCAGTGGACGGCCACGCTCGCCTGCATCCCGGGTACAGCACCTCCTCTGTGTCTTGGTCTAATCACGGGGCTGGCAGCCGCTTCCTGCTCTCACTAATCCCTAGGGTACTTCCTTTTCCCCGGCTTCTCAGCCTTTCCAACACCACTGTAAGGGCGCCTCACATTAAGTTCCTTCTCTGAATAGCTGGCACGCACTCCGTTTGTCTGATTGACCCTTGACTGGTCCTTTGTGTTTGAAACTTGGCTCCACAATCTACACAAGAAATCTAACTTTGGATGAGCTACTTAACCTGCAGAGGCTCTTTATTCACCCATGCAATTGGGACTTTAGAATTAGAGACTGTATATGTACAGAACCTAACAGGGCTCTGCACACAGTAGGTACTGAATGACTAGCAGCTCTTATTTCTATATTACAAGTTACTTAGGAAAAGAATGTAGACCTCTCAAGGCAGAAACCTGCTCTTTTAATTTTTCAACTCCTAGTAGGATGACACACACTTAAGAAAGTCAGTAAGTTTAGTAAGTAAACTTATTGAGAGCGTCTGCGAACACCATTCCAGTCCCAAGGTAGCAAAAAGAGGATTCCTAGAGTTTCCTGGGTTCTTTGGTGTCATTCTGTCAATACTTCCACACCGGAAGTCAATTTTAAACATTAATTTGCCATAAAGCTAATAAATAGACAGTGCTGCAGGCACCTTTGGAAGATACTTGTTATAGCATTGTCATTTGTTTTCTTTTTCTTTGTTTTTTGGGTCACTGTTTCTCCCTCTCAAACTAGTTGTTCAGTGCTGAATCCCTCACCAGCTCTCGGTGGCCACGGCTGCTCCTGGGTGCACACAGACGACGGCCTGCATGGGACCTCTTGGAGGAGTGGCCAGGTGCTCCTCGTTGGGGTGACAGGGGATTGTAAGGTTTCAGGCGTCACACTTGCTAAAATTGTGAAACCTCTGGTGGCCTTGTCGAACGTGGGGAAATCTCTATTTGTAAATATTTATGGATTAGGAATCAAATATTAAATATTTACTTCAGCTTCTTGGAATTATAAATGACTTAATAAACCCTATGGGGAACTGAAATGGCTTTTAGCACCAACTCCTATATTTAATTATTTCCCAAGCCCAATCCACTCCTCTAAGGCCAGCAGCAGAGGGGAGCCTGGGGTGCCTGTGGAAAAGATGGAGAGCTCAGGTTTTAGGCTGGGATTTCATTCATTCTCTTCATTTCCCCTTGTGTGTTCCCCGAGGTGTTCAGAGTGGACATTCAGACAGGACTGTGAGGGTAAAAATCCCGCCCACAGTGCTGCAGTTGTCAGTCTGGAGCCTTTGTCAGAAAACACAGGTGCCAGCCCCTCCCCCAGATCCAGTGAGCGGGCATCTCCGCAGGCAGTGAGTGCCTGGGCATCCTGGGAGTCCGAAGCTTGACCTGAGAACCGCAGAAGGTGTCTCCCAGAGGAGGCTGCCAGGGAGGGCCGTGGCACCGCAGACAGCACACAGGCTTTGGGATGGGGCAGGTCCAGATCTGAGTCTCATCGGTGCTGATGGATAGCTGCATACCTTGGAGAAAACCCTTCCTCCCCCAACTTCAGTCTCCTCATCTTTATCACGGAGATAAAAATAGCTCTCCGTATTAGTATCTTGATGTTATTGTAACAAACAAATTACTCGTAAATGTGGTAGTTAAAAATAAAAAAGGGAAACTTTCTCACTTACAGTTCCGGAAGCCAGACATGCAAAATCAGGGTGTAAGCAGGGTCGCTGGGGTGTTCAAGCTAGATCATGGAAGCTAAAGAGCAATTGATTAAACCCAAGGACATGTGCATGTGCCACTGGAGATACTCCATGTATCAAGACATAAGGACTCTGTCCCTTACCTTCTCCAGCTTCTGGTGGCCTCTGGTGTCCCTCAGCTTATGGCCACATCTCTCTTGCTGTCTTCACGTAGCCTGCTCTTTTGTGTGTCACTTATAAGGACACTTGGCATTTTAAGGATCCGTGGATTAGGACATGAAAGTGTCAGTGTCTTTTGGGGTCTGCCATTCAGCCCATTACAGTATCTAAAGAGCTGATGCTGTCTGTCACTGACAACGGTTCTGATTGGTTGGCACTCACGCCACGGGTTTACTTAGAACGAGTCTGCTTTGTGGAGTTGCTGGGGGTGAATGAAATTACATGCATGTACCTGTGTGTCTGGGACATAGCAACCACTCATTAAACAACTTCTACTAATGTTCCCAGGGTATTTACACATATTACTCATCACATATTCATTCATTCACTATTCATTTTAAACAACAGTTTAAATGAGTACCTGCCTACCATGGGCCAGTCACTAGCCAGGCCCCCAGGATATAAAATAGGAAACAGAGTTTCTTTCTTGAGACACAAGGTGGTCGTGAGGACAGATAATGAAACCACTCCAGTGCAGTGTGATAAGCCCCTGAAGGAAGGTATTTATCAGGGATTAGAGGAGCAGTAAGTGTACCAGGGAGATTGGAGAAGGCCTCCCAAAAGAGGTGGCATTCCAGCCAGATCGTGAAAGGTGATTAGAAGTTTTTTAAATGAAAGGAGGGCATACTTGTGCTGCCTGAGATGCTCCATGTATTGAGGCATAAGGAATCACAGTGTTTTGGAGGAATTATGAAAAATGCAGGATTCTGGAGCATGGGGCTCATGTAGGGGAGCCATAGGAAGCAAAAGCCAGGTTTCATTTCATGCTCACAAAGAGAAAATATTATTAATCCCATTTTACTAGTGAGGAAAGAGAAATTAACTTTCCCAGCATCACACACCTGGGTAGCTGGAGGACTGTGCCTGGGTTTCTGCCTCCCGTGCTCTTTGACAGCAAGAGACCAGTGTCCCTCCATGCCCTTCTTCTGTCGTCTGTGGCTGATTCTTTGCTTGTTTTCTATCACCTCTACATTGGAAGCCCTTTGATTCCAGGGGCCCTGCCTTGTGGCTAGCACATGCCACTGACCTGCCGCATGCCTGACACCCAGCAGGCATTGAGCAAATCTTTGTTAAATGAGTTTTATCACCACAGAAATTCTGGCATCAAGCAGCAGAGCTGGATGAGATTCTCTGTGAAGTCCTCCCTGACCTCAGGTTTCTAGATTGAGTTTGCTTACATGGGGAGGTGAGATTTTTTTTTTTCAGGGGGGCGGGGTTCAAAATTCATGGATACCACCTGGACCCTATTGTTAAGACTATTTCCACACAGAACCTACTCTCCATCTGTCATGTGTTTTGTTGTTTGTTTGTTTGTTTTTTTGGTTTTACAGGTATAGATCTATTTACATTTGCCATTCACATGAGTGCTGCTTTTTCAATAATTCATAGAAATGTCGTGCAAAATTAATCTACAATGAGACCTCGAACTTGACTAAAGCCCAAGCCCTGCTTGTGAATGTCTTTGTTACTGTCAGCATGTCTGTTGGACTTCTTTTCAGTGTTTAAGTTCCAAATTCTCCTTTAAGAAGAGCTGGATTGAGGAAATCATTAATCTCTGGCAGTTGTGTAGATATAATTAAAGATATATGAATTTTAAAATACCTGCTGTCTCAAATTACTTCCTAAAAGAGCAGGGAGGGGGAGAGAGCGAGTTCTATTTAAAATGTCAGATACAGACACATGAGGCTGGGTAGTCAAAGCACTATATGTCTGTCACTCATGAAAACTGACAATTAGGTCCATAAATAGATTTTACAGGCTTCCACACAAGAACGCACATCCTGCACGTCTCCGCCGCATAAAGATGAGGAGCTCGGATGGCAGCCGCTGACTCATGGGAAGGGAGCAGGGATTGGGGGGGTGGTGAATGAGACATTCAGAGCAGCTCCACCGTGCCCGGGGGCTGGTGGGGAGCCCACTGCTGTGGGAAAAGGCCATGGCAGCCCTTCCTGGCTTCGCCACACAGCACTGTGGGTCTGTTTCCCCACCGGCAAAATGAAACCAGTAACAACCGTTGTGGCTATTTCCACTTTTAAGGGTTGTGGGGAGGATCAGATGAAGTTAGAGTAAAACTCTGTGGAAACTGAGAAAGACCAGGCATGTCTGAGTCGTTGGTTTGTTATCACTAAGATTACTGTTGTTGTTGATATTGGCAGCTGAGGTATTGATATATTGAGGTATTGAGGAAGAGAGATGGGTAGGTGAGTGGAGAGCAGTGAGCATTTTCTCACCTTGAGCTGCAGGCAATTCAGCCACAGGAGTGGGTGCGAGAGAGCCGGGAGGTCGGGGCAGGGGTTTGGGGGAGAGAAGGAGACCTACTCTCAGCATCTAGGCTCCATGCTCAGGGGTCCTTACTCTCTAGGAGTTCAACCTGGTTCAAGACCTGTGACATCTTAGACGCTCAGACTCCCTTTACACATAATAGGGCTCATGATTCTGTGATTACCTCCTCCACAGGACTGATGTGAAATCAGATAAAATCACAAATGTATACTAGAAATTGTAATGCCAATGTGAAATTTATGTTTGAAAATATGATCATGATCAGATTGGAAAGGGGTCAGAGGCAAGTCAGGTACCCATCTTCCAGTCTATCATTCAGGTATTCCCTGACCTCATTCAATAATCTATGGGTAATTTACTTATTTATTATGTTTCCTGTTATTATTTGCCTCCCATTGATGGAATGTAAAGTTCCACAAAGGCAGAAATGTTTTTGTGTATTATGTTCATTCAAGTGTTGCAAGCACCTAAAAGAGTCCCCAGCATCTAGTAGACACACGGTAGATATTTAGTGAAAGTCTATTATATGTTAATCATTATGGTGGGAGCAGGTGCTGGGGTACAGTAAAGGAAGGACTTTGTCCTTCAAAGAATTCATAGTTTGGTTGGAAGGCTAGAGGAGAGACACACACAGATGGATCTAAAGCAAAATGCTGTAGTGCAACATGGTATATACAGAAGATTATATTAACATATTCCCCCAGGCCAGAGTCATGCAGAGTAAGGAACTCTCAGGGAGCCTACACTCCTGATATCTACGGTTTGCCCCTTGTGATGTAGCACAAAGTATATGCCATCAGAATGAGACCTCAACTGAAATCCAGACTCTGCCGTCAAGCTGTGATGTCGAGTAGTCAGTCACCTAACCACTCTGAGGCCCATTTTTCTTCTTTTGAAAAATGCCGTGAAGATTTACTGCAACAACAAATGTAGTGAAAGTTAGTGGCACAAAAGCTGGCTTTCAGTGAATGGCATCCAGTCTACCGCCATTCCTTTGCTTTTCTCTCTAGCCCTGAAAGAAATGCAACTTTTCCAGGTATTTTGCCTTTGAGATACAGTATTTCTCTGAGTCCTTCAGAGCACTCATGAGGTGGAGAGTCTTATTCTACTGCTCTGGCTGCTACCACTGCTGGTGCTTCGGGTGTCGCCACTATCACCACTACCACTACTGTCACCAGTATCTCCATCACTTCCACCCCCACCGTGGCTCCGCATCTCTGCCTTTCCTCAGTTCCTGCCATGACCGCCAGTGCCATTACCACTTGCCATCACTGCTCTGACCCGCTGCCATTATGCGTACAGACTAATCCAGGTTTTGCCCAAAGCATCTGTGTACAGTAGGCTCTCTGCCAACTGGTACTCAAGCAACCGGCAGAAATCTCAAGTAACTGGCAAAATGCCAGTTGCTTGGGTTCTGGTTAATGGAGAGTGTACTTACATTCATCCAGCATCTCCTAGTCCCCGTGGGTGCTGGTTAACTGAGGGTCTACTGTACATCATTTCATTCAATCTTCGTAACTCAGTGCCAAAAGTGCTGTCTTTTTCTTGTACAGTTTATGAAAGTTAAATTTCAAGGGGTTCCCTAATTTGCCCAGGTCACACTGCTCTGAAGAGATGGATGCCAGTGAGAGTCACTCCTAGTCTATGAGCTCCTTCAGGGAAAAGAAGGCACCAGCGGGCACATGCCTGCCACATATGTGGAGCTTATGAAATACTCACTGCCTGGCTGATGACACCATGCTTGAGTCCACTGCTTTCTGGGACAGCTGGGAGGTAGGCCTGTGCTGGTGCTCTTGGAGTGTAGGACCCCTGTGTCCAGGATGGGAGAGTACTGCCCAGGGTCCTTCTCTCTCAGGCTCGGGCTGGGAGTGCGGGTGGTGTGCTCCTGCCTCCAGCACCCAGAGGGAGTCTCAGGGATGCTCGGGATCACATTTCACATTATGGTTCACTGCCTTACAGCAGGGAAGCATAGCCCCAGTGGTCAGACTGGATGCAAATGAGTCTCTCAGAGATGCAAATGACTTTCCTACAAAGAGCTCTGGATAATTGCTGAGAGGATGTGTAACTAAAACCACTGACACTAAAAAAAAAAAAAAAAAAAAAAAAAAGGAAAAATTCCTTTGGGGGCTTGCCAGCTAATTAGTGATGCCAGCCCTGCTTGGTGGCCAGCCAGCAAAAGGGGGCAGACCTCTCTGGGTTCGGGGCTCAGTCTTTATCCTGCTGGGCAGCTCAGGAAAGAATCACCTAGGGCAGGAGTGCAGGAGGTTCCCAATGCACGGCACCCCACATTGCCAAGCGCTCTCTAGACTGTTTGGCCTAGTGATTGTATCTGATACGATTTGAGTCCAACAGGCCTAGTTCAGACATGGCTTCTGCCACTAAGGCTGTGTGACCTTGGGTAGGTCTCTTGATCACTCTGAGTCTCGGCTTCCTCACGAGTGCCATGGGAATAACCATGCTCAGTGACAAGAGTGGCTGAGTATTAGTAGGCACAAGCTGCCTGATCCATTAAGAGCTTCTGAGTGCTGCCAAGTGCTTCCTTCCCCCCTCCCCCCCACATTCAAGCCTAGATCCCATCTGTTTTGACGGTCACTTGCTGGAAACCAACCCCCACCACCCTCTAAACCCTCCTTCCTCCCTCCTCCAGTCAGTAACCTCCTTGAGGACAGTGGCAGCCCCCCTTTTATTTCCAATGGCCTGTGCAGGTACTGGATAGATGAATGATGAATCATGATTAAATGAGTGAGTATCGGCAACGTCCATAACATAAGACACGAAAACAGTTTCAAATCCCTCTGCAGTTTGGAAAAGCATTTTTAATGTTCATTTATTGTTATTTAATCTGTGTAACAATCTGTGGTGCCAGTGGCATTTGTATCATTCTACAGGTAAGAGAGTTGAAGTTTACTGAGGTGGGAGTGACTCACCCAAGGTGTCTGCCAGTATTTGGCCTGTGTGACACTTCGTTCACTAGTCAGCAAGTGTGCCTGGAGCACTCGCACGCGCCCACTGAGCAAGGTCATGCTTTCGTTACTTTCTTCCTCCTGTAGAGCTTCCCACGGGGAGCAGGCCCGATTCTTGCTGCAACCAAAACTTAGAAATAAACAATTGCAGCTGCTTGGGATATACCCAGGTATACATGTATCACTACCTTCATGGAGCTTACATTCGGCCAGTGGGAACAGAGAGCAGAGATAAACAACACATTTGTTAAATAAGTAAATTATGGAGAATGTTAGAAGGTGATGCCTGATATGAAAAGGGGGAAGAAAAAGAAAAAAAGTGAAGGACCTTGAAAGGACTCGTGTAATCTCTATCATCTCTTGTTCCAAAACAAATACTATTTAGTCATTGAGTGTGTCCCTCCCGTTACTTAGAGGACATATGTGCCAGATAACAAGGAGATAATGTTTCCAGGTGTGAAGAGTTACATCTGTACTGACTGGATTTCTTGCAAAGGCTGGGGTGGTGGCACGGGGGCTGCAGCAAGCTGCCAGGGCCAGAGTTTGCCAGTGTATGTGCACAGGTCAGGAAGGTAGGTGTAGTCATCATACATGTAGGTGACAGCTACTGAGTGCTTACTCTATGCCAGACCCTGATCCAGGTTCCTTGCACATAATAACTCGTTTAATCTTTACAGCAACCTGATTTGATAGCTATGACCATGAGTCCTCTTTTGTGGAGGAGAAACTGCAGCACAGAAAGGTGAATAACTTGCCCAAGATCACACAGCTGCAGATGGGCAACCTAGAATGTGAACCCAGGCTGACAGCCTCTGGAGTCAGCTGCTGTGACCATGCAGCCATGCTGTGTGATAGATACCAGCTCATTCTGACTGAAAGAGCCGCCATAGTGTGGTTGATGGGGCCGAGGAATGACAGAGACAGATGTATAGTGAAGTCACTCTGAGTGAGAAAACCAAGAGCACTGGACACCTCAGACCTGCTTTTTGACCTTAGGTTGAGTCCCCTGACTTCTCTGTGCCTCTGTTTTCTTATGTGTACCAAGGAGGGGGGGTGGGGTGGTGGATTGGGTTGTTTGTGCTGTGTAGTAGCCCCAAGATCTATGGGGTTTATGTCATTTCATTGACTCTTTACAGTCAGTGTAATTCCTAGTGGTTAAGGTTCCAAGCTTTGAATCCAAACTGATTTGAGCTTGAACTGTGGCTCTATATTTCACTGAGGGGGAGAGAGGTTTAGGGGATGGGGTTTGAAGCATAGCTTAAGTTGTGTAAATTGAGCCTTAGTTTTATTATCTGTTAAATGGGTGTGCCCAAGGATTCCCCTCTGACAGGGTTATAGTGAAGATTACATGAGGTCACATATGCAGAGTGCCAGCCATCCTGCTTGGTACTCAGTAAACAGCCAGGTCATGGTGGCTCTATCTAGCTATAATGTTGTGAGGGCTCTGTGACTTGCCCCCACTAACGTGTGGTCACCTTGAAGGAAGGCAAGGACTGTACCACCCTTCTCTCTGCCTCTGGCACCAAGCACAGGACCTGTCTGGTGAGTGTTTCTGGGTGAAGGAATGAAGCCTTTCTTTGCATTGCTGAGTCTCTTCATGGCAGACTCAGGTCAGAGAGGCGGCTTCTCTCAGGTTCTGTGTGTGTCTGCACTTTACTACTGCATGCATTGTGGAGTTTGGAAAGCCTTTGAGGATGCTTTCAGTCTTTGATTAACAATCAGGATCAAAACTTTGAGGTTTCACACTTATCTTTATTTTAAAAAATCACTCCTTTTTTCCTCAGTTTGTTAGCAAACAAGAAATGGAGGACAATGTTTTGGGTTTTGTTTTTTTTTTAAATCTGAAAACTGTGAAGACCCTCCAAGATAGTCCTGGTCTGTTTGCGCTCATTGAAGGCCCACAGCGGGGTCACAGAAACCGGAAATCATTGGCAGCAGTTGGCAAAGGGAAGAGTTCCACTTAAAACTAGTTAATATTCTCTTTATTACTTCTTGTGCTCTAGTTTAATTGTAAATTACAAACTATGCTGCCTTCACATATGTGTCCTTTACTCTGTGTGTTTTGCAATTACTCACTGTCGCTCTGTTCCTCTGTGCACCAGGAACCAGCAGGGCCTCAAACCTGCTGGAAATTTCCCTGCCATGTCATTCTCTGTTTGTTGAGCCTGTAATGATTCTCTCTCTCTCTCTCTCTCTCTCTCTCTCTCTCTCTCTCGTTCTCTCTCGCTCTCTCGCTCTCTCTTGCTCTCTCGCTCTTGCTCTCTCTCTCTCTCTCTCTCTCTCTCTCTCTCTCTCTCTCTCTCTGCCACCCCTGTTTGCTGGTTAAGACTCAGTTCAGCTACTCCTCATTCTGGAATCAGATGCCCTGATGGGCTAGCCCCACTTCCTCTCTGCTCCTCTAGAATCTTCTGCTGTCTTCCCTGTAGGTTTCCCTTTCATGGGTTTCGGTCACCCCTTTACCAGTCTGCCTTCCATCTACACTGAATCTTCTGAAGACAAGGGTTGGGTCTGTGTTCATTATCTCCCCAGCTGCTGCTTAATGTAGTGCATTGGCTGAATTGTTCATGAACCCAAAGAGGTGAAACGGGCCTGGGCACAAAGAGCACCCTGCCCATAGAAGGCAGAAACCAAAGGCTAGAAGGTTGGCAGAAGTGGTTGTGACTTGTGCTTCAATTACACAACAGCTGATTGTGCCACATAACCAGATGTCAATTATCTGTGTGGTGTTGCTCTCCAAGGTGCTTAATCAAAACTAGCTCATTAACCCTCTCAAAAAGCTTCCAAGGAAGCAAGAAAGTAGATTTTTTTTATTTTTTATTTTGGTAACATGAGAAAAGGAGACATCAAAGGTGCTGAACTTGCACATTCAGAGGCTGATACAATTAACTCCCTGGATCCTGGGGGAGTACATACAGAATCCATTCTCTCCACCCAGCCTGCTCCTCCCATTCTCTCCCTGACATCATGCTGACATGTCTCCACCACCCCCACCCCCACCCCATCTCCCACCTTCCCACTCCCATCTATTTATGACTTGCTACTTCCCATCCAGGTTCACAGATGATTTTAGAAGTGGAGAGCGAGCAAATCCAGTTGGACAGTTTAACCAGATTCAAAAGGATTTGGATCATTTGCGTAATTGGGCTAGCAGATGGTAAATTCAGTTCAAAGTACAAAAATGTAGAATAATTACAAGGGGAGAAGTAACGCAGTTTATGGACGAGGGAAGTGATCCGGAGGACAAGCTCATTGCAATCATTATTATCTCAACGCATTAGAAGAGAAGGACACACAGCACAGTTCTAGGTAACAGAGACAGAGCCCACGAGGACCCTGGTGACATGCCGGTGGGTCGCAGTGCAGAAGAGCCATCATGTCTGTCTTCTAGAAGTGAGAAAGGAAGCGGTTAGGGTAGAAAAGTGTCTGGGGAGGGTGGTGATTGGTCAGGCTGAGAAGCAGTCACGGTCACTTTATTGGGTTCACATCGTACCTGTGTCCTCCTTACCTGTGACCCCTCCATGTTCCCCTGTAGCCTCAGTTTCCCCTGCTGTAATATGAACACACTAATGCCTACTCTCTTATGTTGAAGAATATATGAAATCATGAATGTGAGAAATGCATGCATCTTGTTCTGGAAAAATCGGTAAATTCACTCTTATGAGTATTAATTTTATAATCGCATCCCTCCCCCCCACATCCAGTGGTTTTAATGAATGAAAATTGGAAATGAGTTGCTTATTGGTGTGACAGTCTGAATAATGACCCCCCAAAATATCCACATCCTAATCCCCGAAAGCCTGTGGATGTTACCTGAGATGGGACTTGGCAGATATGATTAAATTAAGGGTGTTGAGGCAGGGAGATTATCCTGTATTATGCAGGTGGAGCCTACATGGAGTGTCCAGTTAAGTGTCTCTTTGAGAGGGAGGTTGAGGAAGATTTGACATAGAAGAGGAAGGCAATGTGACCACAGGGGTTGAGATTGGAGTTATGCATCAGAAAGCCAAGGAATGCCAGCAGCCAGTAGTAGCTGAGAGAAAGCCTTCTCTCTTAGAGCCTCTGGAGGAAGTACAGCTTTGCCAGTACTTTGATTTGGGCCCAGTAAAACTGATTTTAGACTTTGGCATCGAGAAGTCTGGGAGAATAATATTCTGTTGTATTAAGACACCTCGTTTGGGGTGATTTGTTACAGTAGCCTCAGGAAACTAATACAAATAGAGAATCTGACCAATGTAGAAAAAATCTGGATTGAGTCCAGGCTCTGATTCTCACTTCACTGGAACCCTGAGCCATCTGTCTTGATTGACCTCATTTTCTTCATCCTTAAAATGAGATAATAGTTGATTCCTTATATAGATTATTGGGAAGATGTAACAGAGATAATGCATATACTTTATCTACCAGAGAAACATAAAAAATGATGCTAGGCATTGTTTTAAGTTTTGACTCAGGCAATGTTTAGTCAGCCCTCAGAATTCCGGAGAAGCTGACAGAGCACAGTGTTGGAGAATGGAGGTAACAGGGTAACAGTCAGCATTGTGGAGGCAGCTGCAGGTGTTAATGACACCAGGGCAATTTGTCTGTAGTGGGCAGGACTGTGCCTATCCAAAAGGGGCTCAAGTCAGCTCTTGTTCTAGAGAAGCTTGGGGTGCTAGGAAAGGCAATCTAGCAGAACTCAAGAGCTGACATCAGGACAGAGCGGAGGGCTATCTCACGTTAGGAAAACAGGATTTGGGGCAGGGAAGTCATCCTGGGGACTCATGATCCCAGGTGACTGCCAGGGAGGAAGCTCAGGTACAAGTGCCTGCCCCAGATCCCGCGTTTCTAAGGACAACTTAATGCCAAGCCCTAACAATTTGAGCTGGTAGTATAAACCCTGAAGTCCAAAGCAGACTTAGTTCCCCTGACAGTGTGGCAGATACTGTGCCTGGACTGGACCCACCCTATCCCTGGGCCCATTCTGGGCTACTTAATGAAGGACGTCTGAACTGGACCAAGGTGCTTCCAAAGTGTTCTGTAGAGGGCCAGGGTTTGTCCTTCTTTAGGAAACACACTAGCTGAGCAGCCTGAACACATGTAGGTCAAGAGGGAAAATGAGGATACAGAACTGAAGACATTATTCAAGGATTGGAGTCTGAAGGACAAGACAGAGTGGCCAAAGAAAGTGCAGTGGCATGAAGTGGGAATCTGAGATCAGCGAGGTCTAGAAAGTTGAGTGCCAGATGCGTACGAGCAGGTAGTTGTGGCTAAGACTGTGGACAGAGGCAGACCCTTTGTGTCTGAGTGGCGCTGGCTGTGACACAGAGAGGTTCCAATGGATACGTATGGGACGTGACGGCCAGAGATTGAGCACCTGGCTTAAGGACATGGCATGCTAGGGAGAGCTGGGCCTCGAACCTTTGTCCTTTGCTAGGCTTTTAACCCATTTCCCATTTAGAAAAAAGGAGAAAGTATAGCTCGCTGCTGCATTCATTTAATTTTACACAAACTCGATGTTCAATATGTAAGTAAGATATAAAAATGCTTCTTGGAGTTACTTGTAAACAGAACTTGTCTCTAATCCTAATGTAACAGACGTGTATATGATGATCAGTGTTTAATAATATATTTTTGGGTGGTAAGTTTCAAAGCATGGAGCTTTGGGGCTAAGGTTAGGACTGTAATCCTCAGGTTATCTACCCATCTCTGAGTAAATGCTGCAGCTGCGAGTGCCGCCAATGAGTATTCTTGGGGCAAATGGGAAATGGGTTAAATTGATTAACTATTACCATTTTGTAGGTCTCAGGGACTCTTTGTTCTTGAATCTAAAGAGATTATGTTCTAGCTGCTGCCTGTGTTTTAATCTGCATCCGGTTTAACAACTCTTGTGCTCTCTCTGATTACACCTCAAGTTTTTGACTATCATTTAAGAAAAGAATGGTCAGAGAGAAAAGCAGAATTCAGGAATAAAAAGTAATTAAACATAATAAACCTCTTGAGAGTAGCCATTAATTTGGATGTGAACTGTAAAATTGCCTTTAAAGTAATAAGGGATAATATCAGGCGATTGTAATATCCAGCATGGGAAATAACATGCTGATAACATTGACCAGGGCAGGATAATACATGTGGTGGATCCCTGATTTTTGCTGAATTAATGATGTTGGTTTCATTTCATTGCTGATTTAGGATATACATATCATAAATGGCACATTAAAGCTAATGTATCAAAAATGCACCTAAAGAGCTGAATGGTAGGGAAATGGTAGCCCCCTGAACGCAGCAATTTTATGATATCTTAGGTTTAATGCTTAATCAGTAGATATTTACAACTGATTATATTTATTTTAATGCCTTGAAATGCCAGTTCAATAGAATTATCGGAAACAGACGGGCTTGTGAGTATGCTGGGGGAACATTCCGATTTAGTTAGTAGACTAAAAGGAGACTAGAATACTCTTTAAAAAAAGACTTGGTAATTGTTTTTTATCAGCAGAAGAGCTGAATATTGTCATGCTAGAAGAAATGTGTTGTTTGGATTTCATAGAATATGTATCAAGTATATAATAATCTGAGTTAAAACAATTTTGTAACCAGGATTGACTCAGACTTTATTTACTCTAGGAATTATTATGATGGAGCTTGCTTCTGATATATTGGTTTGTAGGAGTTGCAGTGTGATTGTCCAGCTGTTTTAAGGGGAAAACCATCCACCCACCCACCCACCCACCAGTTTGTCTCTTCATCTGTTCATTTGTTCATTCATTTATTTATTCATTCATCAGATATTTATTGAGCACCTACTATTTACCAGGCAATGTTTTGAGTGTTGGGGATACAATAGTTAAAAGACAAATTAGTCTCTTACATTCTGTTATGGACATGAGAATAGAGATTCTATGCCATACATTTTTATAAATGGTTAAGGACTTAAAAACATACTTATGATCTAAACGGAAAAACAGAATGAAATTTTACATTTTCAATTCTCTCTGTCTCTCTGTGTGTGTGTGTGTGTGTGTGTGTGTGTGTGTGTGTGTGTGTGTTTGAGTAGGGGTAGAGGAATTAATTGTTGGAGTGAAATACACCAAATATTAAATATGCGCATCTCTGGGTTTTTAGATTAAACATATATTTTGTCTTCATTTTTGTATATAGTATACTGTTTTTCTCAATAAGTATTTATGGCTTAGCTAAAAGGAAATAAGTAACCAAAATGGTTACTGGTACATAACTGAGCAGAAGTTACTATATAAATAACCATGGGTGAGTGGAGGGTTTTTAGAAGATCAGCTATGGTATGTGGAAAACTTCGTGGAAAACTGCAATTTGTTTGGATGCTTTGTCTTTGCTTTCGAATTTGCCCTTGTTTTAAAGCCAAGAAGTCCTCTCTCTTGTTTGGCACATTCTTACCTTCAGCAAGAGCAGTGATGTGACATGATGAACGGATTTCACGCTAGTGAAGGATTATTTAAAAATGGCTGCTTCTGCTAATTGATTATTTTGTGTGTGTTACCCTAATGATACTGTCTGAAAGATGAAATGTCTCTCCTCCATTTTCCAAAGCAGCCTTCAGTAACCCTCGATGACAGTGGGGCTTCCTCCCTGGCTTTAATTACTCCAGGCAGGAGCTCCTGGTCGGGGCCTGGGTGCACTTCCCCCAAGGGAGAGAGCCCAGCTGATGAGCTAGCCCAGGGAGCGTCGGGAGCTAGTCGTGGAATTTGGAAACCATTAGAAAGCCGGGTCATTTCATTATTCATTCACTTGAAATAATCCCGGGACTGCTTTCAGTGACATGGCTCCTTCCGCAAATAAAGATAAGCCAAATCCCTGGGCACTCAAAGAAGGGGAAGATTCTCTAAATTAATTCCAGGCTCAAATAATTCAGCAGTATTTGTAATATTCTGTGCATAAATTGGCAATTTGCTAGAGAGATCAGGAAATGATAAAGGTCCCCCCCCCCTCGTTTTAACAACTGCTGAGGCAGCTATTGGGATAAAAAAGAAATGTTTTATCCTTAATAAATGTCCTATCAGGTAATGCGCTGATTAAGGGTGTCCATACATGGCACCCCTCCCCCTTCAAAGCAATCATTTTTCACCAGAGAGACTGAATATAGTGGGAGTAGAAGATGATCTCAGTATGTTTTTCAACACGAGGAAGTTTCATCTGAAAAATAAATACACTAACATTATGAAGAAATGCAGAAATAAGAGTGCAGACTGAGAGGTGTCCTTTTTTTCAGTTTAAAGGTGTTTCAGTTGTTTTGGTTTTGGGTGGTTTTGAAAGGCCCTTTGCCCTTGCTTAATAATGACACCACATCCTCGTCCCAGACTTCAGTATCTCTGCCATCTCTTTCCTCCTTCTCATTGCCAAGGCCATTTGTGTGGTTTCAGCTGTCACTGGGGAACCTTTGGGAGGGTTGGCAAATCATGACCCTTTCCCTCTGCATTTTGAGCCAAGTGCAAGGCAGACACAGGAACCCAATAGAGATAAAAAATACTCTCATGTCACTGGCAAAGCTGGGCCGGAGCATGTGGCTTCCTCCTGGTTGTCCTCCAAGTCTGTACCTGGGGACCTACCTGAGTCAAAATGAGATCTGCAGAGCTAACGGCCACTCAGCTGGTCACAGAGAGGAGGACATTGTCCCCCTCCCAACACACACAGGGACAGGGCTTCCCCTGGCTGGCTGCTACGAGTGTGCTTGCCCCCTCCATGCAGATTCTGACGCAGAAGAACCCCAGATGGGCTGAGCTCCACTCTTCACTGCTGTTCCCCGTCTCGAGGGTCAGGTCGCTCACTGTTCCTCGGATGGAAAGCAGCAGGAGGGAGAGATGAGAGAGCTGGTGGTACATTCCCCTTCCCTTTGTTTGAAGGACAGCAAGGGTCTCCATTGTATGCAGGCCTTTTTCTCCCTGTAGACCTCATCCACACATCCATCTGCCTGGCCCTTGGCTGTCTGCAGTCATCCACCCCCAAGCAAAATAATGGGCCTGCCACACTGGTTCTAAGCTCCCTCGTGACCTGCCTAACATTCCTGCCTCTGATTTCATAACAAAGATCCGGCCACATCCAGGTTAGGGCTTAAGCAGTCTGCTCTCCCAGCCCCAAACCTTTGCCTCTAATACACACCCATCTTCCTCTGGGTTGGGTGCCTTTCTCAGGGACCAAAGCATCTATATTTATTGTATATTCATTATATGATTACTTATCACATCATCTTTTCATTGTTGGTATATTTCCCACCTTTCCAACTAGACAGGTGCATCCTCATATTTGGCACATACTAACTACTCATTCATTTTTGTTGTTGGGTATATACATGCGTGACAATTGGAAAAACATAGAGCGATGAACCTTACCTTTGAATCCATCTGAAAGGAGGTTGTCGAACGGAACTGATTTTTTTGGTTTGTTTTGCTTTTTTGTTGTCATGGAAATGAATATTTCTCAATGCAAGTCGTCACTGTTTTAAAGATATCCTTAAACTAGGCGTGAGGCTTACTTTTGTTATCAACGAAGTCACACAGAGTAAGAGCGCTCACCTCTAGGGTCCTTCATGGTACACTACTTGAGTTCTTAATCCAATACTTCGGTTTCAGGAACTCGTTTTACTTAGCTGAAATTTTACCCACCTTGCTAAAGCATCAAATAAGAGAATATGGGCTGTGGGCCAGGTTTGAAGTGAGAATTAGTCAGCGATGGGTGCAAATTTTTTAAGTATAAGGGAAGGACAAATGAATGTATCTTTATATTGCAAATAAATGGAATTTTCTTCTATTATTAAATCGACTCTTTTAAGTTATAGAGAAATCTCCTTTGAAGTCTTTGACTCACTAACATTGGAGTAACAGTGGCTGTGATTTATCCTTAAGGATTTAAAGGGGAAAAAAAGCCAGCTTGATGTGTGCTCGCCTTTCATCTTGCCGGGTGATTCTATGCATGAGTCCTCAGGCCTGTGTGGGAGGAGGCCTCTGTGTGTGCGGTGAGGTGGAGGGCTCCCCACAGCAGAGGGTCATTCCTTATTAGTGTGTCTACGTCAGCACTCCATGCGCCCCTCCCAGATCCTCTGATCACATAGAAAGGCTAGCATTCTGTTTCCAAAATCATTGTCTCCAAAGAAAGAGAGAAAACTTCTCTCAGCAGGTTTTATTTGGAAGAAAAGGGTTTCAGGGACCAGCAAGAAAAGAAACAACTTTCTTTCTATTTCAATAAGCACATTAAAAGGGAAGATTTTTTTTCTTCGTTTCTGTTGAAACTGAGCTGATAAAGGTCCTGAAATGAGAAAATCAAGGGGGCAGCAGTTATAAGCACTTGTCTAATGATGTCTCTTTTTGTCTCCTCAAGAGTGTGTTTAAGCTTCTTACTGACTGTTTCAGTGTTCTCAAGGTTATTGGCTGTATAAAATGCTAAACCCTTAAATACATCCTTTACAAAATCATTCAGCTCTAGCAGGCTAGACAGTCTTAAAAGGTTGGTCTTTAAAGGAGCCATCTGGGTAGAAGATGAAGCTGTGTACATCCTCAAAAAGTATTCTGTAAATCTCAGCATTTCAATAGGTTCTCAGGATACTTGTGATTGACAGTGGTATCAAGGCTGTATAATGACTGGGTTTTCATAAATGACCCTGCAAATGGGCAACCCCAAATCCATCCTCTTCCTTTTTCAGCAAGACATTTCACTTCAAAAAATATTTCGCATTTACACAGACAGTTGACCATTTAAACTAGCATGTGCAAAGGACAATTATTCCCATTAGTAAGATCTGATGGCTTTTTGATGGCCCAGAATAACATGCAGACAACTAGACATTTCAAATTCTTCATTTAAAATAATACATGGTTTTTCTATAAATTCAGTGATAGTATATTTTGTTTTCCAACCAATTAATGCTATCTTACAACCCCCTGCTCCCCTAACTTTAAGCACCACCATACACACAACTTCTGAACTCTGATATAGTCAAAAGAACATAAACTTTGAATCCAGAAAGATTCAAGTTGAGATCCTGGGTGTGAAAAATGTCATCTGGATGACTTTAGTCAAGTTACTTCACCCCTATGAGTCTCAGATTTCTCATCTATAAAATGAGGCATAAAAGTGTTCTCCTTAAAGGAATTACATGAATTTATGTATTTAGAACATTTAGTAGTTTACTGAGTTAAGAGTGAAATACATGTATTTACCAAACTAACGAGTGGTGAAACGCTATTGGCTAGTGAATCGGTTTCAGCTGTGGGCCCAGTGTTCTGTAATGACAGGCAAGTATAAATTAGGGAAAGCTGTAGATTCTTACTAGAATGTGAGGAAGAGAAAAATCTTAAGATTTGTTGGAGTGAGTCTTTTTGAAATAGACTTTATTGAAATCCAGCTTTCTGTGCTAGGACATAGGAAAATCTCAAAAAGAACTAAGTTTGCTGTTAAAGGACTTGAAAATGTGGTAGAAAGAGGAAGAGAAATATATTAGTATTTACTATGTTTTCTGTCTCTCCCTACCTCTTTGTGTAGGTATTTTCTTAGTTTTACATGTTTTCATTCCTTAATTGTTGTAGCCTGAATACAAAAGATACTGATAAATTTGTAGCATCAATAATTATACTACCAAATGTAGATAGATTGGTGTGCTGTACTCTGCCATTCGAGGTGCAGAACTAACATGTGTCTCCATGCAAAACTCCTGCAAGCCACCTGGTCTATGGCAATGAATTTGATTTATCTGGGCAAGGGCATGGAACTAGTTTCAATTCTGCTGCTAGCTAGTTCAGTAGCCTTAAGGAAGCACTTTTATTTCATTGTGCTTAGAGTTCCTCCACGTAAGTTGAGTGCAGAACAGCAAAAGTTTGCTGAATTATTGTGTACTAGTTCTGATTCAAGGCACCAGTACTTACAGATGAAATAAGGCACAAGCCCTGTCTTCCAACACCACCTTTTAAGACTGGAGATAGACCTGTGCATTTCTAATTATAACATGACAAATGCAAAAGAAAGTTAATGCAAGGCACATGGAGTAGATGATGTTTTAATCTAAAAAAAAAAGATTATCAGAGCAGTGTAATATAGAAGAGGAAATGCTTGGGCAGAAATTTGAATGGAGATAGTAACTGTCAGACCCAGAAAGCAAAATTGATGGAGTGGAGTGTTGGAAAGAGCACAAGGGCGTTCTGGGTAGAGGTTTAGCATGCGCAGAACCAGAAAAAGGCCTGGTATATTCAGACAGAACTATTCAGTTGAGAACTTATAAGAATGGGGGCATTGTTTTATTCACTGATATATATCCCCAGCTCCTAGAATAAGGCCTGGGGCATGATATTCAATGAATAAATGATGGAGTAAATAAATTGGCATAATGCAAGTATGGATGTTTTTCTCTGTATATCCAAGGTCCACATCAAAATTCAGTGACTATATTCCTTTGATTATTTGTCTTATTTTCTCAACTATATCATAATTTTTTTCACCAGCAAAAACACTTGGAAGGCTTTCAGTAGACCCTTGTCAATTGAGTAATTGGTTCTAACCTGAAACAGTGCCTGAATCCTTTAGAGAAAATATGATTTGGCACTGCCCACATCTAGGGATCTTGAGCTTAACCCACAACACCCCCTTGTTAGAGGGACAGCAGGAATCAGGGGGGTTAATTCTGAGACTTATCCTGGGAAGTAGGCTAGTGCAGCCAACATAGCGTCTGTAAGAGGCTCAACTGAATTTCGTAAGGAGGAAAAGTGTAAGGGAAAAATTCATTGGAGATTAAACAACATACCATGCACTATAATGAGGGCCTGAGCAAACGCAGACACCTGTGGTTAAAGAAAATCACAGTTCCTACACAACCACTACAATTGTGGGTGTAGGGGAGCTTCCTGCTTCATTATTCTGACGAATAGCATTATCGGGGAATTGCAAAGATTTGAGCTTCAAAATCAATATGTGCTGAGAATTACACGGTAGGAAAGCTAGCAACTATAATATTTTGAACACTGTTTTACAGTCTGTTTTGAGAAAGTCCGTGAATTCAAATTCAAGGACACTTTTCTAGTGCTGGCCCTTGTTAGGTCATAGATACAGCCATGTATTTTTTTTTCTTTTCTTTTAGAAGCATTTAGAGAGTATATACTATTTGTCAAGCAGTGCTCCAGTTCTGTTGTGTATTCAGCGCTGTGGATCCTGCCCTAAAGGAGGGTACAGTTGTATTAGTTAGGGAAATTCCAGCCACTCTCATCCAAAATGTATAGTCAGTCAAGAAAAATTGGAGTTAAGTTCTTTCTCATGTAACAATACTGGGCAGGTGACCCTGCTTGGTGGGGGGTGGGGGGTATCTTTTCTGTGCAGTCACTCAGTAACTTGGGCTAAAGGAGGCCCCACCATTTTCTACAAGTAGGTTCAAGACCTTCCTGGGGCTGCTCTCCATTCTGGACAACGAGGAGAGACAAGAGGAAAGAGGAGAGTGTCCACAAATGGTCTTGATGAGCCAGTCCTGATGGTGGTGCTCATCACTCCCATGTATATTCCATGGACTAGAACCAGACACTAGATCACACCTAATTGCAAGTGAGGCTGTGAAGTG
This sequence comes from Lyroderma lyra, assembly GCA_004026885.1. Classification (NCBI taxonomy): domain Eukaryota; kingdom Metazoa; phylum Chordata; class Mammalia; order Chiroptera; family Megadermatidae; genus Lyroderma; species Lyroderma lyra. The sequence continues at coordinate 224,868 of PVJL010001428.1, forward strand.
TGGTCTGGCTGTGTACCCAGGGCTTCGGGATCACCCTGACGTTTCTGCTGGAGCCGTCTCCTACAGAAGACAGGTCATGTTCAAAATACATGGCAATACAAGAGAAGAGAGGACCATACAAATGTACTGACTACAAGGTGACCAGTTCCTTGCTTTATACTTCCACATGAATGACAGCATGTGGTCCTCCAAATAATTTTACAGAAGAAGAAATGGAGACTCAAGGTGTTTTAAGTAAGTTTTGACAGTGTTTATTTGAAGCCACAGGTGGAAAGGGAAGGGAAGGTTTGATGCAGTCCCCGTGTCCCTAATTTGCACGACAGTTAATATTGTTTCCACTGGTTAAGAGTAGCAGTGCAGCAAGTGCCATCCTGTACGTCTCGAGACCAAGTTTTCAGCTGGAGATCATCAGGTCTTGTTCCAGGCTGCCCTTCATCAGATTCTGGGGGATATGTGACTTTCAGTAGAAGTTTAGCAGGTGACACTCAGCGATACGGCATGGAACAGACTGGCTTCACAGTGGTATTTACCCATCTGTGTCCATCTTTCTTTCACTGGTCCATTTATTTTTTGCTCATTTCTCCATTCTTTTATCAGACAGGTCTGTACCTACTGTACAGTGGAATGTGCCCAGCACCATGTGAAATTATTTGGAATACAAAGACAGAAAGCTACCATGCCTTGTCTTTGACAAGCTCACTGCCTAATCAGGGAATGAAACAATGAAAAAGATCATTTAAATGTCATGAAGGTTTTAAAAGGGCATGGGACAGATCATGCAATTGGGCTAAGAGATGGGAGAGAAAACTCTGCCAGAGAGCAGCCCAAGAGAAGATGCACAAAAACGGAATACATAGGTTAGGGTGCATGAAGTGTTTCCCCAGGTTAAAGAAGCAACAGGCAGAACATTCCAGGTATAGGAAGCATATGGGTAAGAGGAATATAAAGATGGAGTATGTTTGAAATTGTTAAAAAAAAAAAAACCCCAAAAACAAAACAGCCAAGTGGGGGTGACTGTGAGAAGTAGCAGGAGATGTGTGTGGATTAGATCTAAATATTTAAGAAGGGCAAACCCTCACGGCTGATGGCCTTTGCATTTGCCTCCATGATAAATCAGACTCCTGTGTGGTTGTCAGGACTGGTCTATATCCCCCATTGGAAGAAACCCCCTCCGCCACTGCTTTTGTCACATGCTAGGCAATGCTCCAAGTGGACTTCTCCAGGGGTGCAAGTGAGGACAGGCTCTGACCAAGGAGTAAGTTTCCAGTGCGTCAAAAATTGCCTGGTCCAGCAGGCAAGGCTAACGTGCTAAATGGGAGTCCTAGGGGTCAGAAACTGGATGGATGGAAGAACAGAGGCGACAGTAAGCAACAGAACGGGACAGGGAAATGGGGAGTTAAGGCATTGGCTTTGAGCGTGGTTGACTCCTCCGTATTCTCCCCATTCTTCTTCTCTCCCTCAACACACACACACTCAGAGAGAGAGACAGAGACAGAGATTGAGAGATTGAGATTCTGCTTATTGGGAACTTCATGGATGCTTAGAATTTGGTTAGCTTAATCATTAGGGGGAAAAACACACAACACAGAGCTAGGAGCAAAAATGTACCAGGAGAAGCTACTATGTAGTCCTCGCATGTGAGAGTGTTTGGGAGAGATGCACCATTGAACACTAATCCTCTATAGATTTTCTTTAAGTATATCTCAGCTCTTATATTCATTCACAGTGATTTTAGGGGCTGCTCATAATTTTACCATGTAAGGCAGCCCTTAAGAATGATTAAAATCATCATCATCATCATCATCATCATCATCATCATCATCATCATCATGTAAGTATTGATCCATTGTGGCTGATCCGTGATATCTTTTCCATTTAGCTGGTAGATAATTAGTGCTGTTAACAGGTGTGATAGCGCCCATATAAACTAGAGTAACTCAGTCAGGGGAACCTCCTAGCACCCACTTTAGGACTCTCTAGCAGCTGCTAACAACCCATTTCAAATCAATTCCATAAGTATTTATTGAGTGTCTATTAAGTACATGAATTGTGCTACGAGAATAACAATGATGAAGGGCTACTGATCTGAAATGGCCCTTCTTGGAATATTTCCAGTAGCTTTATGATGGTTAGAGTCATAGCTCTAGGGAACAACAAATGGAGATCATCTAGAAACATAGTTCTGTTTCATTGTGTTTTGGAATACTTAGAATTTGGGCTCTTTTACAAATGAAAAGGAGGTTTAAAAGTTGCTTTAAGAATCCTCAGTAAATTATGACCTTTAGTCCTTGCTGATATATATTAGAGTTCTTAATAGTGACTTCAAAAATATGTAAAATGGGTTGGGTAAGAAGAATATCTAAAAATTGTAAGCAACCAGCCAGGGGCTATATACAGACGCAAGGTATTATGTGTGTGTTGCTGTTGTTAATGTGTTTGTGTTGTTTTTTTTCTCCTCCAGTGTTTTGCTTTTTCCTGGGGAAGTGAGAATAAGTGAATTGTAAGGGTTGATATGTTCTAGCACCTTCTTTAGAAATGCAGACACCTCCTGGAGCCCCCTGATCTGTATGTACACTCACCCTCAGCCCCTCCCCCAGGAAAGAGCCATGGCTGTTTTTTCAGTGCAGAAGCGGTTCTCTGTCTCTTATGCCTTTGCCCAAGGAAAGTCCTTTATGACCCCTTGGCCCAGAGTTAGAAGATTAAAGGCAGAAGAGAAACACCTGAAATGCTTTTGTCACCAAGATGCTCTCAATCCCAGAAGGGGAAAAAAGCTATTAAGATGCTTTTAACTCTTAGAAAAAGTTCAGGGCAAGTTGAAGGTTGCTCTTTTCTAGGACCTTGGAGTTGGGCTTATAAAATATGCTGTACTCCTACCTTTCACAGTTTTAACCATAAATTTGTAACCATTTAGTTGTGGTACCTTTTCATATATACTACCTAGAAAAAAGATAAACTTGTTTCCTCAAACGTAAGATGCTATTGATTGAGACTAAAGGCATTAACAGGCAGTAGCAGTAGAGCTCGTGGTAACCTGGGCTTCCCTTCAGCTGTATCAGGATGCGAAGCCATTAACATGGTTGATGGGGCCTAGCCACAGAAGGTATAAGCAGGTGAGAAGGACAAGCCTGTGGCATCCTTTCCACGGCAGAACCCAGCCGAGAGCTTATAGTAACAGAGGTAGGGTCTTAATGCCCTAGCACCTGGCAAGGACTAGACTCAGAAGAAGTCTGTGTAAATGAGTGGCATTCCTGTTCTAGGTAAGGAACGGTGTAGCAAACCAAGGTGGCGGTACAGTCCTATATGCTGGCTACGTCCACATAAGAATAGTAACACAGTTATTACCTGGATATCCAGACCCCCTCTAAGCCCAAGAGATATCAATTCTATGGCAGCACGACCAATTCCAGGCCCCACTTGTTGGTGATGCTGATGATCTATTTTCTGCTTTGGTTGATAGACTTTAGACTTGCTAGACTAGAACCTACTGGGTATTTCATACAAAGGTCATATGTCTCAATTAGAGAGGGACTGGAGAGGGCAGGGGCAGACTGACAAAAGTCATAACAGTATGAAAAAATGTATTTCTCAGCTGTCTACCTCTGCTCTTCTCCTTCCCCCCATGGATATTTGTGTATCCCCCTTTTGGCTGTCATGTAGCAGAGATTGTGTTGATTGATAGTCACCCTGAAAACAAGTTAAGATCAATAATATGGTACACACATATTAAGCTCCTAATCTGTACCATGTACTTTGCTAAGTGCTAAGGGATACAGTGATGAATAAAATAAGCCCTACCAGGGAGCTCCCTGGTGGTGTAGTGGCTTAAGGCTTCGGCGCTGGTGCTGTCAGCACTGCGGCCTGGGTTTGATTCCCAGTCAGGGAGCTACCCACATACCAAAAAGCAAAAAAAAAAAAAAAAAAAAAAAAAGCCCTACCAGATTTCTGCATCTCACCCTCAGTTTTATCTCTTAGCATATCCACCCTGCTAGTGGGTGCATACATAGTGCAGATGTGCAGATATATGCACCTATTACCGTTGGTCATTATTTCATATACCCAGATAGTCAGAGCTAGAAAAATTCTGCTAGGAATGAAAGAAGGGAAAGATCTGCATTTATCTGACATAGGCTCGTTCCCAGAACTAAGGTAAATCCCAGAGGGAAGTTTGGTATAATTAACCAAGCGTTGATAGTGGTCCTTGTGGTTTAATCACCTACGTTGAATCTGCAATAATAAGCTCAATTTAATGACTAAAATTTACATTTTTGTAGTAGCATCCTATCCAACCTTCATTTTCCCAGCCCTTCCTCCCCAGCTCATTCCAGCCTATGTTCATCATTCTTGCCTTTCAGTAGTTAACCATAAAAATGGAGCCCGTGTTGTCTAGCAGAAGCGAGAGTGGTGTTGTGATCAGAAGACTTGAGTCTGAATTTTGGTGCCTCCAATTATTTGTGACTTCGGTCAAACTAACAAGTTTCTCAGTTTTTCTTACGTATAATGCAGGACTAATAATACTGGCATTTTAGGATTGGTGTGTCCAGTTAAGTGATTTGTGAAAACTGCTTAAGACTTTATCTGTATTTTTTCTAAACACCTAGCACTGTACATGGCACAGTGTAGACAATCAATAGAACTGTGCAGTAAAATTATTATTTTGTTTATGCGTTGTATGAGATGCCATTCGTTTTTTGAGTGTATTATTATTTATTTTATTAAATTGCAGGACTTTTTTTTTTTTTAACATCTAGTCTCTCTAATTAGATTCTCAACTCATGAGGGAAAGTGCCTTTTCCTTATATTTATTTTGTCCTAACGTTTCCCTGCCCCAGTTCTTATTATAGCATGGGGATTTAAGAAACGCTCAGCAAATAGTAATATATTGTTTCTCGCTTTTTTTCTATCACCAATTAATAAATGTTTGTCATCAGGATGTATAAAGACGTTACTTCTAAGTTTATGTGGTTGAGAGCAGTGTGCCATAGACAAATTAAATCTAAAAATGACTAATGGTTCAATTCAAAATAATCAGGGTCAAGAGACAAGGAAGCTCCTCTATGGCTTAAATAGAATAAAGGCTGTTTCCTTTCTCATTTATGAGCCCCAGGTGGAGGAATGGGCTTGCAATAGGGGCTCCTTAAAAGTTTGTTGGCTGAATAGATGGATAACTTAATTAACTGACAAATGACCTGACAGACAGTAAGTCTTTGAGAATCAGAAGGCAGACAATGTATTAGTGAAGTGGAATGTGTTTCCTTTTTTCTGAAGAGAAACTTAATTAATTGATCTGGGTTCTTTCAGAGTGAAATAATCTTTTGGGTAAATAAAAAGATTAAAAAAAAAATAGGTACTTCTCCAGGCAGGGAAAACAGACCAGGCAAGACTCTGGCTTTGCCTGAAATGCCTTCCTCTCCCTTTTCTTAGGTCGAAATCGAATCCATTGTTCAAGATTAACATATAATTCATGTGTACATGGGCCTAAAGTGTTTTCCTTACACATGGTAGGTGGCTCCTTAGATAAATCTGGTTTTCAAATCTAACTCTAACCCTTAGAAGCTTTGTTTCTTTGAACAAATTAGATAATGTCTCTGAGCTGTTACTTCCTCTTCTGTGAAGTGGGAGTGATGGTTTGAGACTTACAAGGCTCTTGCTGGGATCAAACCCATCAGTTCAAGAGCAAATGTTTCATAAACCATGTAATGCTCATTATTTGGACGATTCTCTTTTCTTAGAGTATTTCAGATAGTCAGGGATATTAGAAAAATCGTGATTCACGTCTTCGCTTAGCGAGTTAGCAGTAGAAAGTGGGAGTGACATTCCAAGAAAGAAAATCTGCCTACTTCTTTGCATAGACCCGTGATAGTGAAAAGAAACAAAGAAATTCTTTTGGATGAATGATAAAGGTAACAGGGATCATTTATTTTCCTACCTGGCTTAATTCTGGGCTATTAAAAATTCTCGGGAGTGGTTTATGTTTCATTGTAAAGCTTCCTTAGGGGAAGATGAAGGACCGTCCCTGGTGGAAAGGTGCCTTTCATCTGAACAGCGCCCGCTTCAGCTCACCGAAGTTCTCTATGTCAGATCCCAGGCTGGGCACGCTGGGTATACTCACCCAGAGACAACAGTCCCTGCTCTCCAAGCATTCAGATCCAGTGAGTGTTAGCAAATCGAGTATCAGAAATGCTCCCCACCACAAAGGGACAATCCCATCCCAAAAGATTGGGAGGTGAGAGCACTTGGGAGAAAATGGAGATGGAAGCATCTGGAAATTCAGCACATGTGGCGAGTTTAAATTTTAAACTCGTTTAAATAAAAATCATTTCTTCAGTTTCGCCAACACATTTCACATGCTCAGAAGCTACTTGTGGCCAGTGGCTACCCTATTAGAAAGCCCAGAATATTTCCAGCAAGTCCTATGGGGCAGCCCTGGGAATCTGGCTCCCATGCATTCTCTAGGGCAGGGCTGGGCAAGACATCGGTCACTGTCTACTGATAGACTGCCAGGCAATTTTGGAGTGACCGCCTGAATAATAAAATAAAATAGCTGGTGGCCCACGACACTTGGAGAAGTAGCCCTTGCCCTGAAAACGTCTGCCCAGGCCTGCTCTCGTCTTGCCTTGTATTATAATTTTATTCTTTGCCTAAAATGCATCCTCTGCCTTTCACCCCTTCCCCTGTATCCACATTCTTTGTACTTGCCCTTTAAGACCCTGGTTAAATAGCTACTAAAAGTTGGCTCCTTCCTTCCCACGCTCCTCCAGCTCTCCAGCACTTACTTTTCTGGACCTGCTGTAATCACCTATTTGCATGTCGCTTCTACTCCACTGCGAGCTCCTTGAGAGCAAGGGCTGCACTTAGTCACCTTTGAATGCCCCATTTCTGATAAAAGCGGAAGTGAACGTGACATGTTGAATGAATGGATTCCCACATGAATGAATACATGTCTATGCAAATAGAGGAACGAATGACTGACAAACTAGACTCCCCAGGCCAAATGGGAATTAAAGAGCTTTGTAAAAGCCTCTGGATCCCCAGTCTAATTCTGTTTTCTTCTTTGCTGTAAAATTCTGGGTGATCTTTCAGAACTCAGAGCCTTGTACCTTTGAACTCAGGATGTTAACCTACCTACCAGGGCACTGCTCCCAAGTATGAGTTAATCATCTTAAGAATAATGTAGGTCAGGAGACAAGGGGACACGCTGCCTTCTATTTAGACAGATGCTGCTAACAGGCTCTGTGTGTACTCCTAATGAAGGGGGCCATAAATTCTGAGCTGTGCACTGTGGCAAGGTGGGACGCTGGCATTGTGATGAGTCTACATATTCTGTGACTTCAGTGTTAAGGGGATTAAAATGCAAGCCGTTAAATTGTGCTTACTGTGGTGGATGCAACAGATGTGATTTAGCCATGCACAGGGCAATTGTGTGTGTGTTTTTTAAACTTTTGGATGAAAAGCACAAAATCAGAGACTAAAGTTTAGGTTTGAGCTTTGGCTCTGCTCTCATTTAAAGAGGGACACTGAGTAAATTACTCAAACTTTCTGATTTGTAAAACACAGCTAACTTATCTACCTGACATGGATGTTGTAATGCTTAAATGTGGTGACACATCGCTGTATAAGCCACGAACTCCAGGAGCTAATGTACATTAGGCATCTTCCATGGGCCAGGATTTAGGACCTTTCTCCCAAATCGCCCCATTTTGCTGGCTGGCAGCATGAGTTAGACATTTATTACATCTGACAGCTCTAAGAGCTTCTGAATCAGCTCCCCAGCTCCCTACCTCACCACTCATGTTCAAGTATATAGTTTCTCTTTCTGTTTTTAGACCGCGGAGGTGGCCTTGCCACTCACCTGACAGCAGCAGGTCTAAAATAAGTTTGTTAAGAATAGGAGCAGAACGTGGAGCTGCAGCCGAGATGGCTGAATCCTTCCTGAGAGGACAGAGAGAGAGTGATAACCACAGAAGGAAAAGCGTAACTCAGAGCGGGATCCCAACTTGGAGTGTTGGCACTCGGTGTTTCTGTTTAGTCTCAGGGAGGTGGGTTCTGGTGTCTCTTCTGTTTTTCCTACTCAGCTCTGTTTTCAAAATAGTCCCCCTTTCTGAAGACAGCCCACACAATTCTAGTAACATGTCATGCCATGGAAACCTTCAAGGAGACAAAGGAAGGTAACTGAAATGCCTCAGAAGCCTCGGCTGCCCGCTAAACATTTTGCTGGACATGGTCATGCTCATGACAGTCCCTTTCTAAAAAATTGATATGGCTCCTGCTGTCTTTCCCAAGAAATGGCACCACACTGTCAAATTAGTCTCCGCTGCTGCTGGGGAAGCTGCTGACAATGGAATTGAGGACTGAAAAAATCTCCTTTCCCTGAATGCCAAGCCTTTTGAAATGTCCCCGATTTCGTGGCGCCTAATAAATGTCAGCTCACATGTTGCTCATCAGATGGGCGCCATCTGGTGTACTGGAAGGAGATTTCAGTTGGGAACAACAGAGAAACTGGCATTTACGAGCTATTGGGCTTCTGAGTCTCAGTTTCCTCCCCAAAACTGGAGAGTGCGTTTAGATAAGCTCTACGGTACATTTGTCTGCTAGAGCTCAAACAATGCAGTAAGAGTGTAGGCTTCATGAGGGGCTCCGTCAGTTTTGTTCACTGTTGCATCCCCATCGCCTCACACTATGCTCAGCAGGTAGCAGTTACATAAATGAACAAATGAATGAATGAATGAACGAACTAATGTCAATAAAACTCATGAAGCAATCCTCCCCGTATATTATTGTCTTTTATATCCATTTTGAGGGGATTTGGGCCGGGGGTGGGGGTGGGGAAGGCAACTAATACACTGCCTTTTAAAGTGCGTCGGCTGTGGTGCTATGGGAATGATCGTGAAATTGTAGCTCTCTTGGGCTCATCAGTTATGTCATCATTGGTTTTGCATGTTGTATAAACACCTGGGTCCATGAATTGCACGTGATGGGGCATGGGTGGCAGTGGCCACCAAGGGTGCTGAGAGAACCCAGAATCTAGAGGCTTCCCCCAGACCTCAGTTTAAGCTGCTAAGAGCTGTAATCCACAAAAGTCAGTTTAAAAGAAATAGACTCCACAGGCTGGTGTGTAGGGCCAGTAAGTGAGAAACGCAGGGAAAGCAGCAGAGAGATAGGGGCTTGGAATCTGATGTCAGAGAGCGGGCTGGATGAGTCAGAAACAGGTTCTTTTTTCTTTTTTCTTTTTTTTGCTTTTTGCAATGTGGGCAGCTCCCCGGTTGGGAATCGAACCCAGGCCGCAGCGCTGACAGCGCCAGTGCTGAAGCCTTAAGCCACTACACCATCAGGGAACTCCCTAGAAACAGGTTCTTTGCTTCTCAGGTCCCATACGTGTCAGCCGGCATCCTAAAAGTACTGATTTGCCTGCATTTTCCCCAAATACAGTTCACTCTGGAAGGAGAGTGATATAGATTAGTAAAGACAATAAGGGTTTTAGAATTAGAACAAAGTGAATTTAAAGCTAGAGCCATCATTTACTAGTTCTTCAGTGAGTTATCTCTCTGAGTCTTGGTTTCTCCATCTTCTCCTTCTCATTTTTAGTCATTCACTGAGCACCCGCAGCCTGGTAAGTACTGAGCTCAATATAGGGGGTATAGACATGAAAGAGACCATCACTTTTCTCCTGGAGCTCACAACTGAGTGGAAGGAGCAAACAAAGAAAACAGTAGAGGAGTTCCCTGGTGGTGTAGTGGCCAGGCTTTGGTGCTCTCAATGCTGCGGACTGGGTTCGATTCCCAGCCAGGGAACCACTCCAAAAAAAGAAAGAAAACAGTAAATGACAGCACAACCTGGTATATCTGTATTAGGACTGCAAAAGCATGAACCGTGGGTGTCGAGAAGACATGTCCAACTCTACCTTGGTGAGTCAAGGGAGGTATCCATGTACTCACCTCAGATATTTTGAAAATGCCTATACTAACCCCAATTTGGGGAAAGAAAAGATTCCCTAATGTTTTGTATGTTGGGTAAGCTTTCTTTTTTAAAAGTCTTTTTTTTTTTTAATGTGGGTAGTTCCCTGGCTGGGAATCGAATCGAACCCAGGCTGCAGCGTTGACAGCACCGAAGCCTTAGCCACTACACCACCAGGGAGCTCCCAAAAGTCTTAATTGTACGTTTGAGAGCGCCAAATCCTAACCACTAGACCACCAGGGAACTTTTAATTGTACATTTGAGTTGTAGGAATCAGCAGTTCTTGATTGATGATCAATTGAAAATAGTAACAAGGCCTCACGTGTGTCAATTTTGTGTATCAGAGTGATGATAATAGCTAAAACTAAGAATAATACCAATAAATACTAATTTATCTTTAACATATGACGAGCATTTTTCTAAGCCTTTTCATTCATCGTCTCAGTTTAGTGTCCACAGATTTCCATAAAATACATTTTTTAAAATCCCCTAACACTTTTATTAACCCTGTTTTACAAAGGAGGGAACTGGAATTTAGAGACATGAAGTAACTTTCACAAGGTAACCAGTTAATAATTTTCAGAGCTGTGACTTGAACTTGGTTCTGTCTGGCTTCCAAGCTCATACTCTACACAAGAATATTATGGTGGCTCCAGAAATCTCTTTATTTAGAAAAGAGAAATGGCATAGTTGAGTTTGTTAGCCGCAAATCCAAATTAGAATATTGGAAATGATGTTTGTTCGTTTCTGTATAATCATTCAATTTTAATGATTCTATTTTCTGATCAGATAACATTCTTTTTGAAGATCTGTAAGTACACTTGATAACTGTTGACATTTAATTCACTTGACATCTGGAGCAGCTGGTTTTTGTTGTTATTTTCTGAAGGAGTGGTAGTTGTAATCTTTAGGGGATTTTTTTCCTTTTTTTAATACACATATCCAATATTGAAAACAAAAGAAATGGTTAAAGTAATCTCTGAGTCGCAGCTTACATGTTTTCAGAACAGTTGTTAGCTTGCATGAAAGAAAAAGATAATATAGGCACTGTCAGAATGAGAGTTAAAGAGCTCAATTTTGAGTTGCTAGAGAAATCATCTGTAATTAGGAGAAAGATTACTTGGGTGTTCATTGAGTTCAGAACTGAAATATAGAAGGCTATGCAGTAGTCATATATTTTTCATGGGTTAGGAAGGAGAAATGTATGCTTCAGTAAACAAGTCTTGATTACGAAGACCAAACAAGGAAGGGGGAACTGTGCATAATTCAAACCTTAGTCTCTTGCAGATTTCCCTGCTGATGATGGGAGAGATGAGTTTGGGCCATCAGGTCAAGGGCTCTCAGTCCAGACAGAGGCCAGTTGAAAGGCTCTTATAGACACCAAGTGACCCTCCTATGGAAAAAAGGCAAATTCACTCTTCTGACAGGGAATGTAATACAGTATGTTTAGTTCTGCTTGGAAGCAGAATCATAATTTTGAGAAGATGCATATGGCCATATAATTTTACAGATGGCCACCAAAATGCTGAAAAGTCTCACTTGCAGCCCAGTGAAACCATTTGGATGTTTTATTGTTGCTTTTAAAAAAATTATGCATATTTTAAGCATACAGATAACTCTAAAGAGTAATATAATAGACATCGGCAGACCCACTACCCAACTTTGGCAAAGTTTAAAATTTGGCCCTATTTGCTTCAGATTTTTTTTCTTTAAGAATTAAAATATTAAAGACATTGGTAAAGCTCCCCTGCTTGAACCTGTTTCATCCTTCCTTAAGTGGAAACCAGTATTTTGAGTTTGGTATTTAACATTTCTAAGAGAGTTTTTAGTTATATGATACATCTAAGACAAAATGTACTTTAGGTAATGTGTATTTTAAAACTTGATAAAAATACATTCACACTGAACGTGAACATATCTCTTTAATTTTTTGGCTCAACATTGTTTTTGAGATTTATCTGTGTTGATATAAGTAGTTCTAATTTATTCATTTTAACTGCTACCTAGTATTTGGTTAAATGAATATAACAGTATTTCACTGCTCTTCCGATGATAAACATTTAGGTAGTTTATAATATGGGACCGTAACAGAAAAGCTTTAATAACTGTTCCTTTACGGGTCCCTTTGGCCTTACGTGAGAGGAGGTTGCCAGGTAGAGTATCTAGGACCAGATTGTTGGATCGTAACTGTATATGCATGTTCAGTTTTAGTAGATATTGCCAAATTATATTTTAAAGTGGGTTCTCCAATTTATAGACCCACTGGGGTATGAGAGCTCCTTATTCTCCATGTAAAAAGCAAAATTAAATCATTTAGTACTGTTAGACTTTTAGTTTTTGCCAATATGACGAATATAGAATGATTCCTCATCTTTAATTTGCATTTGTCTGAACACATTTGAGGTTAGCTTATTTTCTTTTTTCTTTTTTTTTTTTTTTTTGGCTATTCAGGCTTTCTCTGCTAAGTTTCTTGCTCATATCCTTTGCCCTGTTTTTTCTCTGAAGGTGGTTTTTCTTTTTCTTACTGATATGTAGGCCCTTGTGTATTATATATACAAATCTTTTTTTGTACCTTTATAAATGTTGTTGTGGGTGTTTTTCCAGATGATGCAATAAATTCAGTGTAGTCCATATCAAAATCCTAACATGTGTGGGTGTGTTTATGTGTAATTTGACAGATTGTAGAATTTATATCAGAATGTAGATCTCCAAAAATGGTGAAGACTGTTTTGAAGAAGAACAAGTGCCAGGTATAATATTCCAAGATATTAAGGCTTACTGAGCATGCACCATGTGCCAATTATAGACACTTTAATCTGTGAATACGATGAACACTTAGAAGCATTTCTTTTAATGCTTCAGGACCGAGAAGAAGTTCTGCTGCATCAGTTTCAGGTTACATGATTCTAACCTAACCGTTCACCATTAGGTGTAAAGTTCCCTCCCACCACTCACCCGGTAGCTACTGTGCTTCAGTGAGGCTGGCCTCTCACGGTTGCTTCCGTGCGTTGGGAACATCCCTATCTCTGCTTCTTTGTGCCACTTGGTCTTTGTTGCTCCCTATCTCTTAACCCAGCTTTATTATTCTTTTTAGCTTATTACCACTTGACATTATTTTGTTTCATTGTATTTCTCCCTAATTAGACTCTAAGCTCTGTGATGGGTCTTCTGTGTTCATTGCTGAACCACCAGGTCTAGAATCATACCAGGCGTATAATGGATTCTCAAACAGTATTCGTTGAATGAATGGATGAATGAACAAATGAATGAATAAACGAATGAACCTATGCTGTACCTTACAATTCTGTCTGTGTGACATGGTTATATTTCAGTTCCACTAAGGTTTATGGTATACGTATATTTGGCATTTAAAGCACGGAATGGTTTCTTGGCAGTATGGGTTTGATTAAGAATATGGGTTGGGTTTAAATCATTCTTGTTCTATCACTTACTGGTGGTGCGACTGTTTACTTAATCTTTCTGAGCCTGTTTCCTCACTTGTAAACATTGACATAACCTTACCACTCCTGAGTAACAAGGTCTGGCTTGTTTTTCCAAAGGCTTGCCCTGGTGATGGTGCTGGGAATCACTTGAGGTGAGGAAGGGCAAGTGGAAACAAGGAGACATGGAGGAGATGAGCATGGCCTGGATCAGGGAATTAGTGGTGAAGGGGTTGAGAAGCAATTAAATTCTGCATGGAGTTTAAAGAGAGCCTGCAGTTTATTAGGAGTTTGGCTTTGGCATACGAGAGAAAGAACAATCGAGAATGTCTCCAAGGGGTTAGAGTTGAGAAACTGAAAAGCATGGAACTACCATTTACTAAGTAGGAAGCATTGAGGGGAAAAAAGGTTATGGAAATGTTAGTTTGGACATTCAGTCGGTATGGGGAATAGATGCACAAGCATTGTTATGGAATGGGCGACTGGATACAGGAGCCTAGAGTTCAGGAAAGAGGTAGTATATTATATTTGCTGAAGATGGACATTTAAGAGACTTTGTCATATATATGAGGACTGTCCAGAAAACAAACCCTAGCCATAAATGCCTCTATTTTTCATATTACATGGCTGGATACTTTCTGGACAGCCCTCATATATATATATATATCCTTTTGAACACCATTTGAATGGATGAGGGTACTTAAGTCATGGGTGTAGGTAGAGAAGAATTTTGAGGTCTGAGCTACAGGACATTTCAGCATTTAGAAGTTGGGGTGATGAGAACAACCCAGAGAAGGAGATGGAGTAAGAATGGGCAGTGAGGGAGGAGAAATCTAGGGGCATGACAGGTGCTTCCAGAAGGTGGGAATAGATCAGCTGTGTCCATTGCTGCTGTCATGACAGGTAAGATGAAGACTAAGAACTGATTAATATTAGGCTAAATGTAAATAATTTTTTACATTTTATTTAAGATATATGGTGTGGAAGAGCTTGGTCCAGGAAAATTCTGAAAATCCTTCCTGAAAACAAACATTATATCTTCCACATTGATCTCTTTAAAATGTTAAGGAATTGTGCTTTTCAGCGAGGGTTGGTTTTTCAGCTGGCCACACTAGAATTAGCTACCACTTAGTTATGCTTTTATTTTTAAACTTTATTTTAGAGTAGTTTTAGGTTTACAACAAAATTGAGAGAAAGGAACAGAGACTTCCCACATACCCCTGCCCTCCAAAAATGCATATCCTTCCCCATTATCAACCTCATTCTCCAAAATTGTATATGTTTTTACCAAAGATGAACCTGTGTTGACACGTCATAATCACCCGAAGTCTATAGTTTTCCTTAGGGGTTCACAATTGGTGGTGTACATTCTGTAAATTTGGACAAAACTATAATGACATGTATTCATCATTATATAATAATATATAAGGTCTGACAATTAAGTTCACAAACTTGTCCTAGAAATATTGCTACATCCCTTATTGCTGAATATCACTATGGTCACTTCGAAGGACTCCCCTTGGGAAGCTATGCACTGATGCCAGCCTAGTCCACCCTTCAAAGCAATTCTGGAACTCTTTTTCTGGAATGGCCATCAGAGCTATTGTGGTATTACCCTTGATGTCCTGAATGTCATAAAAATGTCTTCATTTTACTATTTCCTTCTTTGGGTAAATCAAACAGTCACTGGGGACCAGATCAGGTGAGTAGGGAGGGTATTCCAATACAGTTATTTGTTTACTGGCTAATTCTACTGGTAGCTAATTCTAGTGTGGCCAGCTGAAAAATCAACCCTTGCTGAATAGCACAATTCCTCACAGACAGGGCTGTGTGAGCTGGTGCACTGTCATGATGCAAGAACCATGAGTTGTTGGCAACAAGTTCAGATCATTTTCATCTAACTTTTTCATGCAGACTTTTCAGCACTTGCAAATAGTAAACTTGGTTGAACCGTTTAGATGGTACAAATTCATAATGAACAATTCCTCTGGTATCAGAAAAATTTAGCAAAATACTTTTCACTCTTGATTTGGACAGAAGGAACTTTTTTGGTCATGGAGAATTGGCTGACTTCCATTGTACTCTTTGATGGCTTTGTTTCAGGGTTGTTTTGGTACACCCATGTTTCATCACCAGTGACAGCACAGCCCAAACCTCATCCTGCTTCTCCAAAAGGTTTTGGCAAACTTCATCTCTCCTTTGTTTTTGTTCATGGGCAAGCTCCTGTGGGACTATTTTTGCACACACCTTTCTTATACCAAGATTTTCAGTGAAGATTTTCCTGTTTCTCTATCGATGTTTACTTGGTCTGCTCTGCTTCTCACAGTCAGCTGAAAATTCTGACAGACACAATTCAACAAATTTTTGCAATGTTTTTGTCAGTTCTGCTCATTACTGGCCTCCATGACCTTTCTTCATCAGTGATGTTTTCTCTCCCCTCGGAAAAACATTTAATCCATTTGTACACTGCTGTTTTCTTCATGGCACTATTCCCATAAGCTTCGACTAACGTGTCCCTGATTTCACTTCCACTCTTGCCAAGTTAACAAGAAATATTTTTCATTCAATTTTGTTCATTGCTCTAATACAAATTCCGGCATTCTCACGACAACACACCAAAACAGGCAAAAACAATAATGAACGCCATTCAGCACGACACCGCCACACGTAAACAAGAACACAGCTGTGAGACACAGACACACCAAGGTTACGACACCTTACCGAGTTGTTTGTACAGTGCTGCCAACGTAAGTGCACGGTGGCTAGTTCATGAACTTAATTGTCAGATTTGCACAGAGTATTTTCACTGCCCCCCAAATCCTCTGTGCTCGGCTTATTCATCTCTTCCTGCTACATATACTCCTGGCAACTGCTGATCTTTTTATTGTCTTCATACTTTTGCGTTTTGCAGAATGTCATGTAGTTGGAATCCTACAGTATGTAGCCTTTTCACATTGGCTTCTTTCACTTAGTAATATGCATTTAATGTTCTTCCATGTCTTTTCATGGCTTGCTTGATAGATCATTTCTTTTTAGTACAGTATAATATTCCATTGTCTGTGTATAACATAGTTTATTTAATCAGTTCACTTACTGAAGGACATGGTCTTGTCCAAGATTTGGCAATTATGAATAAAGCTACTGTAAACATCCAATTTCAGTTTTTGTGTGACTGTAACTTTTCAGCTCCTTTAGTAAATACCAGGAGAGCAATTGCTGGATCATATGGTAAGAGTGTATTTAGTTTTGTAAGAAAGCACCAGACTGTCTTCCAGAGTAGCTGTACTATTTTGCATTCTCACCAGCAATGCGTGAGAGTTCCTGTTGCTGCACATCCTGGCTAACAACTGGTATTGTCAGAGTTCTGGATTTTGGTTATTCTAATAATTGTGTCACAGTATATTGTTGTTTTAATTTGCATTTCCCTCATGACATAGGGTGTGGAGCATTTTTTTTCATATGCTTATTTATGTGAAAACTTAGGGAAAAAGTGTATGGCTTTGTGTTCAAGAAGACTTTATTAGACAGAAGTCAACTCAGGTAGGCCAGCTGTGAAGTGTGCTGCATGGATGGGTGGATAAGGGTAGAATCTGTGATTAAATTTCAACACCAATTCTTTGAGAACAATTGGGTCAATTCAATTCTGACACCGACTACCTGGAATTAGCACATACCTCACAAGTTAAGGGCTCAGTCCCACAAGACTGTCTGTTGCCAAGTCAGACCCCAACAACCATTTTCAGGTATCTCCGAGCAGCCTACACTTCTTCCTGGCTGACTGCAAATTTGGGAATTCCATGGACACCCTCAGATTCCGTAATTCACTAGAGCTTCTCAGAGCTCAGAAAAACAATACACTTGCAATTACCTTTTTATTATAAAGGATGCAAACGAACAGCCAGATACGTAGGGTGGCAAAATGGGAAGAGGAGAGCAGAGGAGCTTCTGTCCCAGTGCAGTCAGGGTACTCTCCATTCATCAATATGTTCATCACCAGGAAGCGCCCTCAAGCTCATTGTTCAGAGATTTTTTTGAGGTTTTATTCATAGTAATGATTGATTAAATCGTTGCCATGTAATTGAACTCAATCTCCCTGGAGTTCACAACCCCAGCTGAAAGTTCCAACCCTTGAATCATGTGTGGTTGCCTTTCTGGTGACCAGCCTCCAGCCTGAAGCTATCTCAGGGCCCTCCCAGGTGTTACCTCATTAGCATAACAGACATTCCTATTACTTAGGGCAGCAGTTCTCAACCTGTGGGTCACCACCCCTTTGGGGGTCGAACAACCCTTTCACAGGGGTCACCTAAGACCATCGGAAAACACATACCAGATATTTACATTACGATTCATAACAGTAACAACATTACGGTTATGAAGTAGCAACGAAAATAATGTTATGGGGGTCACCACAACATGAGGAACTGTCACGGCATTAGGAAGGTTGAGAACCATTGACTTAGGGAATTCCAAGGGATTTTGAATTCTGTGCAGGGAACTGGGGACAGGAACCAACTGCAGTATTCTCCAGTAACTGAAACTCAAGCGACTGGCACTGTCAACCAGCAAAAAAAAGTAGAAGAAATAATAACAGTACATTTATCCATCCTGGGTGTCGGTTAACTGAGAGTCTACTGTGTGTGTGTGTGTGTGTGTGTGTGTGTGTGTGTGTGTGTGTGTATTGTACCGCAGTGATTATGTTAAACAGGACCAGCAGGGTGTCCCCCTCTAGATTTGCCCCCCCCCCCCCCCCCGCATGCTGACCACAGATTTGGAGATACCCTAAGCCTAATCAGCTCACATACAGCTGGACTGTGTCACCTGAAGCTTATTCTGCTCTGTCCCCTGCTGTCTTGGAGGACTTAGCTCAGCTGGGCCTTCCCTGAGCACTCAGTCTGAGTGACCTTCTCCGTGCTTCCATCGCCCCATTTTTCCCTCACAACACTTAGCACTTTTACATTGTCTGCTACATTGAAACTCTTTAGGCTAGGACCATAACTTTCTGTCCCTAATGGCAGAGATTTGTTTATGTATTTTGGATGAGAAGGAAAGGAGGGAGGGAGGGAGGGAGGGACTGAGGGACTGAAGGCCCGAGAGGTAAGGACTCATATCAGTATATACTTGGGTCCCATTTATACCCTTTCTCAGTCATCTCAAGCAGATTTCTTTACCTCTTGAACCTTTGTTTCTGCAGCTAGAACAACAACAACAACAAAAAACTAATAATAATAATAATAATGTGTTCCTCACTGAATTGTTACAAGGATTGATGAGAAAACATTTATAAAGGGCTTAACAGTGCATGGCCTTTCGAAAGCAACAAATAAGGGCTAGTTCCTGGTCTGTTTCTCTGAAATAGTTACTTTTGGCAAAGAAAAATAAAAAGGAATTTATGTGAAAGGAACTAGGAAAAGTAATCTATATGAGCGAGGGCTGTCTGGAACGTGTGCAGCCACGTAATATGAAAAACAGAGGCATTGATGGCTGGGTTGTTTTCTGGACAGCCCTTGTAATACCAAAAAAAATTTTTTTTAAAATCAACGTTTAACTATATTGCTCATTTTAGGGTAGGACACTTTTGTTTTTCAAATATGAAACAGAGGTAATGTGCAGTTAGGAGATGGTGGCTGAGGGCATTTTGTGACAGGAAAGGAAAAGGTGTCTATTCTTTGTTTCCCCTTCCCTGAGAAAATTTACCACAAATGATGTCTCTGGGTCTCAAGGCCAAAATAGGGAGGGTGTGATGCGACTGAAAGGACAGGTGAAGTGCTTTCATCCTCAAATGTCTTTCTGACACCTATTAGCTCAGGAGGGAAGGACATGGAGATTAGGATTTCCATAAATTGTGGATTCAAGCCCCATGTGTACTGGACAGCCTGATTCCAGCACATCGTGGTTTTGTGAATATAGCACTAGATTTGCATAAAAGAAATGTCTCCTTTTACTGATCAGGTGACCTTGGACATGTACGGTAACTCCTTTCAACCTCAGTTTTTCTGGTTGCACAGTGAATACACTCATAACAACACCTGGTATTGGAAGATTGCTAACAGGATCTGGTGTGAGGATGGATAGGAAGTCTTTTGTGAAATCTTTATGTTGGTTATGGTTGTTACAAGCCAGGTCCCCCACTTCAGGCTTCACCCCACCCAGCCCTCTTGGGAATTTTTGTCTTTGATCTCAGGATGAAACTGCAATTAAATGTCCGATTTATAGCTCAGAGCACATAATCGATGGATGCCATTCCACCCGTGTCCTTGGAGGGACCCTTCTGGCCCTCCAGAAGATAGTAGCAATACCACTGTAGCCCACAGGAACCCCTAAGAGGACCTTTAAGCTGTGAGGGCCATCATGTCATAGCTCCAACGACATGCTTTCCAGTGTTTTGGCAGCTGACTGAAGCCTTAAGTCAGGGCTGGTCCAGTTCAATCTGGAGCGTTTATTCCCTAGCATTTATGAGCAGACAACCATTCTAGGCCCTTCCTACTGGCTCTTCCTCAAGAAGCTTGGAGTATGGTGCATTACTTAGCTATTGCTGCACAACAAATTTTCATAAACTTAGCTGCTTGAAATGTATTTATTATCTCATGGTTTCTGTGGGTCAGAAGTCTGGGGCCAGAATACAAGGTCCGCTTCTCAGGGTCTCCCAAGGTTGTAAAAGGTCAGTCAGGCTCTGTTCCTTTCTGGAACTTGGTTTCCTCTTCCAAACTCACTGAGGCTCCTGTTTCCTTGCTGACTGTCATCCGGGGTTTGCACAGAGCTCATCAAGTCCCTGCAGTGTGCTGCCACATGGCCCCTTCACACCATGGCAGCTTCCTTCTTCAGGGTCAGTAGGAGAATTTCTCTCCAGTCGTGACTATCTGGAATGCTCTAGGCATGCTGTGGAGGCCTTACATATATTTAATTCTTGCAACAATCCCAGAGAGGTAACTTCAACTCTACTTTATAGATGAAGAGTCTGAAAGGATCAGAGAGGGTAAGCAATCCTCCCGAGGTCACACAGCCAGTAAACTGAAGAATAAAACCTAAGCATACATATTAGATTTTTAACCTTCATTGTTCATCCCCTAGCCTCTTTGTCATATGGTCACATCTCCCCATGCAAATAGCGGTGGGAATGTATAAAATGCTAAGGGTGAGTCAAGGGCATCTATTTCTGGAATTAATTCCGATTGGTTCTTTTCTGTCTACCAGCTCGGGACTGACTTTTCTGGTTCTCCAATCAAGTTGGCCCTGCCCTTTGGGTCCCAGAGGGGTCTTGGAGAGTCCTTGTGGGTGCACTGATCACAAACAGGGGCCTGTTTCACCCCCCTGCCCCCCCCACCACCTTTTTCACACACAGCTGCTAGTCTGGGCTTGTTCTTGTCCAGAAAAGACCTTTCTGAAACACACTGACATTCCCCAGCGCCAGGCTGAATTTGTGCAGAAGAAAGAAAAATAGGTGAGATACCCAGTAAGTGTCTGCCTAGGTCCACTTGGGGAGGAGCAAGGGAGAGGGAAGGAGGCAATTTCTTACTTTCAGTGATGACTGTGTTTCCATTAGGAGTGGGATGACCTTCTCTCTGAAGGGTTATAGAATCATTATTAGAGATCGTCAGAGCTGACTGGTCACTGGATTAATGGGGATTTTGTAGATTTCTATAAAGAGCACTTGAACGCAGAATTCATGGGCCAACAGAAAGCCATTTTTTTTTCAAACCTCAGAGACTATGTGCTCAGAAAGTTTCTGTCTTCAGGAGCTAATACTGGACGTAATTCAGGGTGCAGAGTGTTTGTGTGAAGCTGTCTAGGCTGTGGCTGGCATTCTTGGGTGACACTTTTGTTTCCTCTTCCCCCACATTCTGAGTACAGTGTCAGACATGGAAACATTTAGTTTGTTCTAGTAAGTCTTCATGAGGAATAAATGTTTTTTGTTTGTTTCTGTTATGTTTCTACTTGCCGATTCTTCCCTGGTTGCCTTTGTTCTCCATCTGATTTGGGAAACGTTGCTTTCTCCCTCCAATTTTTGCATCACGCTAATACTATGCATCTGTCATGGTGTGGGAAGCAGTGAGATCACAGCTAAGGATCAAACCCCAAATAGAACAGTCTCCTTGGGGTAGCTGGACCCTGACGGGGAATCTGAGTTGTCAAAGAGCTTGTTATTGTGCTCCTGGATGCCAGTGATACTCAGGCCAATGACTTGGGTCATTCCTTCCCGGTCTGAAATTCTGCATTTCTCTTGATGCTCAAATCTAATGAATCCGTAAGCAGTTTTCACTGTGCATTTTGTTTCTCTAATCTGAAAGAGATACTACACCTTCTCCCTCTTGGGCTGGTTTGCCCAACAACAGTGTCAGGTTTCTGTGCTTTGGTTTGGAATTTTATCGACTCATTGTGACCACACTGAATGGTTCTTGCTTACACTGGTAGGAAAAGTGGGCAAAGAAATGATCACTTCATAAGCGCAGAATGACAGGCAAACTCTCACACACACACATACATACATACACATGTATACACGTTACATATACAAGGGCTGTCCAGAAAGTAGCAAGCCATGGAATATGAAAAA
The DNA here is from genome assembly GCA_004026885.1 of Lyroderma lyra. Lineage (NCBI taxonomy): Eukaryota > Metazoa > Chordata > Mammalia > Chiroptera > Megadermatidae > Lyroderma > Lyroderma lyra. The sequence continues at coordinate 246,810 of PVJL010001428.1, forward strand.
TAGAGACATTTATGGCTGGGTTTTTTCCAGACAGCACGCATGCGCGCGCGTGCGCACACACACACACACACACACACACACATTATTTATATATGTGCATCTATGTCTGGTCCTCTTTCTCTGTAAACATCATTCACTGAGCATGTACTATAGGCAGGCCCTGTGCTAGGCACGGGGGACTTAAAGGTGTGTGACACAGTCCCAGCCCTCAGTCCTTATGGTGGAGTAGGGGAAGCAGATGTACAAAAAGATCATTGTAATGCAGAGGGATACAATGAGGTCACCAAGGAGAAAGTGGTGTGTGTGTGTGTGTGTGTGTGTGTGTGTGTGTGTGTGTATCTTAATGGAAAGGGGGAGAGAGGTTTTTAAATAAGGAATTAGCTCATGTGATTATGAAGTGTGGAAGTCCCACAGGCTGTCACCTGCAAGCTGGAGTCCCCGGAAAGTGGTGGCATGGCTCTTATCTGAGTCCAGAGACCTGAGAATCAGGGTCACGGATGATGAAAGTCCTAGTCCAAGGGCAGGAGAGGACCAGGGCTGCAGCTCCTACAGTCAGCAGAGAGGAGTGATTCTCTCTTCCTCCTCCTTTTCATTCTATTCAGCCCGTCAGCGGGGTGGATGAGGCCCGCCTACCTTAGGGAGGGCAGTCAGCTTTATTCAGTTTACTGATTCATATGCTAATACCTTTCAGAAACATCCTTACAGACCCAGCTAGATATAATATTTAACCAGATAACTGCAGTCCCATGGCCCAGGCAAGTTGATACATAAAAGTAACCATCACAAAAAATAAAAGGAGTGAAATACTGAAAGGGTTCTTGGGTTAGTTGAACCACCTAATTTTATTAAAAGTAACAGGATCTGAAAGAGGTTACGTGCCTACAAGGTAATGCAACCCAAGTTTTGTTCTGTGATTTTAACACTTTCTGCTTCCTCTCTAACTCTTTTCCTAAGGAGAGAAAAATGGAAGCAGAGAAAAGATGTTTCTAACTTGACAGGCTTCCTTCTGGGTCCTGGGTGGAGCCTGCACTTTGTAAGACTGTAGACCCAGGTGAAACTGCGTGGAAGTATTGTCTTGCTCCTCCTTTTGGACCTGCCCAGGGCCCAGAGATCCGGACCCTGTCCACCTTGACCCCTACCTCGCTTGTAGATCTACCCTGACCATTCTGTTGGCCACGAGCCATAGGCGGCTATTGAACACCCAGTATGAGGGAGTCAAAATGGAAATGTGCTCTAAGTGTATAAAGTACACACCAGACTTCAACACCTTTGCAAAACAAGAAAAGAAAAAGCGACTGTCAAGTATTTTTACATTGATGACCTGTGGAAATTTGCGATATGTTGGGCTAACTAAAGCATATTAGTAAGTTGCCACCTGTTTCTTTTTACCTTTTGAAACGTGGCTACTAGAAAATTTAAATCTTGTCTGCAACTCATGTTGTATTTCTTTTGGACAGCACTGCTCTCTGTCATCCTGGGCCCTTGGCATCATGTCCCCCAAGGACTTCGACTCATTTCCCATCTGCTTGCTGCTCTACTAACTTTTCTTGTTCAGGCTCATCCAACCCACAGCCTGTGGGCCGCATGTGGACCAGGACGGCTTTGAATGCAATCCAACACAAATTTATAAACTTTCTTAAAACGTTACAAATATTACGCACGGACCTTTTTATTTAGCTCATCAGCTGTTGTTAGTGTTAGTGTATTATATATGTGGCCCAAGACAATTCTTCTTCTTCCAGTACGACCCAGGGAAGCCAAAAGGTTGCTGTAGTTCTCTAGGCTGTGGCAAGCCACTGTGCAGCCCTCTTTCTGCCACACTCACTGGCCAAGTCCCTTAGTATCACCCTTGGTCTGTGCCCTGTATCTCAGCGCAGGCTGGCAGAAGGTGATCTGAGATTGGGGCCAGATCCAGCCTTGAGTCCAGATTCTGCCCCTAATTAGCCACCTAACCTTGGGAAGGTCATTGTGCCTCTTTGAATGCGGGATTTCCCTTGTTTAAAGTGGGAAGAACAACAATACCCTGACGATCTCATAGGGTGTTGTCAAGATAAAAATCAAAAAGAGTTAGTCCACAGGAATGTGCTTTACAAATAACCAAGTATCAGACATACACATTGTTGCCAGGAATTATGTTTTAGTTTTTATACCATAATCATTATTGTCATTATCCAACCCCTGCCTCTAACCCCCTGATCTTGGACCAGGTGGTTCCTGTCCCTGGGCATTGGGTCTTTTGTATAATAGGGGGATGACTAGGCACCTCTTCAGGTCTTGGATTTTATGGCAGGGTACAGGGTGCTATGACGTAGAGAACCTACATTTGGGAATTACCAGCTGCAAACACAGCCGAAGCTCTCTCTGGGCCACTCCACAGAGTGACCAGCATGGGTGATGTTCCTGCTGATGTAAACACTGTCATCTCCCCAGATGGTGCTAGGGGACGGCCTCATCCCAGTTGGTGTGTCATGTCATGGCCCTTGAGGTGCGGACCACGTTTGAGGCCTTCCTAGGTCACGGCCGTCACAGACCAGAGCTCAGGTAGCTAATGAGCACAGGGTAGATGGGCCTCCTCTACAGGGCTTGGTCACATTCAGCAAGGACGTGCTGTGGTGCCCCCAGCACCTTCCTCCCCACCAGCTTGGAGCCCCACCTCTTAAAGCCCTAGATAACATCCCCAGGGAACTGCTGCTTCACCCCCTCTAGCTTCACCATCACCAGCACCCTCCCCACCCCTCTCCTGAGCTGGAAGCAGATTTGGCCTGGGTCTCCAGGTCAGTGGCTAAATGCAATGAGGTGTGTGCCCTGGCCTCCAGAGCCCCTGGCTGGAGGGACAGACAAAGAGCCACACACCACATTTTTGCTTTGACATTTCCACACCACTTTGAAGTAAGAATGCCTGTAGCCCTCTTTTGCAGGTGACTAAATAGAGACACCTGGTGGCTAAGTGATGTCCCCTGGGTTGTCTGCACACCTCTCGCTCTTCCCAACAGATCAGGTTATTTCTGATCTAATAAGAAAAGAAAGTTACTTTGTTAAATAGTTGCAGGGCAACTTCTACCATCCTGGACACCACAGCCTTTGGATAAAATATCCCTCAGGAAGGTCTGGGGAGTCCCACCCATTTGTAACAGTGTGGCACTTGAGAGGTACAGTTCTTTCCTCCCAAAGACCCCTCACTGAAGAGCATAAATGAACTCTGAATGTTTTCATTGACTTTTCTGATCTTCCAACTCAAGTTAAAAGCATCGTTTTGCTTCGCTGTCAGTCAATTTCACTTTTGTGAGAATTTTAAAGATGTATAAGCCCCTAAGGTGACAGTCCCAGCCTGATGCTGTCACGCTGAGCTGTGTCATATTGAATTCTGTCACTGAAGAGAAACAAAATGAAATGCACCCAGGTGTAAAATTCCAGGCCTTGTTCATTCTTATCAATATACCAGATTAGAATGGCAGAATCTAATATTATGAAATTGATATGATGAAGATTGATGTTTTAACTTTAATAGGTTAGTAATAAAAAGTATCCTTTGTATATGCATTTGTATATACGTGCACAAGCAGTGAAAACTGTATCATTTGGCCCCACCTTTTAACTTTACCTGTTTTCTATGGGTAAACTTGGTACCTGTGAAAATGTAAATACTCTCTCGCTTGACCTCCTTTGAAAACCGAGGGATCTGATTGCAGCCACGTGGAGTTTTTCATCAAATTTACCCACAAGCCTATTGGTTTGAGATGAACTTTGATCTGCGCCTATGTGTGTGTCTGTGTGTTTATTTTATTATAGGGTTCCTCGAAATGCAGATTATTTTTTCAGGCAAGTTGACAAATGAAGGCTTTGGTATACTGCTGAGGAAACACAGCGGTCGAGAAGACACGCGGCTTTTATAACATTTCCTAAGAAATCACTACCCCCTAATCTCTGTGTCCCCCAACAAGTGGGATATGCAAGCTCCTGCTGATTTTACCTAACCAGGACACAGGCAGAAATGTTTCATTTATTACTTTTGACTTCTGTCATTATGCAGAAAAACAGTTGATTTTCAAGAGTTTTATGGCAGGAAAATATTAAATGACCGTCCTTATTGTCATGTATGAGTATGGTTTTGGTTGTGTTTTAAAATCATAGCAATAGACATCATTCTCTAAAATATTAATGGAAATTTTATGTCTTTAAATCCCACAATAATGATGACTCTAGCAGCCCAATGCTTATTAATATTAATATTAGAGTTAATGAGAGCAGCTGCCACAGGTCAAGCCTTTCAGTGCTGGTTCAGACAGTTTTTCTACCTTCCCATTTAATCTTCACAAGAATTCTAGAAGTTAGACATTATTATCTCAGTTTTCTCAATGAGGAAACTGAGGTTTAAAGAGGCAATTGACTGAAGTCATACCATTTGTAAGAAGCTACACTGAGATTTCAATTTAGGTGTCTTTAGTCCAATCTGTGTGGCTCTTCTACAATCATATAAATACCTTTTCTTATAAAATTGTGTTATGTTTATGTGGCAGTAGACCAGGTAGGTTGAGAGAGTGCCTGATGTGTGTGTGAGGGGGACATGGAGGATGCAAGCGTTGGGACCAGAGGAGAGGAGCAATTGAGAGCCATCGAGTGAAACAGTAGTAAGGGGGTGATAGTGTTGAACTGGGCATTACGCGTATTTGTTCCTCCTACTTTGCATTTGCTGGTTGTCCAGTAACAGTGGTCAAAGTTCAAGAGCAGATTAAGGTCAAATAGAGCAGTAAAATGTTAGCTGTCAGATCTGTTCAGCTCAGGGACGGGAGATGTGAGCTATGTTACAGGGTGGTCCCTGGAGCCTGCAAGACAAAGGTGTGGAGCGGGATGGAAGCTGACCGTCAGGCATCCATCTTTTCCTGGTGGTTAGGCGAAGGGCCGTATTGGCAGCAACCAGCACACCGGACAGTCGAGGGACAGTTTCCAGATGACACTTTCACTGCTCTCACACCCAGTTTGCCTCGCAGAGTACGAACTTCTCCCAATTCATGTGACGGACTTTGCTGCAGAGAAAGAGCACATGTGTGAGCAGGGAAAGCAACAACAAAAAACAAAACAAAAAATCCCCCGTATGTTCAAAATATATGGGTTGGGCTTTCCAAAATTTGCTTCAAAATAGTGGTGTTCAGTGAATGCTGCTCAAATGAATAAAACCCCAATTCAGAGACACCGAGAGCAATGACGCCCCTCTCACGCCGAATCACACCATCCTTCCCGGCCCGTCTCCTGCTCTCGCACACCCTCCGTTCTTTCTGCCATTTATCTCCTCGTCCCTTACGCACTGAGCCCCCCGGGAGACTCACTTTGTACCAGGCCCTGTGTGATATGCTGCCCGTAGGAGGGTGACACTGACAGGGCTCTGTCATCTGGGCCCCACCCCAGGAGGAACGAGCAGTGGAATGCTATTTCCCGGGGGCCCCAGCTTACCCCGTGACACTGCACATTGGTCTCCAAAGTGTATAAAGCTCCTTGGAGCCCTGTCTGAACACACAAGCTCAGCTTCTGCTTGCTTGTCTTGCATAGGGAAGGACATGGCTTTGGAATCCAACAACCCAAGTGTGAACCTCCCTCCTGCCGTGTTTGAGCTCTCGGTCTTTATCTCTTAACTCCTCTAGGCCTCACGTACCTATAAAATGGGGATGGAAATTAATGAGTGGGGATATCATGAAAACCAGAAGAAAAGGCAGTGAAATCAGTTGTCACAGTGCATGGCCTTTAAAGAGTACTCGGGTAAGAGAGGGCTCACTGATTAAACAAACACGTGCCAGGGGTTTCTCAGGTGCCGCCACAGAGATGACCGAGGCCCAGGGAGGTCACTGTAAGAAAGGGATAGGTCAGCTGAGAAGGTCCAGACAGGTGTCATTCCTGACTAGGGAACAACGTGACACGCCATGTAGACATTGAACCTCATTGGGAAGTCGCACAGGTGCTCCCAGGGCCCCACCCCACCCCTCGTTCTCTGCCCTTCCGGTGCCCATAGCTGCATTTCTGTGCTGACTTTTCTGGAGACGGGGAAGATCGTTCTGCTCATCAGCATCGTACCAACCCTTACCCAAGGACTCCAGGAGTTAGTGTGTAAATACCCTAGCCCCCTTACCCTTTCGGTGGGGCATTGAGGCTTTGTGTTTTACTCTGTTTTCTAGTTTCCTGGCCTCCGCTTTAATAATGCACCTTTTATTGGCTGCCTTCTCGTCTGTGTGTTTTCCCTACTCCTTTGACAGTGTTTCTTGCATCTCCTGAGTCTGTTACTTGAGCTGAAATCCTTATTTCAGGGTCAGCTTTAGGTTAATTCAAAATAAGACAAGGACTATTTTCCCAACTTGGTTTCCAAGAAGGTCATGTGTCTATCTTAAGATCTTTGACCGTGGTAGACACTTTTCATGTGATCTGACCAATCAGCCATCAACTTATTTTGAACTGTGGCTTTATTAAACTTGTAAGAACCAAGCTCCTTAAGGTATAAATACGTTGCCCACCCCAAGACTTGAGGCCTTCCCAGAGGACAGAAATATCTAGCACAGGCAGGTTAAGCTTCATTTGGAAAGAGAGAGGCCACAGATTAATTAATTAAATTGTTTTTGTAAAAGGACATAGAAGTTTTTTTCTGCTCTTCCTTTTGGGGGCAACTTATAAATTGAAGAATTTCAAGTTTTACCATCTATATCTCTATGATGTTGGGAGCAAATGGTAGTTGCTAATAATAAAAGTAAGTGTGGCTGTCATTAGAGTGCTCAGGTGTGTCAGATGTCATGCACAGCATGACACTTGGTCATTACAAGCCCCTTTCTGACACATGAGACTGAGAAGGACTGAAGTCAGGTCTTTCTGACTTCACTTGTATGGTTCCCTGTTTCTGTATAATATATACCGACTCTCAGTAGAGCCCTTTGCTTGGGACTCAGTTCTGATCTGTACACAGGCCAGCAGCAGAATCTAAAGGACTGTGGACTTTCACATGTGATTTAAAAGCAAGAGAAACTGTGAAGTTCAGGCCTGAGCGTCAACACAGTGTTTTGAGGAAAAGAAAGAACAGTGAGGCACAGCCTAGCACACAAAGGCACAAATTGGTCTAGTAAGAGAAACAACAAATGGAAGGAGACAGATCAGGGGGAAGAGATACATGGATCCTGAGATTTTTAATTTAAATACAAAGAAGAAAAGAGAGTAACCCCATTGGCATTGAGGTCTCTGCCTTTGTTTTTCATAGAATCTTAGACTGTTCCTACGTTACAGATCTTACCAATGAGGCAGTCAGAATTAGGAATTTGTGTAGTTGGAAATAGAAACTACATCCTTTGACTGCCAAGTTCAGTGCTGTCTGATAGATACCATTTCATCCTCCAGGCTGGCGTGGAGGGTGGCACTGAAAGAGATCATCTCCTGCACCATGAAGTCCCTAGCTCTATTCCATAAGTGTCCCTTCCTTTCCCTTTCCCCCCTCCTCTCTGCCCGCCTCCTCCACCTGCCTCCCCCAGAGGCTTTCTAACAAGCTCTTAGTCACCTAAATTACAGAACAAAACCAGCTTTCTGCTAACCCCTTTGGACTTCAATTAAAGATGTATTCAAATGAGTTCTCTGCTCCAGCACCATCAGCACTAAATAGCACATGAGCATTTTGTGGTGCTTAATGTAGACTTGTTGGATTACATTAAGAGAGTGCATTATTTTTCATTGACTTTAAATTGGATAAATACTCACTGAAAAGAATAAAGAGAATCCGTATTGGAGAGAGGAGGGAGAGGAACACACAGGACCAATAAAGGCATGTCCGGAAAGTGTCCAGCTATGTAATATGAAAAATAGAGGCATTTCAAATAGAGGAATTGTTTCCAAACAGCCCTCCGAAACCCACTGGTGTCTCTTTGCGTCAGTCATGTGGTCTGTGGTATGTGAATGGACTTGGAGACATTGTGCATATTTAATGAAATCAGGTAGGTTCAGCCACTAGAATACTGCAGAGGCAAGTTGTAGGAAAAACATGGACTTTGAGCTCAGTCTCGGGTAGGCTACTTATTATAATAGCACTGTGACCTTGAGCATTTTTTTTGTTTTGAGACTCAGTTTCCTCATCTGTAAGACATGAGCAGTCTCCTGTGGTGGTTGTGAAAATTCAATGAGATCACGTCCTTATGCATCCTGCGATCTTTGACACCTACTAGATGATCAGTTACTCTTAGCCCTATCCCCAGGTAAGGGAAGAACTGTGGCATCCCACCCCCTGCTCGTACCTTAATAAAGGCTGGAGAGGGTGGGGACCATGCCTCTTTGGTTCATTGCTCTGTACTCAATGCCTGGCCCGTTGAAGGTGTGCAATAAGTCTTTGTTGGAAAGAATAATGAGTGACATTCACCTGAGCCAGCCAATAACTACTGAGGGGGGACAGCCAGGAAACCCAAGTTTGTGGGACATTTTGGTTTCCAGGCTGGTAGGGACCCTAACGCTCATGAGATGGTCTCGCAAATTCTCCTCTGTGTTGAGTGCCCCTCTCTCTGAAATCCCATTACCACCCTCAGGTGGGCGGGCTTGAATTTCCCACAAAGGAACCATCTTTTCCAAAGCTGAGAGGCTCATGAGAAATTGTTTCAACCATCTTTTGTGTTTTTTTTTCCATTGGGAGCTCTTTAAAATTAGTGTTGCCCTTTGTATTTTAATGGGGTCGGGGTTAAAGAATGATTGTCATTTTCAGAGCCTTCTAGGCATATATCCGATCACAGGGACGAGAAGACTGCTTTGGTGATTGTAAATGGCAATAATAAATAGCATATTAGCCTTAATCACAAATGGTCATTCAGCTTATATTTCTTGCTTGCTTATTATATGAAATTCCTTGCATACATTTTATCTGCTCTTCAAGGCAGTGATAGCAAAGTCTTTATGATGATCCCCACTGTACTTAGAAGGAAACTGAGGCTTTCGGAAGCTTAGATGACTTCCCTGAGATCCTGTCATCAAGTAAGAGCCCAGAGCAGTAGTCACACTCCAGAGACTCTAACAGGTCTCTCCTCGTGATGGTCCCTGTCTGGATGGAGTGCTAACCTGCTCGACCTGTTGATACCAACACTTGACATTTCTCTGGACTGGTATTTTCATTTCTTGTTCTTGGGAGCCTTAGATCTGTGGAGATGCCTTAAGAATGAGAGGTCAAGGGGGAACCTGAGGAAATGGTACCCCTTTCAAGGAGCTGTGTTTTACCTTTTTTAGATGTTTGGGTTTCCAAGTACTATTTAATTTGGAAAAAGAAATTCTGCTGCTATCTTTTTAAAGCACTGCTCTAAGAAGGGTTTGAAGCAAATCTCATAGGACATGCAGCCTTACTACATCACTTTTCCAGAACTAGAAGAGCTTGTGTAATGTCTTTCAAGGAAATAGGCACTGAGAGACAGAGAAGAGGGAAGACACACAAGTAACGCGATTAGGTTGGAATGGAGACAGTCTAGTTCAATGCAGAGGCCACAGAACACCGCGAGCCTGCCGTTGGTGTGTCACTCATGAGGCCTTTCTCAGCTGTCCAGTGAGCATTGCGTAAGGATCCCCACGGGCCAATTTATTCTTGGTTGGTTTAGCTTAAAGCGTGACCCAGTTCTAGCTTCTTCTGCCGCTGTCACATGTACCATTAAGAGGAGCAATATGATCAGCATGGTGGTGACAGCCAGTCTCGTGGGTGTCTGGTTCCCACCTCACCAAGGCCCCCTGGCTGTCTCAGGCAGTGAGGCCCAGCCCAGCTCACCCACACACTGGTGGGTCTGGCTCCACACTGCACTTGCCTCGCCCTCAGAGAGCCTACCGCCTCCTATGATGTGTTTAAGTTAAGCTTAATGGGGAGGTAGGGAACGCAGAGGAGGAAATGACAAGTCAGAGGGGACTTAAAAGGTTAATGAGAGTTTATCTAGTAGAGAAAGAATAAAGTGATCTTCCCGTTCGATTGCCCAACACTTGGAGCTGGGGAGGATTGTGGGGCGATTATTCTCTGAGGCTGTGGTGGTGGTGATGGTGGTGGGGTGATGCTCTCCCTCATGCTGCTTTTGTAGCCAGTTTCCTCTGCCTGAATCCATCACTTCATTAGCACCCCAACCTGCTCCTCCACATTTCTGCTTCCACCTACTTGGATCTCAACAGAGGCCAACTTCAACCTCCTTCCCACCAGGAAGGAGTCCCTGTTATGGGATATCCTAATACACTTTTGTTGGAGTTGATTGTCTTCCCGTGTGCTAATGCAAGATTTGGGTGAAAGCAAGGACTGTGCCTGCATGTTTACCAGGCAATGAATGAATGACAGAAGACAGCTGCAAGGGTGAGTTAAATTCAGATTTGGTGAGGCCTTGGACTTCATCCTGAAAGCAGCAGGCTCCTCCCTCTGAACTTAGCAACGTGGAGGAATGACGTGATCGGATTTGTACAGAAAAAGAGATCATCGGTACCAGTGGGATAACTTCATCACAGGGTTTCAGTGAGGATGCAATGAACTAGTGGGCGGATGTTTTAACAAATGCTTTCATAAACTGTAAAGTGCTTCTCCAAAGGGAGGGTGTAGCTTCTTCTTTTTTGTTGGTTTTGTTTGTTCATTTGTTTTTTAAGTTTTTCAAGTTTTTCAGTGAGTTAATCCCACCCTCCCACCCCCGCCCTCTAATTTCTAATTCTGGTTCAGCTGGCAGTTCAGTGGTTATTCCTCTTTTATATTTTCTCTTCTTTCAGAGTTGACGCAGGTGAAGGGATCCTAGCTATGGACCTGGCCTCCTTTTGCATTTCAATGGGTTCCCATTGGAACTGCCAAATCCCAATGTGCTATTAAATTGGGCAGAGCACCAACAAAAATCTTTCCTCATCAAAAATTCAGGAAATTATAATAAAAAAATGTGAGGCTACATTTTCAAAGGATTCAGCCTGACCCCCTTCTATTTTCTTTGTATGTATACAAAATGTATTTTTTTTTTTTTTGCACCTGCAAACACCGTCTCTATAAGCCAACTCCAGCCTCCAAATTACTAAGGGTTTAAAAAAAAAATCCGCCGTTCACATTCAGCCCAGAAACCCAGGAATGAAACGGGGATGGGGTGGAGGGCTGCCTACAACCACTTATAGGAATATTGGGGGAGATAATGACTACCTTGGGGCTTGTTCTGAAATACCTGTGCTTGGCAGAGATGGAAGGGGAATCCTTAAAGGTGGCGGATGACTTGAATTTGTGACAATGGCAGCTTGCGTGAATGCCTTCCTTCTCCTGTTTTTAAAATCAGTCTGTAGAAGATGCTTTGGAAATTTCCACTGCATTCATTCATTCATGGGTGCACGCATACATCTTTCAGCTGAACTTCCACAGGACTAACCCAGACCTGCCAGGTTTCCAGCTCTGTGCTGTGCTCTGTGGATGTAGTGGTGAGTGCAAAGAGGTAGATCTCCCAATTGAGTGTGAAAGATAGCTAGCTAATGATCATTCAAATAATTTTATTACAAAACTACATTTTATTATGATTACTATGTTATTGCAATGGTATAATAATTATAATAATGCTCTCAAGAGTTCTAGGAGAACATGCCACATTCTCCTGGGAAGGCACTTTTCCTAAGGGCAGGGAGTTTTTGTGTATGTCGAGCATGCTGTGTTCTTACAGCAGTCCTGGCGTGCCTTTTTGCATGCATTTAAAATATAGGGTGCACGACCAGAGCATACTCATATATAAGAGGACCCTAATGTAGTCAAGTCCAGGAAAGCTGACTCTCCCAGGGCAGTGACATTTATGGTGAGACCTGCAGAGTGACTAGGAATCAGTTGATTAAGAACAGGCACAAGTAGGGGATGGTGAGTGTTCTTGAAGAGGAAAGAGTCTGCAAGGCGCCCTCGCAGAAAGACAGCTCTGAGCCCGTGAGGTGCGGAGGGAAGGCTGGGGTCTTGAAGAAGGGTGAGGAGTGAATCTGGAGGTGAAGGCAGGCGCGGGATCACGTGGGCTGTGGAACGTTATGACTAACATGCGGAAGAAGCACTGAAAGGGATCTGACCTGGGATACTTCTGCTGAGAGAATCCAGGACACTCTCCTGGGTGGTGGCATCATGTGTGCTGGGTCTTACCGCACTGGCTCCTGGGAAGCATTTGGAAGTTGATGGATACCATCATTCAGCAAAGACTGTGGGCACACTCACACACCTAAGCTCCTGGAGAGCGCGGTTGCATTTGTGAGTGTTACTTAACTAACAGCGAATGATTTCATGCCTACCATAAATGTCAATTATGTGCCATGCAAAGAGGAGATTTCTTTGATAGAGGGACAGAAATGGGATGGCAAGGGAGTCCCTGTAATTTTTTTTAATGGCTTCGCAGAAGGAGCAGTGGCTTCTGGTTTAAGACCCAGCCCGTGCTGTGCTTAGCTGTGTGGCCTTGAGACAGTCACCTAAGCTCTCTGAATTACATGTATGTGCCACATTGTGCTGTGGGAAGCAGCAGGCTCAGGTGTGCACCCAGGTGCTATGCCTTCAGACCACGTGCTAGTAACCACTACATAACACAGAGCACCAAGACCAGCCTTTATTTCTTTGTGAGATTAATCATGATCTACTGTCGTCCCTCCCCATCATGGGCTAAATTACATGTTACCTTTACCTGAATGCTGAGACTATGTTGATTTTTACCCACTGTGCCTGTCACATAGTATGTGTTCAATAAACACAAGCTGAATGAATGCTTTCTAGCAGCAAACACTCTATTTGATGCAAATAGATCGACTGTAGCTAGAATGCAGCAGAACTATGGCTCTGAAAGAACTAAAGGTAAAGGAGAGGCAGTATGGTCTAATTTGAAGCAAGGACTTGATTGAATGAAATGCTGATGCACATCGTCCTCTTAGAGCTGTAGGGTTGACAGTGATAGTCACCAAGAGACGAAGTTCTCTTAGTCATATGCCCTTGAGTTGCAGCTGTGCTCACAGGTCCTAGGAGTTTGGCTGACCTGCCCATGAGTACACAGCTTGCTAAGGGCATGGGCAGGCCTAGAACCCGAGGTCTTGACTCAGGACCCAAAGTGATGGTCTCTCTTAATGCTCAGCAGTTTGAACACTGCTGTTTTAGTTTCTGTTCACATGTGTTCCCAGTTTCTAGATTTTGATTGGTTTGGAGATCAGTTAGGTAATGAATTGGGGACTGATAGGAGAACAGGACACAACACCAGGGCTTCTCATTCTGGTCCCCATTTGTTACCTCCTTGGGGACTTGAAGCCATCCCACGAGTCCCCTGCTTTAAGCCCTTTCATTGGCCACCCACCTCCTACAGAAAGACTTCCATGTTCCTGTTCAGAAAGATGCTGCATGCTCTGACTCCTGCCTCATTTCCTGCCAGGCCCTGCTTGTAGCGCCCCGATGACCTCCGTGCCCCACCACCATGCCTTTGTGTGGCTTCCCTCTTGCTTCCCTTCTCTCTGGTCTCTGATCCATGCATAGCCCATGGTCTTCTTGCTTACAGCTGTCATGGCTGTGGTGACGTTTCCCCCAGCGTGACACACTTTCCCATAGTGGTGGCTGCTGGGTCATCAGGAAGAAAACTGGCTGTCCCTTCCTTCCAAACTGTTAAGTGGAGGTGACAAAGCAACCTCTTGCCTCGAGATGCTGGCTTCAAGAGGCAGCAGCTTCTACTCTGTGCCTTGCCGAACTATCCTATCCGAGGGCTGTCCAGAAAGTATCCAGCCATGTAACCATTCTCGTTACATTGACAATGTCTGGAATTTTTGTGGACAACCCTTGTTTATATGGATTTTTAAATAAAGTATCCATTTTAAGCCCCCTTTTGAAAACTACTGGTAATTAGAATTCTTACTTTGTGAAGACAAGAAGATATTAAAAGCTCCAGGAGGAGCCCCATTCTATTGTTTTTTATTCCATTTCAGAGGGGACATCTGAACAAGGTAACCAGGAAGTCACCAGAGGCTCCCACGGGGTGGGATGGAGCCTCAGGTTCTCCGGTGGTTTCCAGTCCCTGTGCCTGTCCCTGGCCAAGTGTAACCTCATAAAGGCTTTTTCTTCCCCCAGCTCACTCCCCTTGCCTGGACAGTTCTAGTCTCTCCACACAGCTGCCAGCTGCCAGAGGCTTTTCCTTTCGAAACAATTGTTCCAAAAGACCAACGCCCTGCTTCCCACCTGAGTGCTCCCTTGGCACACACAACCCGCTGCAGGGTACTGACCTTGCCAGGCAGACCGTTGGGAACTGGGCCCCGCCGATGCGCCTGTCTTATTCTGCACCCCACAAACTCTGGCACTCCACGCTTCCCTTCATCCTGCTACGCCCTGCTTTTACGTAGGCCAGCACCTCCACCTGCAGGGCCTTCTGGCTCCCCTCTGCCTTTCTTCTCTCTCTACGTGGAAATAGCCTCCTCTTTCAGATGCCAGCTGGCATGTCACTTCCTCTGGAAATCCTTCATTCTCCCAGGAAGAGCCAATGCTTAACAAGTGTGTGTGCACGTGTGTGTGCATGTGTGTGTGCATGTGTGTGCGTGTGTGCATGTGTGTGCACATGTGTGTATGCATGTGTGTGTGCATGTGCACATGCGTGTGTGTGTGCATGTGTGTGCGTGTATGTGCACGTGTGTGTATGCATGTGTGTGTGCATGTGCACATGCGTGTGTGTGTGTGTGGAGCCAGGCTGTGGATGGACAGGGTGCACTGCAGGTAGAGAGAACAGAGTGCAAAGGTGAAAGAGGTTAGGGTACTTGGAAACTAAACTAATGTTCTGGTGTGTGAGGAGAGTAGCAGGAGATGAGTTTCCAAACGTAGGGTCTTGGGGGCCATGCTCTGTATTTGGGGTTTTATTCTAAATATATTAGGAAGGTGTTGAGAGACTTCAGTACACTCTCTTTAATTATCTTGCCTTAGGACCATGTCTGTTTCTTCCCTACGAGACTGAATTCCTAGGGGGCAGCATTAAGTCCTTCAACTCCGCATTCCTTACTCTGTCTTGGGAGATGTTTCGTAAATGTTTAGTTTTTAGTAGAATAGATACAAAGGAGGGAGGGATATGTAAATGAACCCAAGCCTGTTAGAAGTTGCTTACATCCTTTCTCATTTCTTCCGGCTCATATTTTAATAACCATCCACCTTATTGCTGTAGGTTTGGCAGACAAAGTTTATGAGAAAAGCAAGTTTCCATTTATTGTATTTTATGTTTATTATATGTACTATATTCTCATTATTTTATGCACAAAGAATATTTCTTATGCAGTACTCTTTGGGGAGATAATATGCAAAGAGATCCTCTATTTCATTTTTACTAACACCACCTCAGTTTGCTAAATCATCACCTTCAAACCACAGTTTAATTTAATTCACTTTATTGCTTTCCAAAGCACTTCCTATGAGTAAGATTACACTCCCTGGGTTTTAAAAATAACTGACTCTAAATTACTCAAGTGAAGTTAAACAGGTGTTTTGTCCCTTTTGTTAAACAGGTGTTGTATGCCTTTTGGTGTCTGTGTGTGTCTCTCTCATGGTTGGTAACGGAACTTCCCGGCTTGAGAAGAGGAAGGTATTCAAAGAGGACTTAAACCATGCACTCTAATGAGTCGTCTGTGGATTGGAATTAGGTGAATCTGCTTCTAAAATCTGGCTCTTGTACTAATTGACAGTGTGAGTTCTTGAATGAATTACTCAATGTTTTGGAGCGTCAGTTTCCACATCTATAAGGTGGGGATAATTGGACCTAGTTCGTGTTGTGATTTTAACATCAGTTTTTAAAAAGGAAATATACAAAGTGCTTGGCAGAATTCTAATGCACACCAAATGCTAAAGAACAGTAGCAGTTATTGTTAATAGTTAAAATGCTGATTCTTCCTATGTGATGTCAATCAAGTTATTAAACTTTTTGTGCCTTTATAGCCTCATCTCTGAAGTGGGGATCATAGTATCAGGCTGTGTAGTAAGTTCTTTGTGTGGCTCAAATGAGCCAGTATCCATGTAATGTTTAAGAAGCACCTAGCATATGTTAAATCCTCAGTAAATATCAGTTTCTCCTTTTACTAATGTCAGTTATCATGTATTGTTGCTCTCTGATTTCAAACGCCAAATAAAAGTAAATTTTCAGACTCCATGAAGGCTAGGTTTTACCCAAGCTAAAACACATTGATCCTCACTTTTTGGGGTTTGCCTGAAAGTACTTTGATTTCTGATTTATCTGAATGATTGCTTTTGTTGTGGGAACTATAATAATCTGGGATTTCCATTGCCAGTTAGCTTGGTTGACCTTCATTGAGAGATCCCCAATAACTCAAATGACAATAATTACCTGAATGAAACAGAATTGTCTAAATCAGAGTTGGGCTTAGACTAAGAATTATTAAAGCCCTTTGATTGACAAAAACATCTCCTCATTATGTTGTCCAAGACTTTATCAAATGATGAGATAACGTTTGTCACGCTCCCTGGCTTGCCAGGCACCCACTCTCACCCCACTGTCACCATCTGGTCACCCCCTCCTGCCACATGGCACACTGAGAAAAAAAGGAGAGATTTGCTGGGAGGCGAGCTGAGCCACCTCAGCTCCAGCTCTGGGCATGGCACCAGGGTGAGAACCACTGCACGGGGCTAGCGCAGAGGAAGGTAGCCCCCCTTAAATAGGCAGTACACATGCGTGTGTCAGAAATGCTTTCTTAAAAACAGCGTTAGGAGGTATAATTGATATATTAATACATGGGTCGCACCTATCCTAAGTGTACCTTTGATCCATTTTGGCTTATGTGTTCACCTGTGAAACTGTGACCACAGTCAAGGTAACCGAACGTCCATCACTTCCAGAATTCCCTTGTCCTTGGTCACTCCTTCCTCCTGCCTTGTCCTTTCTGTCCTCAGGTCACAACTGGTCTGCTTTCTGTCCCTGTAGATTAGCTTTCATTCTCTCCCATTTCTTATCTATGAATTCATTCTTTTTTTTTTTTTTTTGGTCAGGCTTATTTGACTTGGCATAATGATCTTTTTAAGAGAAATCTGAAGACGCCTGGCCCATTTACATAGTTGTGCAGCAGTGGTCTATTCCTAGTAATGGCCGGCAGGCACTGAGTGTGTGCGCTACTCCTGGGAACTCCATGCACGCGCTTCTTTGCATGCTCCCGACCACCCTGTGGGCTGTTTCATGGCTGAGGAACCTGACACTGAAACTGGTTGCACAGATAGTCTGACTTCAAGTCCATGTCCTTTGCATCTCGCTCGTGGCAGCTGGACCGGGGCCAGTTCAGGCTCTGGTGACAAGCCTGGCTCTGATTTTAGCGCCGGGCTCAGTGTCTGCCTCCAGCGCCTCCCGCAGTGGGATGGTCCCCTCGCTGTAAAATGGGAATACGAGGGCCCGTGTGTTCTTGAGAGAAATAAGAAAGCGCATTCCTCAGCCTTGCACACACGAAGGGCTCGGTGAATGTTAGGTCTCTATACTGTTAAGGTGTTGTGGCTCCTCAATAATACCCTTTGAATGAAGGCCAGAAAAGTCCCCTTTAAACCGACAACCTGCTGGTACCAACGGACACCCTGTGTTGAGAAGTGTCGTAAATGGTGAGAGCGAGAAGAGGAGGATGGGCAGCCCTGCTGAACCTTGCCTTGCTGCTTCCAGCCCCGGATTATTTCCTGGCTCTCACCAGACTCAGGAAGTATCTGTGGACTCAGTGATGGGTGGCTGGAGGCATGAGTGTGCTTTGACGACAGTAGCACCGGTGTGATTCTGACAGATAGGGCAGCCCAGGTCAGGCAAGAGCCTAGTATGTCCCCACATCCCTTTGAAGGTAGAATGTGGAAAGGTATTTTCTATTAGTCATTTTCTATTTATTTTATCCCAAGACCCAAAGGTTATTACACTTCCACTGTTACTAAGTATCATTTGTACTCTTACTAATAGGCACATGGATGACAACAGGCCTCTTGTCCTGCCATCTGTCTGTAAAGCCACATGGTGTGGTAATTACTGGGGCCAGCAATGGGTGTGCTGGGTTCCTGGTGTCCTGATGGCTGGCTGCATGGCTCACAACTGCCACTCACACACAGGCCCGTGGCTCTCAGATGGTATGAGGACAGGAGTCGGGCCCTGACACTTGGAGATGTCCTGAAGGGGCTGCTGATTGAGAGGAAGGGGTTGTGTACACCTATGATGGTAGTGGAATTTTTTCTCCTTAATAAAGACCCGAAGAGGGAAAGGGGCTTTTCCAAAGTGACACAGCCTGTGAAAGAATATCCATCTCTGGCCATCTCAGAACACGATGGCTCTTTCCTCCTGTGTCAGTTATCACAGCTTTTCCTTTTATCACTGTCTCGGAAGCGTCAGGAGACGCATCAAATAAAAACATCCCCCGCACTTACTGAGTGTGCCGGGGGCTGTTCTAGGCACTTCATGTGAAATAACCCATTTAATCCTCACAACAACCCTGTGCACCAAGGCCAACTATTATACCCATTTTGCAGATGAGAAAACAGAGGCAGCGAGGTTAAGGAACTTGACCAAAGCCATCGCACTTGGGCAATAGCTGCTGGATCCAGGATTGGAACTAGGATCTGGCTATAGCCACCATGCTCTTACTCTACACTGTGGTGATTCTCATTCAAATGCATTTATAATGTAAAGATTGATTAATTCAATAATTAATTAAAAGAGGAAATCCAGTCACCTTTCTGAAGTCCATACAGAGGAAGTTAGCTGGCACTTTTCAAAATGCACATGGCAGTGCGATAGTAAAGTTTTTATCTGGGGAGAGCTAACCTACCTCCCACCACACACACACACTCACACTGCACACACACACACACACACACACACACTGCTCACACACATACACACT